>CAWUFW010015569.1:0-355285 GCA_963921515.1 Calotriton arnoldi
CCGCCCAGGTCAAAAACAGACAATTTAATTGCAGCTGGACCTTGCTTCAGGGTCTAAACACAAGTGAGACCGGCCAGATCTAAGAGTCCGTTCTGTTGATAAAAACAGGTCCCATTGTTGGCAAAAACAAGTCTTGCTGTGTGCAGTGCAATAAACCATGCTTGCAAGAGTCTGTTTGGTATTTGTAACCTGTTTGTGCAGGGATGAGAGGAAAGACGAGTTTGAGGCAGCAGGTGATGTTGATGTTTGTCGTGGAAATAGTTTATAGCCCCCAGCACACATATCAGGTTTGGTCAGAGAGTCAGAAGGCTGCTAGAGGACAGGGTGAAATGAAGGTGACCAACAGAGTACAAAATGGCTGTGGTCAATCAGAATGACTGTAGTTTATGTGCACGTAGGAACTTTCATCAGACAAGATGGCGCAGAATGTTCATGATTGTCGTTTTGTTCTTAACACTAGGAAGGCCGCTGTTCGAGGCATATGAGCTGCAGATTGTACACTGTGCATAGATCGCCATCTGGTGTTGGGCTCGGATGCTTGCACTTTGTTGTTGTCTTGGAAGAGTCTTTTGTAGTCACGAGATAGGTGACTCTTCCTTTGGACGATAGTGCGCATGGGCATCGACTCCATCCTCAGATTGTTTTTTTCCGCCATCGGGTTCGGATGTAATTTGCTGCGCTCCGGTTCGATATTGATCGGTTCCCCTTCGACGCGCAAAAAACTCCCGCCGTTCGACGGTATTGTTTCGATCGTGATCCCCTCTCATCGCGTATCTACTCTCCAAGACATTTTCGAGTCCGGTCGTCGACGTGGGCCGTTGGGCCGATCGGCGCCATCAACCAGCATATGGAAAGGACTCCATTTAAAAAATGCAAGTGTGGGGCTAAATTCCCACACACAGATCTCCACGAGGTCTGTAATCTTTGTCTCTCCCCGGACCACGAGAGTCGACACTGCCGGGCCTGTGAATCCTTCAGGTCGAAAAAGACTATACGTGATCGCCGGGCCCGACGACACGAAATGTCCAGATCAACCGTTCCCGCACCGGACAACATCTTCGACACAGGCTCCGACAACCCGACACCTCCGGAGCCGAAGACTCGGGGTCGGACGACCAGACCATCACGCCAGGTCAACGTACTGTGAGTACTGACGTCGACGCCCCTGCCCCGAAAAAACAAAAGGCTACGGTCACACCTTCACCTTCGGGTCTAGGTGGGCGACAAGACTTCAGAAGCCCCGCCTTCCAGCTCGGCTCCGAAGCATCCAAAGCCTTCTGGCAGCTCGGGCTCGAGCCAGCCACATCCCCGTGCCGAAAAACACTCGTCGGCACCGAAGCCCAAAACTAAGGTCCCGTCGACATCAGAATCTTCGGCACCCAAGACCAAGGTCTACGACACTTCGACACCGAAGCCTCCCAAACCTTCGGAGCCGACAAAACAAGCTAAACCGTCCGGGTCGGGGTCGAAAACTTCACCACCCCGAAAGGAGAACAAGCAACCTCGTAAACATAAAGAGCACCACTCGGAACCGAAATCTTCAGTGCCGAAAAAAGACACTAGCTCTAAAGAACTTTCTATTTCGATGGATCCAAAGCAGAAAACTCTGCATATTGACCCCATTACTGGACAGGTCCAATCCATACGGCCTGACAAGAGGAAGTTGGACTCACCAACCACACCTGAGCCACCTCCCAAAAAGAAAGACTCTTCTACATCACCCATAAGGTCTTTCTCTCCACCTCCACAACCTTCCAGCCCTATACAGTCTCCACCTCACTCTCCTGTGCCTTTCTTTTCACCACAAGGGGATACAGGGGATCATGATGATAATGATGATGACATGCAGTCACCTCATAACACAGATACTGATGACGACCTTCACAGTATCCCACCTCAGGACTCCTGGGACAATTATGATCTCCCAGATATACCCGTCCCTGAGCCATACCCATCCAAACCATCCCCCCCAGATGACGCTATAGGGTTTGCACAGGTTATAAACAGAGCAGCACAATTCCATGGAGTCAAATTACACTCAGACCCCCTGGAGGAGGACTTTTTATTAGAGACTTTTGCTCAGCCTCAAAAAACTACACACACACTCCCTATGCTTAAAGGCATTATTAAACATGCCCCTGAGGTCTTCAAAGACCCAGTTAGAGCTAGGGTTATTAATCCAAGAATTGAAAAGAAATATAAGCCTGCCCCTACCGACCCAGCTTATATTAAAGGTCAGCTCCCTCTTGATTCATTAGTGGTAGCTAATGCACGTAAACGAGCAAACTCACAAACTACTAGTGAGGCACCACCACCAGACAAGGAGTCTAAATTGCTCGACGCATCAGGCAAGAGGGTTGCGTCTCAAGCAGCAAACATGTGGCGCATCGCCAATTCACAAGCCTTACTAGCAAGGTATGACAGGGCTCATTACGATGAGCTAGAAAAGCTCATTCAGTACCTTCCAGATCAGCATAAGACCAAAGCAAATGATCAAATACAAGAGGGCAAGTTAATTACAAACACCTCAATAAAATGCGCCCTTGATGCAGCAGATACAGCATCACGCACAATAAATTCAAGCGTTTTGCTATGCAGACATGCGTGGTTACGCATATCTGGTTTTAAGCAGGAGGTGCAATCTACCATCCTCAATCAACCCTTAGACCAGGAACACTTGTTTGGGCCCTCTGTGGACACTTCGCTAGAGAAGATGAAAAAAGACACAGACACAGCCAAAGCTATGGGGGCTCTACAAGCCACAACTAGTAGAGGTTCCTTTCGTCGCTCCTCCTATAGAGGCGGCTCCAAGACCACTGCGACAGACACTACCTCTGCCACTTATAAAAATCTCACCCAAACCTCCCCTAATAGAGGTTACTCAAGAGGTAATTACAGAGGTAACAACAACAGGGGTAGAGGACGTGGGTTTAACACACGCAGCTCCCCTACCACAAAACAGTGACTTCCCTCCTTTTCCCCCGATCATTCCACTCCAGTCGGGGGAAGACTATCACAGTTCCTACCTGCATGGAATTCCATCACCACGGACAGGTGGGTAATACAAATTATCCAGTATGGTTACTGCCTGGAACTCACTTCTACTCCCCCCAACATACCATCCAGACAGCGTCCCATGTCCACACAACATCTAACGCTCCTCAAACAAGAGGTTCTCTCCATGCTCCAAAAGCAAGCAATAGAACCAGTCCCTCTAGAACATCAGGGCGCACAGGGGTTTACTCACTGTATTTTCTAATCCCCAAAAAGGACGGTTCCCTCAGACCAATATTGGACCTCAGACCCCTCAACTATTACATTCACTCAGATCATTTTCACATGATCACTCTTCAGCAAATACTTCCACTCCTCCAACAAGGCGACTTCCTTGCCACATTAGATCTCAAGGATGCCTACTTCCATATTCCTATACACCCTGCGCACAGGAAATACCTAAGGTTCACAGTGGACGGACAACATTATCAGTTCAAAGACCTGCCATTTGGAGTAGCAACAGCACCAAGGGTTTTCACAAAGTGCCTAGCAGTAGTAGCTGCACACTTACGAAGGCA
This sequence comes from Calotriton arnoldi, assembly GCA_963921515.1. Classification (NCBI taxonomy): domain Eukaryota; kingdom Metazoa; phylum Chordata; class Amphibia; order Caudata; family Salamandridae; genus Calotriton; species Calotriton arnoldi. The sequence continues at coordinate 3,573 of CAWUFW010015569.1, forward strand.
ACACATTCATGTGTTTCCGTATCTAGACGACTGGCTCATAAAAGCCAAGTCACACAACCAGTGTGTACAGCACACCTTCCAAACAATTCTGCTACTACACAATCTGGGGTTCACAATAAACCACACCAAATCTCATCTCCATCCCTCCTACATACATCAGTATCTAGGGGCCACAATAGACACCTCCAGAGCCCTAGCATACCCCAATCCTTCCAGGATAACCAGTATGCAAGCCCTCATCAAACAATTCCTGCCTCAACACTCCCTTCCAGCTCGGGTGTTTATGCAGCTAGTAGGAATGATGGCCTCGTGCATCTTCATTGTCCCTCACGCACGACTTCAAATGCGTCCCTTGCAGGAATGCTTAGCACGTCAGTGGAACCAAGCTCAAGGCCAGCTTACAGATCTGGTGTTGGTGGACAGCCGCACACATCGCTCTCTGCAGTGGTGGAATACACAAAACCTTTCCAAAGGGCGGCCGTTCCTAGAGCCAATTCCACAGATAGTACTAACAACAGACGCATCTCTCACTGGGTGGGGAGCTCACCTCCTCAGCCATACAATGCAGGGCAAGTGGACCACTCCACAAAAACTGCTCCACATCAACCACCTAGAATTACTAGCAATATTTCTAGCGCTGAAGTCATTCCAACCGCATCTCATTCACAAGACTGTCCTAGTCCAAACAGACAACATGACAGCAATGTATTATATACAAAAACAGGGGGGGACACACTCTCTGCAGCTATCTCAACTAGCGCAAAACATATGGAGATGGGCCATTCCTCAAAGCATATACCTCCTTGCAGAACATCTTCCAGGTGTTCACAATCAAATTGCGGATCTCTTGAGTCGACAGAATGGGAACTGCATCCGCAAGTTCTTCGACCCTTTTTCCAAATGTTGGGTCATCCAGAGATAGACCTGTTTGCCACACAAGAAAACACAAAATGCCCAACCTTCGCCGCCAGGTTTCCACACCCGTCGTCCAAGGGCAATGCAATATGGATGAATTGGTCAGGCAGATTTGCGTACGCTTTTCCGCCTCTCCCACTCATTCCCCTAGTAGTACGCAAACTCAGGCAGCAGTCTCTAACAATGATCCTAGTTGCTCCCACATGGGAAAGACAACCATGGTTCACAACACTTCTCGAACTCTCAGTGGTTCCCCACCACAAACTGCGCCTCTCTCCAACCCTCTTAACCCAGAACCATGGAGAGATCAGACACCCCGATCCAGGTCAACTAAATCTGGCGATATGGCTCCTGAAGTCCTAGAGTTCGGTTACCTTAACCTTCCACCAGACTGTATGCATGTTATTAAAGAAGCCAGACGTCCTACTACCAGGGCTTGTTATGCAGCAAAATGGAAGAGGTTTGTTATTTACTGTAATAACAACAATATCAACCCACTAGATGCTTCAATACAAAACATCATCTGTTACTTGCTGCATTTACAAAGATGTAACCTAGCATACTCATCCATAAGATTACATCTTGCTGCTCTAGCCGCATACTTACAAAACAGACAACACTTGTCACTGTTTAGAGTACCTGCAATCAAAGCCTTTATGGAAGGCCTTAAAAGAATCATTCCCCCTAGATTGCCACCCTCTCCAGTATGGAATCTAAATATTGTCCTCACCAGGCTCATGGGTCCCCCATTTGAACCTCTACACAAATGTGAGTTACAATTTCTTACATGGAAAGTAGCCTTCCTAATTGCAATCACCTCTCTCAGGAGAGTCAGTGAGATTCAGGCTTTAACCATACAAGAACCATTTTTACAAATACATCGTAACAAGGTGGTTCTCAGACCAAACCCCAAATTCCTACCCAAAGTAGTCTCTGCTTTTCATCTCAACCAATCAATAGAGTTACCTGTCTTTTTCCAAGACCCAGACTCTGTAGCAGAGAGAGCTCTACACACACTAGATGTCAGAAGAGCTCTACTTTATTACATTGACAGGACCAAACCGTTCAGAAAGACAAAACAATTGTTTGTAGCTTTCTCCCCACCACATAAAGGTAACCCCATCTAAAAAGCTGGGATTGCTAGATGGATAGTCAAATGCATTCAAATATGCTACCAAAAGGCTAAACGCACATTAATAATTCCCCCTAGAGCACATTTCACACGTAAGCTAGGGGCTTCTATGGCATTTTTAGAGAACATTCCCTTAAATGACATATGTAAGGCAGCAACATGGTCTACACCACATACCTTTACCAAACACTATTGTGTTGATGTACAGGCAAAGCAACAAGCTGCTGTGGGTCAAGCTGTTCTTAAGACACTTTTTCAAACTACTGCAACCGATACAGGTGACCACCGCTAAGGGAGACACTGCTATACAGTCTAAGCACAGTGTACAATCTGCAGCTCATATGCCTCGAACGGAAAATGCTACTTACCAGTATGCATCTGTTCTTGACATGTAGAGCTGCAGAGTTGTACACGCCCACCCGCCTCCCCGGAACCTGTATCTGTTCCAGTATTATCTTAATTAGATACATTCACATGGACATCTCTTTCTTCTTACTGACTCCATCTTTTCCCATCATGGCGAAAAACAATCTGAGGATGGAGTCGATGCCCATGCGCACTATCGTCCAAAGGAGGAGTCACCTATCTCGTGACTACAAAAGACTCTTCCAAGACAACAACAAAGTGCAAGCATCCGAGCCCAACACCAGATGGCGATCTATTCACAGTGTACAACTCTGCAGCTCTACATGCCAAGAACAGATGCATACTGGTAAGTAGCATTTTCCTTCTGTGTCTTGTATAGTGCTCGGTTTACCCCTCCCGGTCCCAGAGCAAGCCTATCCAGGCGGTAAGCCGGGTCCGCATGAGAGACATGCAGCCACTGGTTAATTACGGTCCGTTGGGACGCCCAATAATACGTTTGTATATTTGGGAGTGCGATGCCACCATCGTACCAATTTCTAACTAGTTTGGTCATAGCAATTTGGGCCGGTTTTCCATTCCAGAGGAGTTTGGTCGCTTCTGCCTCAACTGCTCGGAAGTAGGATGGGGGCACTGAGAATGGAGTGTTGTGCAGAGCATAAAGAAATCTAGGAAGCGCCATCATTTTGAAAAGTGCTGCTTTCCCTAGCAGTGTCAACGGTAAGGATTGCCAGTGTTTGGTGTCTCTACGCAGTTTCTTTAGGGTTTCAAACAGGTTTAGGGTCATGAAGTCCTCTGGATCCGAAGTAATATGGATCCCCAAATATTTAAAACTATCCTCTACTACCTTCACTGCGCACCCACGAGGTAGTGTCGGTGGTGGGCCCTTCAGAACATAGAGAACTAATTTACTCCAGTTAATTGTGTATCCAGAATGCTTCCCGTATGTGTCACAGATATTCAGCAGTCTATGTAGTGAGCGATTGGGGGAGGCCATATATAAGAGAACATCATCTGCATATAGGGATATGCGATCTTCCCAGCCTTCTGTCCAGCGAAGCCCACGGATAACCGGATCCTGCCTTATCCAGGCTGCTAGGGGTACCAGTACAAGGGCGAAAAGGAGCGGCGATAGCGGACAGCCCTGCTTTGTGCCTCGTCCTAAAGGGAATCTCTGGATATGTGCCCATTTACCACTACGTGGGCAAGCGTTTTTGTGTACAGTAATCTTACCCATGCGCAGAATTTAGGCCCGAACCCCATCCACGTGAGAACAGCAAAAAGAAAAGGCCATTCGACGGTATTAAAGGCCATGCAGGCGTCTAGGGATAGTATTATGGCCTCTTCTTGTATCGTATATTCGCGTCCTATTACATTGTGTAAGCGCCTTAAATTTTGAGCAGTGTTTCTGCCCGGCATGAACCCAGATTGGTCCGGGTGTATTAGTTTAGCTGGGTGAGGTGTCAGTCTGATGGCCAACGTTTTGGCCAGGATCTTGGCTTCTGCATTGATCAAGGAGATGGGTCGATAAGAGGCACATTCCTGGGCTGGCTTTCCAGGTTTGTGGATGGCTACCACCGTCGCTATTCTCTGGTCTTTGGGGAGATCTCCCGATTTGAGGCAGGCATTATACATGTTTAATAGGTGTGGGGTAATTGCGGTTGCACTTCTTTTATATAGCTCTATGGGGATACCATTAGGTCCTAGGGCTTTTCCTGACTGTATGCTTCCTATTGCTATTTGTAATTCCTCGGTTGAGAATTCAGTTTCTAGTAATAGCGTCTCTTCCTCTGTGAGTGTGGGGAGCTGGATATCTCGGAGGAATACCTCCGCTTCTCCTTGCTGTACTGTGGTCGCTGGGGTGTATACCTTTGCATAGTGGAGCGCCAATGTGTCAGCTATTGTTTGGGGGTCTGTCACCAGTTCTCCTGTGGCGAGCTGGAGTTCTGCCACCCATTGGTCAGCTCGTTCCCGTTTATCAAGCCAGGCCAGGAGCCTGCCGGCTTTATCCCCTACTTCATATATGGTATGTAGTGTGGTAGTCAATCGGGTTTTCGCCTCTTCCCATAGATATTCCTTATATTCTTGTTTTTTTAGTTGAAGCCGGTGTGTGTTTATGTCTGAAGGGTCTTGAGAATGGAGTGTTTCTAATGTGCTCATCTCCTGCTCAAGTGTCAACACCGTTATCGCTTTTTCTCTTTTGTGATCTGTGATCAGGGAGATGGCCTGTCCACGGAGAACGGTCTTGTACGCCTCCCACAAAGTGAGGGGCGAGAAGAACGAAGGTTCGTTTTCGTTAAAGTAGTGTTTTGTGGCAGTGGTCAGTCCTTTCCATATCTTAGGGTTTTTAAGGTAGCCTGGGTATATCGGGAATATACGACGTTGTGTCGATGTGTTCCGCGTATACTTAACAGATATGGGGGAGTGATCTGATAAGCCCCTTGGCAAATGTCATTTCTACAAATCTCCCCACACTGTCCGCTGGCGCCAGTACACAGTCTATTCTAGAGAGGCTATTATGTGCGCCGGAGTGACAGGTATACTGTCGCGTTTGTGGGAATCGTGAACGCCAAATGTCCACTAGGCCTATCGTTTCTAGGAAGTCCGCCAAGTGCGAATGTGTTCAATGTTGTTGCCAGGGTGGTGTTCGGTCTAAGGTGTCATCAAGGGTTGCGTTAAAGTCGCCCCCCGTTATTAGTTCCCCCTCTGGAAGTCAGAGTAAAAACGCGCTGAGTGCTGGGAATGCAAGCGAATGAAGTGCTGGGGGGATATATACCGTCACAATGTTAATTGTGCGTCCCTCCCATTGGCATGAGATGGCCGCACACCGGCCTTGGTCATCTGTTTGCGTGTGTGTGATGATAAGTGGACATTTTTTCTTGATTAGGATCCCTACCCCTCGCGATCCTGATGTGAATTCGGAATGTACGACCAGTTTAAAGCCCCAATCTGTCGAGGGCCCTACAAGTTATCCCAACTAGGTGGGTCTCCTGTAGCAGTGCTACCGCTGGTGCCTTACGCTTAAGATATTGTAATACCAATCCCCTCTTCAATTTATCTCTGAGACCATTCACGTTCCATGAGATCAGTGGTAGATGCTGGAAACGTGTGGGTGCGGAAGCGGCGTGGTTAGGCTGTGTAGCTTTGTGTGACATTAGAGTTGTCTATATTGGAGTCTTGAGTCTGGAGGTGGAACGTAGGTCTCAAGTGAGTATCCGTAAGTCGTATCATAAACCGTATCGATGAATAAAGAGAGATGAAACTAGAACCAAGAAATGTAAACATTTGACCCACCCCCTCCCTGCCTTCCTGCATGACGGTTTAAAAACTACCCGCCTCCCCAACATTGCAGAGTGCCTAATACCCATTTCCCAGTACCTTCGTAGGGGGGGAAACTTCCTCAGTACCCTCCCCAGGACATCCCCTTACGTTACATGGTAGCAGTGCAGTTGTTCCTTACTCTAGAAGTATAGTCCAAAACACCATGGCTCCACATTGTTCATCTATAACGGCTATCTTGCATGTGTCTTTAGGTGGTTCTGGGGTTGCGTCGGATGTTAACAATCATCTGGCCGTTGGTCATTGTTTTTCCGGGCCTTTTGTTTAATGGTTGGTTCGTCTCATTATTGTTCCGTGTGCAGGTCTTGCATCTTGACAGGTTGTGCCCGGCGCAATTCGCCTCTGAATTAAGATAGACCTCCGTCTGTTCAGTCTTCGTTGTCGGGGCCTTCATGAGCAGTCAGGGACTCTCTCAGTTCTGAGTGTGTCGTACCTGACGTTTGCCGTCCGTAGTTCTTTCCTGCTCTTCCATGGTTCGGAACTTGACGCCAGCCCTCCAGCCATGCTTGTGCCCCCTCTGGTGTTGTAAAGAACCACACTTTCCCGTCTGCCTCCACTCTTAGCTTCGCAGAGAACATCATTGAGTATTTGAGTTCGCGATTCCGCAGTTCTTTCTTTATCGCAATGAAGCTTTGCCTTTGTTTCGCTACTGCGGCCGTATAGTCAGGGAAGAATGAGATTGTGCATTGTTCGTATCGTACCGGTGGGGCCACTCTGGCCGTTTAAAGAATGAGGTCCCGATTTCGGAAGTTAAAAATTCTGGCCACTATGGGCCTGGGCAGCGCACCTGGCTTAGGTCTACCTCCTGGGATGCGGTGGGCTCTTTTGACTGAAAAGTAATTAGAGAGACCCAGAGGTTGCAGGTAGTTCTTAATAAGGTCTTCTACAAATAGATCGATTGCTGGCCCTCCTGTCCCTTCTGGCACACCCACGATTCGAACGTTGTTGCGTTGAGAGCGGCCTTCATAATCGTCCAGTTTTGCAGCCATATCTCTGTTTCTAGGTTTTTCATTTGTCGCTTGAGAGCAGTTGTGTCAGCACAGAGAGACGCTGTTGTTTGTTCTACGTCCGTAACCCGCGTGCTGAGTTTTCTGAAATCTGCACGGATTAGTGTTAGTTCTGTAGCGACAGTGTCTATTCTGGACTCTAAGGACATGTGCACTTTATTTAGTGTGGTCATTATATCTTGTAGCGTGATTTCTTTCCCTTCTGTTACGTTGCGTCCTCTACGGGAGTCGCAGTGTGATCCGTTGGGTCCTGATTGGATTTATTCCAGGAGTATTTGTCGAGTTTAGTTTGATGTGTGATGCGTTGACCCCATCCTCCCATTATTCCTTCCGGTGTGCTGTGAATTAGTGTGGGGGTGGATCTGCTGGTGGTAGTACTCACCACTGCCTGCCACTGTGAGGAGCAGTCACACGCGGCCTTTCGGGTTTCTTGCCCCCAGGCTATGCCACTGTCCACTCTGTATGCCGAGATGGTCCTTAGAAGGGCTGCGGCACCAGGTTGCTGTAGTGGATTGATCTCCACTGTGGACTAGCTTGCACCCCTCCCCCGCTGCTCGGGGGTTGTGAGGTTAACACCCTCCACGTATATGGCTGTGTAAACTATTCACTCTTGCTTTACGGGGCTTGGGTAATTAATGCACTTGTTTCCATGAGCAGTCTGGCCTGTCTCCCATTTGAAATTAAGGCCGCACTCTGACTGGGTCCACTCCTTGCTGATATTGCGCGGTAAGACACTGGCGTTGATTCTCTACCCTCGACAGGAGTCGCGCTGTCTTTTACACTCGCAGCTGGGCAGTCAGGGCTTGTCTTCTGCTGCCACGCAAGCCTGCGCAGTCAAATACATGTGGCGGCGCACTGCAACCAGGCCGCGCGCCGGTCCCGATCTTCACCTTCCAAGACTGTTATGCAGCATCTCCTTCTCTGCTCCAGGTGCTTTCTCGGATCGGGCCGGGATTTCACTGGGTGCGGGCCAGGATTTCACTGGGTGCGCGCCGTTCTGCCTGTCGCATCAGCTGTCTGCCTATACATGTGCTGCCCACATCACCACCGTAGCCGCGCTCAGCGGGGGGAGATGGTCGCTTTCAGTTTTCCGGGCCCAAGGATCACTCGAGGCCCCGGTCTCGGCGTGGCATGTAGGCCGTGGTCGCTTCTCATGGCATAACTGCCGTAATTCTTGGACGTGCGGGATCGCGGGCAGCTCAATCAAAGCCCGTCATATTCCGATGCAGTCTCGCCGTTTTTTTGGAAGGGTTCGACTGCGGATAAGTGCACGGATGATAGAGGAAGCCTGCGGAGGTCCGGAGCTTCTCTAGTCGGCGGCCATTTCCATTGGCTGCCGGCCACGACCCCCCCCCCCCCCTATAACAGGTTTTTGATGCAGAATGAAGCCTGCATCGTCAGTGAACTCCGATCTAATTGACAAGGTAGATAAAGCACAATCTGCTATCCAAGCAGACAGTCAATCTTCCTCGAGGTAAGCAGCACCCCCCCCAATATTGCATGGTTTCTAATGCTAGATGGTTACCTGCAGTTGCATACAAGCTGAACACTGGCAGATCTGAAGTGCTTCTAGTACCGGATTTGAATCCCCGCGGTCCAGTGATTGGTGGCCCTCTTGCGTGGGTAATCATGTCAAGCAAGTTGATTCGATAGGCTTACGATTGAGGGAGATCGCAGTTTCAGATCAGGTGAATAAAGTATTTTTCTTTTGTTTAAAGAGCTTGACTGTTGAAAGATGGTCACCCAGGCTATCATAACATCCCAGCGAGACTGCTATCATGCTTTCTGCCGGTCTTTGGATGCTTATGATTACTTGATTGCAGATTCTTTAAGATTCTGCTGCACAGTAACTCAGCCTCTCCCTTTGGGACCTATACTGGAATTCTGCCCATAAAAAGAATATTATTCCAACGCTTCTGCATCTACCACTTAGCTGTTCATGGAATCGGTCCTAGGTTCTTACAATCTCGATTCCACGGGTATGTCCGTTCTCACTTTCTCCGCTCCAGTTCCACAACTTTTTGCCTGTACTTGGAATAGTTTGTGTCCGCGGCTGAGTAAGAATTTTTTCATATCTTCTGGCAAGAATTTGAATACTCTGCCTTTTGCTTTATGACTCACCGAAAACCGCCCGTCTTTCAGGAAGAGACTTAAAATATGAGCCTTCTCCAGTCCTGACTCACTATTTGTCACTTCAACCAGTATGTGTCAGCTGGGACAGTGGGGCACCATTTGGGGTGCCGTGTGCTATACAGATCCAAGATCATTAATATGGTCATGCATTCATGTGTCGGGCATTACGTCTTGCTCTCTTTATACCTTTCTTAACATTGTGACCTTCTCTTCCAACGAGGCAGTTCGTTTGCCTTGTCGCTTTTGAGTGACTTTTATTTTATATAAATTGCAAATAAGAATCGTTGAAACATACTGCGAGGCCATTTTTAGAGTAAGAAGGAGTAGGTGATCCGGGGGTTGCCACATTGCTATTTAACATACATTTCGCGACATACTCTTGCACTGTGCACTTTATTATTGTAGAGGCTACGTAGAGGTTTTAGCCCGGGTAACACCACTTGAAAGAGCTGCTTTGTGGGTGCTGCATTGGTTGATTCGTATAAGTCTTTGCAAGGTTACATTTTTCTCTTCAAGCTCTTAGTTTTCAGATGTTAGCTGTCTAGGGATTCATGTTTGGGAGAACAACAGACTTGCTGGCTATTGACTGCATTTCGTGCCCTTACAACCTTCAAGGGAGTGAGCGCTACCAGTTCTTCGGTCGATGTTTTCATTTGCTGGGTGTTACTTGTAGAGCTCGGAGGAAGGGTGCTCATGTGCTGGTACGTCATTTCAGCTGTGCTTTCTTTGAAAGAAGATGTGGTCTTCTGCCTCTAGACAGGAGTCAAGGGGGGCAATGACTCGCTTTCCAAATAGCTATTCAATCTGAGAGTGGTGGCTGAACGTGGAGCAAGAGGAACTCCTGACAGCCAGGAGGAAAGCAGTCGACCAGTGCTAATGAAGGATTATGTATAGTTTAAACACCACGTAGTAAAGCAATTTCCCTGCTAGTATCCTTCAAGGAACATAAGGCAAGAAACTTTGGAAAAGTAGGTCTCTGTTCTAAATGGATGGCAGGAGTCTGATGGAACCCAGGATGCAGACTCCATGGCCACTACATGTGGGAGGCAGCAGTTTGTAGAGCATGGTTAAGTACTGAGCTCTTCCCACATTTTTATCGCTTGCCTGCCTGTGCCTCGGTGCATACCAGGCATTTATTTTCCCTGCAGTCCATGCAATATAGGTGAAGCACAGATCTGTTTTCAGTACTGGTTGGTGCTAGTATTGGCAGACTGAGTTCAGAGCTGCAGAGACCGCATCAACAATGCAGTGTGTGTAGGTGGGAGACAGCCCAGGTCAGTGAACTGTGACACTCTACGATTCTTACTTAAGAGAGGAGCGGTATCAAATTTACCATTAGTATCTTCATCTGTTCCCTGATGAGTGTCTGTCAGTATGTCCCAATTCAAGCACCACAGAACAATATGTATAGCTGTAAATGAAACTAAATATATCAAGTCTTGTGTTTTTGCTTCCAAAGATTTTCACTGATTCCTGGTGACACAGAGAAAGAAGTTCAGACTGTTCTGCATCATTTGCACAGCACAGCACCTCGTAGCCATTGCACAAAACACATACAGGCACTAATTCCAAAATACATAACCAGTCAAAACCTAAGGCTCAGCAATGCAAATCTGATCCAGGCTCCACCACACGTCGCACTGAGGTGGGTCCACCAAGGTGCCCTGCGCTCCGCATTACAACTCACTGGCATGTTTCAAGGAAACAATTAAGACATTTCTTGCTAGAGACATTTATATCCCATCTAAAAATCACTGGGACCACACCCTCTAAAAAGGGCACGGGCCTCTCTTAGTACAGATTCTACTCCTGTCAAACGTCTTAGAGCCTGATTATGAGTTTGGCGGTGTGGGAGCGGGGCGACACGCCACTGCCTCACTCCCACACCACCAAACCTTACCGCTGGCCGCCCACCAGATTACAAGTTTTCTCGTGGTCTGGTGGGCGGTTCTTTGGTGTTTTAAAAGGCACTGCAATGGGAACGCCAAAGCCCGTTCCTACTGTGCATGGACTGTGCAGTCCATGCCATACAGAAAAGGGGGTGCAAGCAGACAGGCCATGCATACTCAGGCCATGAGGGAACAGGGGGCCCTGTAGGGCCCTCTTAGTTTCCTTATTGCCACAAGTTTCATGGCGGGCTCACTGCCATGAAATCTGTGGCGGTGAGGAAACTCGTAATATGCTTGGCGGTGCAGCAGCAGCAGCAGCACCGCCAGCATATTGCGGCCCTCAGACTGCTGCGCCACCGACAGGGATCGCAGATCCATGGCGGTTTCGGCGGTTCTATGGTGGTCAGACCGCCATAGTTCTAATACGGCGGTCGGACTACTGGTGCGGTGATCCCTGACCGGCACTGCACCTCCACCGTGAGTTTGGCGGTCCTATGGCATAATTAGGCCCTTATCTCAATATCTCCGTGGATTTCTCAGGGGTGTGGAATTTATTAAAATATCTACTTGTCCATGGGCAGGTTACTTCATAAATCTACTTGCCCTGTAATAAAATCCACTTGTCCCTTTCGTGCCGTGTAGTGACAAATTATGGCAGCAATCTCATTATATAAGAGCTCTGATGTAGCCTCTCTGATTATGCCAGGGTTCATACCATAGTAGGGTTATAAAAACTAGTAATTCCCTTATTTTGCCACCTTTCCACAGATCTACATACTGGGGCTGAAGGTAGTGGTAAGCAATAGTTCCAGGATTGGAATTCCCTTTTGAGTCTGTGCAAACCTACTGACTTGCATGTTTTTAGGGTTTTCACCAGCTCTTCTCTAATCTTTTCCCATATGAGAAAGGTTGGAAATTTACTCCTGACAATGGCAGACGTCAAGCTTCTTCCAGGTTTGGGGAAAAAGTGGATGGAGGGAAAGTGAACTTGCAAACGCTCAACAGATTTTTGCATGAGCAAATATACATATGCATGTTTGCTAGTGCTATATGGTAGTTCACAAATATTCTCTAGGTCTATGATTTCTTGACCTACTTCTGTAAATTTTTGTGAATTCATGAAAGCCGTAAATCTGCACTAATGCAAGGACATATACCAAGGGTGCACTTTTGAGATTTCTCTAATAATTGGGCCCCTAATTAGGTCAGGCGTTAACCAAGACCGTTTGTGTTTATTAAAATTCTCTCTCTCTCTATCGATCAGCTGGTTTCACTATGAGTGACAGCATTCTGCCCTTTCACAAGGAGCATATTGGCACACAAAGTAGTTTTGTTCAGTGCCAGGAACTAATGTGGCAATGTGTGCTTTTTGAGACACACATTTTTTTGTGCTTTTGACAATGCTTGTTATAATGGTGAGGGCCCAGCAGCTCCCACGCCAATAAGGTTTTATAAAAACCATGCCAAAACAAGACGCATTGACAAAACCAAAAGGCTGACCACCAATTTCAGACTACTGACTTTGCCAATGCTTGTATATTTTTATGTTTCACATCATCTTTTTAAAACTGGTTACACCGATTTATTTCCATTAAGAATATTTTTGGAAAATACTAGCATGCATCAACACTTTTTATAAATGATGCTGCAAAGAAATGGTACCTAAGTACCTAAAACTTTACAGTAGTTTAGCAAAATGTATTTGTTTTCCAAGCTGCATTTTTTTGTGAACATTTTATTTTGAAAGCAAAGAATCATCCATCTTGCTGTCAAGCTTCTGAAAATATTTGCATCTAATCACAGAGCATTCTGGGAGCATTACACATAGCCTCATACTGTTAAACTTTGAAAACATGTGTACACATGTTTATACTAGAATCGCTGTCAGTAGTGCAGTCCGAGCTTACATTTCTTTAGAAGGCTCACCCTAATATTAAAGGCTTTGCATTTATGAACCATAAATACAATTTCGGACAGCATTAACATATGAACACAAAGATTACTTTAACTGCAAACAATGCCCTTCCCTGATCCATAATGTGGTACTGTAAACTGGCAGCCAAAGGGTTTGTGCTACTGGGGGTTGGGGCTACTTGTCCCAAGGACAAAATACACATGAAAGCTTGTTGTCCTTGACCCCAAACAATATGTCCTGGGCATCGGGCTATAGGAATTTCACACCCCTGATGTCTGATGTCAGATATAGAGTTGATACACTTCAGAAATCTCACAGGAATGGTTTTTGTCAACTGAAGAACTAACTCCACTATAACAGTGACTGCTGCAAAGTGTCTCTCTCTCTCTGTCTCTCTCTATAGTTCAGTGCTTTACAAAAACATCATAAACAGATACATAAAACCCCTACTCCCTGTCTCTCCTTCCAGCTCCAAAGATGGCTGCTAGGTGTATGGTTAAGTCTTACAGTCAGAAGTAATTGGCATAGCTGCTAGTTTTGGCCTGCTTGTAATTTTGCATACTGTCTGATGGGGAACACTCGGCATCTTAAATTCCTACAGGGCCTTTGAGATGCATAATATCCCCTCCCATTAGTAGCCAGTGTCCCCTGTCTGTGTTCTGGGCAATTCCTTAGGTCTTTTGCATGCTACCTCCACTCTAATTCTTCAAGCCTTACTTTATGTCTATAAAAGGGTCATGACAGAACCCACCTGTACGGTGCTTGTTCCCTTCTCCTGTAAGTCCATGAAATGGGAAACTACTACTCTTGTCTGCTAACCCATTGTCTGTCTTCTGATTAACTCACTGTTCCTTTGGTTCATTAAGCACCACTCTTTAGCATCCGTATTAGATATCCATCAGTGTCAGATGGGCTCCCTGTGATAATATGTTTGGGGTAACACATGCCAAGAGAGGGTGATCTCACTTGGATAAGTTCAGGACATCCGTGCCAGCACCACCACAATCTCCATGTGGGAAAAAGGCTGGTTGTGCTCTTCTTCCCCATTCTGCTCCAGCATATTTGACGACTTGTCATTTATGCGCTTCAAGCCATTGCAAATCAGTAGTGGTCAGTTCATATGAGATGGTATCAAGGATACACTGCACACCTCCATTGCACATCTTGTGTTAATGCATATATGAATCTACGGTTCATTCATTCAATATTGAAATGTTTTTCATTTGACCCACATTGCCAATGGAAGGATTTTGTTTGCTGACTGGGGCACAGAGCAAAATCATTAAATGTTTAAACAATTCTTCTGCTGGATCATAACACAAAAGGATCACTTGTCCCTTCAGCAAATGGAATAGCTACAACGCTCATCATGCTGTCTTCCCATACTCGACTTGGCACTATCAGGATACACCAAAATGACAACCTTCTTGGTAGGTTAATGTAAGGACGAAAGTACCCGATGCTTTATGCGTCTGTGCCAGCTGTGCCATTATTCCCTTGTTTTTGGAAGATCCCCTGTCTTTTTAGGTCTCGCCTGAGCCAGCGCATGCGCTGCTCTGGCCGAGACATTTAGTAAGTGGGCTTTTAAAAGTCCGACCACACGCTTTTGCTGGCCTCAAGCTTGCGGTTACGCTTGCGGGCACGCGCACAGCCGCCATCTGGCTTTCCTCGCGGCACCCTTACAGCGCGCGATGAGGCGCCATCTGGCTTTCCTCTCGCTTGCTCTCCCAAGCGCCTCGCTCCGCCCCTCCCCCACCACAGAGCGCGTGCTCATACACGTTAAGTGATCGATCTATTAAATACGGCTTTACGAATGGGCGACGTGGTCTAAGTTTTAGTGTTGGGTTGCTTAAATAGTGTACAAATATTTATGTTTAAATAGTGTGTTCCTTTCAGGGTTGCTGCTTGTGGTGTCCATTAACACACGTCACTATACAGCCCCCACCCTCCTCTCCAAACCGGCTGTCCCAGAAGCTTGGGCACAAACGTTATATGATCTGCCTATTAAAAACAGCCTTGTAAATGGGCGGTGTGGACCACTTTTTAGTGTCATTATGCTTAAATAGTGTACAAATATTTCTGCTTAAATGGGATACAAATATTTCTGGAACCGAATACTACCTTCTCGTCGGCAATGTTCTCATTAACAAAAGGAAATACCGGTCCCATGTAAACTTTTAGTTTCAAGCCAATTGGAGAATCATTTTAGTGAAATTGCAGCCAAATTCGAATTATTTGTAAAAATGAGCACCTGTTCTCGCAAAAGCTCAGTTAGCATGTGTGTTAACTATCGTCCCTGGAGTTTGCTTTTCCAGTTCAAGATACAGTCCGGTACATCGGTTGTTTCCATTGCTCCTGCTACTCCTCTCTGCTCTGATGTCATTCCATCGTTAGATAACATGTGCTTTGGTGTTGAGCGTTCACGCAGTGTTGACTCCCCTTCTTGGCTGCGACTTCCACCATAGAACAGTACAGCGGCTCCAGGTAGCCCCCACTCGCGCGGAGCCCCAGCCATAGACTAAATGGGTCTCTAAGAGGTGCATAAGGTGTGAGCAGGCAGCGTCATAACGCTCAGTGTCAACTGCATGCATGTATATTAGTGTAGGTGAAAATGTTGCTCCATGGAGTCACACCTGCATCTGCAACCCGTGTATCTCTCAGCTTTACTCGCTGTGCTTAGCTGCTTATTTCCCCTCTAAGCTGGTTTTCGCTGCTACTTGAAGACGGTTACAGGAAAAGCTATTTCTGTGCTATTCTTTCTCTTTTTTTTGTCTTGAGAAACTGCTTCATTAAAAAAATAAAAAGAATGCTAGCCATTTTCTTTCCGTGGTTTTAGAGCAGGGATGTTTATGTAGGCTCTGAATGTCCCCATGAACAGTTTGCCTTTTGACTGAATTAAAAAACTTAGTACACATGCCTTCGGATGTAATTACATACTCTGTGCTAACTTTGTACTAGTCAGTTTAGCCCGGGATGCTATACATCGGAGTTTTTGTTTAGTAATTTAGAAGGCTGAGTAAAATTTGGTTTCCGTCTCTAATTTTAAGACACAAGAAAGGGCACGGGGTGCGGGGGAGGTAAGGAAGGATTCTTTCTGTGAACACTCTTAAAAGTTTCAGCGCCCAGTCCATCATCTCCTTGTGTTTGCTTCAATCTTAAAAGAGGTCACAAATCTAATCATTACAATCGAGCGAAAATAACAAGCATCTGAATTGCTGGGTTGAAAGTGCATTGAAAATCAAAGTGTGCGATTTGGTAATCTTTTATTTTAGATAGTGGAATTTCATATATTTCTAATGCAAGGTACATATAATCTAAAACTGATTTCCCATGGCTACAGGTTTAGTCATTTATTCATCCTACCTCAATCATTGTCTGTGCTGGCCCAGTCCCTCCCAATATAAACACAGCCCACCTCCTCATTAGTGCACCACCACCAGTGCAGCACCAAATCCGCACCAGCGCAGCCCCAGTGCAAGCCATGTCTGCAGCATCACCTTTGCAGTAGCGCTTCACCAACTCAGCATCACTCGGCACCACCTCAGCCTGCCCTCGGAATCTGGCATCTGTTGATTCTCCCCTAGTGTCCATCCGCTGCTCTAGTTGTAATTCAGGTACTATTTCCCAACCTCCACCCTCCCTTTGTTTATATTTCCACCCCACATAACAAAAATAAGTTATAACAAACATTAGAACAGTCAGTTTCTTGCCAGCATTGGAAAGAAAAAAAACTAGATATTTTTCATGTTCATTTTATTTTTAATAGGGTCATTCAGTTGTATGTAATGTCTTTTGTGTTACATATACAGTAACAAAAATACTTCACACTTTTTTATTATAACTTTTCAACATGCTGCACCCCAGCCACGCTGCTCTACAACAAATCTTAAAAACATTGGCAGAGCCAATAGCTCTGGCTAAACACTTATAAGGTCCCAAACGCGAGACCTATTGGCTATGCCAATGCTTGTTTCTTTTTGTCAACATTTTAGAGGCCCTTGATCTTAAGGAAGC
The DNA here is from genome assembly GCA_963921515.1 of Calotriton arnoldi. Classification (NCBI taxonomy): domain Eukaryota; kingdom Metazoa; phylum Chordata; class Amphibia; order Caudata; family Salamandridae; genus Calotriton; species Calotriton arnoldi. The sequence goes on from CAWUFW010015569.1 coordinate 20,280, forward strand.
GCTGAAACTGCAAATTGATGGTCCTCTGGAACACCCTTTTGGTGTACCTTGAGAGGGTAGCCCCTAATTTGATGTCCTCACCCTGTACTAGGTTAGCTCCTTTTTTACTAATTATCTTTATTGAAGATGTATAAATTGTACAACGCATTTTATTGCCAAGGCATCATTTGTTAGTTGCAAACCCGGGCAACAACAATACCACAAATTCAAAAAGTAAAATCCAGGCTCTCTGTAAACCCTTCTCCTACCTCCTACTGCAGATGCAGGATTAGTCGTGTACTTGTTGAAGCAAGAAAATGTTTCCTATCGCCCCCAAATCGTGAATCCGATGTTAAACTTCGCTGCTGACAGTTAATGTTGTGACCCCATGTTTGTTGCATTTTGTTTTGTCAAAATCTTTTTATTGGTTTTACAAAGAAACACAACATTTGTAGCTCGACCGAGCTCAAAACACATGCCAAGATCATCAGTTAGCTAAAGACAATGCACAGCTTCCCCACAAGTTCTCCGCATGACTATTAGTCTTACCTAGGCGCAGACTTCCCGCCATTGCACTGCCTTACATGCATAATTTACAGATCTCGTGTTGACTCTGCACTCTACAATCAGGAGCTAACAAGTAAAACATAACTTAAAACAACAAAAATATTTCCGTGGTGCCTCATGCACGTGACCCTAATGTAGCCAAGGGAGAGTAGAGCTGGCGCCCTCAGGGGCCCAGAGGGCCTGAAAGGTCCATAGTTCGAAGCTCGGGGGAAAGCGAGGCCGCCCCCGGGGGAGTCAGTTGAAGGCTCTGAGACTCCGACCTCCGGGGGATTAAGGGCCGAGGATCGGTCTATTATATGAGGAAAAGGTCGAGGGCCCAAAACCTAGGCACACAGGCAAGTAGAGGTAACCCCTCCGACAGGTAACCCACCAGGGGGCTCCAGATGAAGTCAAAGCTCTTGCAGGAGTCTTCAATAACATCTGTCATCCGTTTGAGGGCTCGCCATAAACGGGCATGCCATTGGGTAAGAGAGGGGGGCTTCCGGCTTCTTCCATGCTGCTGCTATTGCCATTTTGGCCACCCCCAGGCAGAGCCACATAATAGAGTGGTCTCCCTGTGTTTGATGCTTCAAACTGGGGTCGCGTATCCCCAAAAGTGTGTCTTCTGGGGAAGCAGGGATTGGGTACCTCAGAATCCGTTTGATTTGGGACAGAATTTCCTTCCAGAAGGGTTGAATGGAAGGGCAGTCCCACCAAATGTAATGGAAATCCCCCAAAGACCTGCATCCCCTCCAGCATCTACCAGAAGTATTCGGGGAAAATGGTATGCAGTTTCTGGGGGTGGAGGTACCATTCATACATTATTTTGTAATTCGCTTCTCTCAAGAACATGGAGCGGTTATATTTAGCAATGTCTTTGTATGTCTTCTCTGTTATGGAGGTGTGTACCATGTCATCCCATTAACCCTCTATGGCGCGGTGCTTGGTGCGGGCACGCCGTGAAAAGGAGAGAGTATAGAAAGGATATGCAGCCTTTAGTTGTATTGCCGGTTTGGAGAAACCTCTCTATTGCCAGGAAGTCCCTGGACGCGGCTGGTCGCTCCCAGGGTTGTTGCACCCAGTGTTTTAATTGGAAATAGTGGTATTTTTCTGTAGGGGGCAGCTTAAAGAGAGCAACGCAGTCTGCGAAGGAGCGTACTTCTCCACGCTGGCAGAGATCAGCTAGCATAAGGCATCCACCTTCCCTCCACCGGCCAAAAGGGCCCTCTAGCAGCGCTGGGGGAAAGGCAGGGTTGAAATGGATAGGGATGTAGGGGGACGGAAAGGTCGTTGGAGGCAAAGTCTTGGTTACGCTGTCCCATACTTTGAGGGTGGTGGCAGTGGGGATGCTTAAATAAACATTGTTTGGTCTGTCTTGTTTCGGTTTCCAGGGTAGGTCCCAAATGGTTCTTACTGCTATCTGCCTATCCATATGTAGCCAGTGTTTGTCTGAGGCTTTAAGGGACCACACGGCGAGGACCCGGAGTTGAGCGGCTCTATAATACAGAAAGAAATCAAGGAGAGACAAAACTCCCTCCAGGCGTGGCCTTGTCAATAGCCGCTGGGATAAGCGGGCTCTTTGGCCCTCCCAAATAAATTTGGTGGTCATCCTCTTCAACTCAGTGAATACCTCTTTGTTAATCTTAATCGGAAGGCCCTGGAACAGATGGAGGAGGCGAAGGAGGACGTTCATCTTAATGGCGTTTATTCGGCCTATCCATGTTATGTATGCGGAGCTCCATTTTTAAAAATCGGCTTTGAGCTGTTGCAACAAGGGGGGAAATTAGCCTTGTAAAGATCTGTTAGTTTGGGGTGATTTCTATACCCAGGTAGGTGATTTCTTTGCGGGCACAGCAAAACGGTCAAGTTTCCTCGATCTCTGTCATCAGTGCGTGGGGCATAGTCAGGCTGAGTAAAAAGGATTTGGAAAGATCAACTTTAAACCCCGCCGCTCGTTCAAAAAGCTGCAGTTCGGCCTGTATAGCAGGTAATGCGCCCTAGGATTAGAGATGGGTAACATCATATCGTCTGCGAAGAGCGATATTTTATGTTCATCTGGGCCGAATCCGATGCCACTGATCGCTGGGTTTGATCTTATCCGTCCTGCGAATGGTTCAATACAAAGGGCGAAGAGCATGGGAGATAGGGGACAGCCCTGCCTTGTGCCCCGGGAAAGAGTGAAAAAGTCTGAGGCCACTCCATTTACTAGAACTCTGGATCTTGTGGAGCAGTAGCTGGCTTTCACCATACCCAGGAAGGTCTCTCCAAACCCAAAGCGGTGTAGGGTGCGCATTAAGAAGGGCCAGTCGACCCGGTCGAAGGCCTTCTCTGCTTCCAATGATAAGAGGGCCCCTGGAATGCGTTTCTTTTGAGCTTTATCGATTAGGTGCATCATCCTATGTAAATTATCATGGGTCTGGCGTCCCTTGATGAAACCCGATTGGTCGGGGTGAATTAGGGCAGGTAATATATCTTCTAGCCTGCTGGCCAAGATCTTGGAGTATAGTTTGGCGTCTAGGTTCAGTAATGCTATGGGCCTGTATAAGGCTCATAGCTGGGGATCTTTCCCTGCTTTGGGGATTACAGTGATTAGTGCCTCCCCCATGGATGGAGATACCTGTTGGGTAGTTGCTATGACCTTGAAGAGGTCAGTGAGATGGGGGTTAACTCAGCTGCAAATGTACGGTAGAACTGGGCAGCCAATCCGTCAGGTCCTGGTGCTTTCAGAAGTTTGAGGCTGTGTATTGCCTTCTGAACCTCTTCTCGGGAAATAGGGCTGCTAAGCTCATCAGCCGTTGTCGTGGACACCGGTGGGAGCTCTAGTGAGTCCAGGTACTGGATTGGTCCTGCTCTAGTTGGGGATCTGCTGCATAGAGTGAGCGGTAGAAGTCACAGAAGGCCCTCGCTTTCCCTCCCTCGCTAAGATGAGTAGTACCGTTGCCGTCAACTATTTGTTTAACATATTCTTTTTCTTGTTTCGCTCTAAGCTGTCGTGCTAGCAGGGGGCCTATTTTATCGTACCCATCATATCCCCGGGACTGGAGGCGCAAAATGTTTTTTCCAGCCCTATTAGTGTATATGGCCTGAAGTTTCCCCTTTAGTGCAGGGACCTTCCGCAGGGTATGAACGGACGGAGCGTCCTTGTGTGCCCTCTCCGCGTCCCGCAGCTCCCCCTCCAGTGACAACCTTTCCGCAGTCTGTTGCTTTTTCAAAGTGGTAGCTAGGGCGATATATTTTCCCTGTATGACAGCCTTGAAGGCGTCCCAAATATTCAAGTGGGAGGTGTCTGTGGTATCACTGGTAGCGAAGAAGTCTTTAATCGACTTCCTCAGATCGTCCCGGAGGAGCCGATCTCTGCTAAGAATATTGGGAAAGTACCACCTAGTGAGTTTGGAATGTGGAGCCGGCCAGTTTATCAAGACTTCCAGTGGAGAATGGTCTGAAAGACATATCGGGTGCAGGTGGGCACTCGAAATCGTCTGCTAGAGCGTTTGGCTAGCAAAAATATGGTCAATCCTAGAGTATGAGCTGTGGGAGTGAGAGAAAAAAGAATAATCTCGCGTTGAGGGATTGAGAATCCTCCAGGTATCCATCAGCCCATGCGTTGTAAAGAGGATTTAAGAGACTTGCTAAAGACTCCTTCCGCTGATCTCTGTGGATGGGTAGTGTCTATTAGAGGGTCTCAGATGAGATTAAAATCTCCCAACAAGATAATGTCCCCGTGGCGAATCCCTCTAAAGCGGCTAAGAATGAAAGGAGAAATTCCGATTGCCCAGCATTGGGAGCATAGACCGTGGCTATAGTGCAGGGTCGTCCCATCAATACCCCTCTGACCATCAGGAACCTCCCTTATCAATTTTGGTGTCATGGGGTTGATAGAGAATAGAGGAATGAAAAAGGAGGGCGACACCATTCTGTTTAGTAGTGGCTGAAGAGCGGAAAATTAGTGGATAGGCTTTGTGTTTCAAGCGGAGGTCGTCTCCTTTTTTTAGGTGGGTTTCTTGTAGTGCTACAATGCAAACAGAGTGGTCCCCTAAGAATTTCCACAATCGTTGCCTCTTGTTAGTGGAGTTGAGGCCCCTTACATTCCATGTCATACAATTAACTGCCATTTAAATAGTGGCGTGTAGCACCGTTGTTACGGCACGTAATCTATTGGGTCGGCCCAACCGCAAGTCCCCCCATTCCCAAGCCCACTCGTCTCCCCCCCTCCCCCCCCCCCAGCACACCAAGCAAATATGTCACATCCTAGGCACCTCGGTGAGAACACTAAAACGGAACAAAAACAATAACTTGTAACTGAGAAGACTCCAAGGCGATAAGGTAAGTTCACTCTTAGCGACTCCAGGGGCGGGTCCACTTCCGCTCCTAGAGCCTAGTTTGCACACATGTTTGGACACTAGTTTCCTATAACAGATCGACTTTTGAGCTGGAGTGAGTCACGGAGAAAGATAAATGAGCAAGACAAACACCTGGATCTTGTCGCAGTCCGGTAAAGGAAAGGTATTCCCCTTTTCTGTCCTTCTCTTCAACCCCACCCCCCTCCCCTGACCCGTATCCCGGGAACTCAGTGCCAGGAGACTCTTCCATTATGTCTCTTCTCTCCCAAGACAGTGTCTTTATTTGATCAGAGTGTCAGAGGGGGCCTCGTGCCACTACCCTGGGTCATGGGTTGGAGTTCCCGAGCTGGTCAGCGCCTTGTCGTCTTGCCACCCCTTTGGGGCATCTGCCATGGACCCGGAGAGCGATGGTCAGTCGTCCGCTCTGCATGGTCTCTCCCCGAAGTTGCTCCTGCTGCGGTGGGGATTTCTCGAGGCCAGTCAGGGCCGCCGCTCCCTCCACATCTGTGAAGTGGTTTAGTTTGTTACCAAATGGGAAAGCTAGGCCAATGGGATAAGTCCATTGATACTTGATCTGGCGCTCCCTTAATGCTGCTGTGTACGAGCGGAACTGTTGTCTGCGTACCAGGGTGGCCTCGGCCACGTCTTGGAAGAGGGAACACGTCGCGCCCTGAAAAGTGACTGCATCACTGCTCCTGGCTTTCCGGAGGGCCAATTCCTTGATTTTAAAGGAGCTACATTTGACCAATACGTCTCTTGGGCATCTATGTTCTCCTGGTAGCCGTGGGCCCACCCTGTGCACTCGCTCCAGCTGCACCTCTGGCCCGTCATCTCCCAGGACACCGGAGAAGAGGCCCACCATGAACGTTTTCAGGTCAGCCCCCTCACTTCCCTCTTCCAGGCCTCTCACTCTTATTTTGTCTCTACGGGAGCAGTTTTCTAAATCCTCTCATTTTAGCAGGGCAGATCTCAGTTGGGCGATCAGATCGGCGGTGCCTTCTTCCAGGGGTTTCATTCAGCCTTCGAGCTCCTGGCATTTCGGGTACCGACCGAGTTCACGTCTGAAGCGTGACTACCTTCGTTCCCATCTCTGCTCTAAATGCGTCGAACAAGGCGCCAATGTCGGCCTTGATGTCTTCCCTGAGCTCCCTCTTGAACTCCTTCAGAGTTGCCAGCAGGTCCTCTCGAGTGAGCGCCATCCCGTCAGTCGTGTGAGCTTCCCCCTCTCACTCCACTCCGGGCCCAGTTGAGGTAAAATAGCTAGAGACTCTGTTAGTTTGAGTTTTTTTCGGTGGCATAAGGACACGTACCTCAGGCAACGCGGTGCCGCCCCCGATCAGTCTGTGAGTTTGGCTTGGTCTAAGTAGTCTGAGGCAGGTTGGGGCGCTCACCCTCAGCTCGTGACCCCCTGTCGCAATGGTGCCCCAGGTGGTTGTTCGGTTTGCCTTAGGGAGTTGTATCGCCAAGAACCCCCACTGGTTCACACGTCGCTATCTGGTAGGCGCTCTACCCTTCACAGGGCCCACCCCTCCCGGGCAGGCCCCAACTCTTTGCAGAATCAGTCCTTGGTGTGGGTCCCACGAGATATGTGGGGTCCTGTGGGTGCCATTTTAGGGTCCGGCAGTTCCGGTCTGTCTCGTCGGGAGATTCGCCAATGCTTCGGTTCCCCGCTGGGGCCCAGGATGTGGTTGGTAGGCAAGCCCGAGTTGGTCCTCACCCTCTGCTACTTGTTGGGGCGGACCCACCTGAATTTTACTTTGCTCGTTGTGCCTCCCTCCTTAACGGCCTTGTGAAGAGTGGGGATATCTGGACACTGGCACGCCATACGTTGTCTGGCAGTTGCTCACCCCTTCGCAGGGCCCACCCCATTCAGGCAAGGTCCGACTCTCTGCAGCATGAGCCCCAGGATGGGGTCTCACGAGGTGTTGGGGGCCATGTGGGCACCATTTTAGGGTCAGGCATTGTCGGCCTATCCCACCGAGAGTTGCTCCAGTGCTTTGGTTTCCCGCTTGGACCCAGGATGTAGTTGGGGGGCAAGTCCAAGATGCCCCCAAACACCTGCTACTTATGGGCACGCTCCTACCTGAATTTAAAGTTGCTCGTTGAGCCTTCCTCCGTTACAGCCGTGTGGAGGGAGGGCGCACCCGCCGAACTTGCCTCGGCTCAAATCTTGCCGCCTCCCCGCCTTGACCTCCAGTGTTCAGCCCCCGGGAGGGCTGAGCTGCATGCTGGTTCCTTCTCAAAACGCTCAACCGCATCTGCAGACCAGGAGCAGTGGTTTTGCCGCGGCGATCAGTGTTTGGCGGGCGCCGCCGCCATCTTAAGATTCTCCCCGCTGCGCAGGGTGTCTCACAACGAGCTTGAAACGTGCACTCCTGTAGCTCCTTGGCGGTTTAGTTAGTGTCCTCTTGCCATGGCGCGCTTTACCCAGACATCACGGATGGTTTTTGCCACATTCTGCGCAACGTGGGAACCAGATTCACGGGGCTCTGAGCGGAGCCGATCGGAGTCACGTCCTCGTGGCCATGATGACTGGCCACACCCTCTGTTTGTTGCATTTTACAGGGTACAGCATGAGTGCGGCTAGAATAGTTAAAGGACTGTCAATCACTGAAGTGTGAAACAATTATTCTCCAGGTTAGAAAGAGATTTTATTGGGGAGACCACCTCCCCTCAAGTTTGTTCTGATTGGGATAGGTGTGTGTTAACAACTCCTTTGTGAGTACTTGCCATAGCTTATTGAACAAGGAGGATATGTGTGATGACTCCTCCTTTTACCAAATAAAAGTGTACTTGATTGTCTGCTGCCCCCGGTATGTTGAATATCAAGACTGAGACCATCCACTTCACATGTTTGTGACAGAGACCCAGGTCCTCCACTGCTGGATCGGACGGGACTGGAATACCCATTTTTCCCTTACAAGGGCTAACTTTTCTTTCCAAAATATGTTGATAACCGATCAGGATCACCAGACATGGACAAACGTATCTCTTTATGTTTTGCGTACCCAGCAAAGATCCGATTCCGATGGAAAAAAGAGGCTAAAGTGGTGGTGTCAGGTACCACTGAAACATCACCTTAAATGCCAACGCTCTATGGGGTATGCTCTTAATGCATTTGGGATATTGGACCAATGGGTTTTCCATTCCTGCTCATCAGCCGCCTTGCCTAGTTCCTCTTGCATCTCTGCTGATAAAACCATTTTCTTATTGGTTTGGTAGTCTGTAATGTTTGGTATATGTTAGAGATGAGCCTGAGTTGGATTTTGCAAGCTTCTCGACGGTGGTATGCGGTCTGCGGGCACAGTCGGACTGGCTTTGAGGGCAGTCAGGCAGTGCTTGATGGGCTGATCTAACAGATTAGTGCTTGGCCATTTTTTTTTTTTTTAGCAGTTGTGGACCTGTTTTATGGCCAGGTGGGCCGGTTTTTACTTTTGAGTTACCTGATATCACTTTTTAGCTATCTGCTTTTCTATTGGGGCCCACTTTTATTTTGGTTCCCAGACTTATTTTTTGTTCCAGTCCAACCCTGCCTAAGGGTGGCTTCTGTGTTGGGGTATGGCCCAGGCTCAAATTTGGCCATATTTGAGCCGGTCTGTTTCACTTAATACATAATTGTATTTACACTGCATAAATGATTTGACCTGTCCTCAGTGTACTAAATCAGCCAGAATTTTGAATTCCCCTTGCTGCCATTTTTGTAAAGTGTCTGCCCTCTGGGCTGGAATATATTCTGGGTTGTGGTGAATGTGCGTGTATGGGAAAGGGTAAGAAGGCAGGCTCCTCTTAGCTGCCACTTTGTCCCAAATTTCTAACACCATTTTAACTAGGGCTGTTGTGTAGGCATTTTGTGGGTGATGCAACCTTTTCAAGTATGGTAAATCCTATAAGCCCGGCCTATGACTGAATTATCCATAAACAGCCACTTTTTTTCACTCTCCCTGACGGGCCATTAGAAGATAATGTGTAGATTAGCTGCTATGTACTATTGTAAATGGTTGGGACACTGCCAATCACCTCACACATCCTCCTCCCCATCTCTGGGTGCTATAAGAATCCTTCTGAGCACCCATACCCCCAACCAATATGAACACCTTTAGCCTATACCGTAAAGCCAATAAATCCAAAGATGGTATACCCATCTGAGGTGCCTGTAGACCATACAACACCGTAGGTAGGATATTCATTTTAAGGATGTTAATGTGTCTCAACCACGATACAGAAGGGTCTCCCATCACCTCAGATCCGCGCAGACCTGATTTTGCAGTAAAGCCAATTAATGTTCCACCAGTACTTCAGTTTGCTAGTTACTGGCAACCCCAGTTACCAGATCCTGTCCAACTTTTATTGAAATGGTGAGTGAGAATTCAGCTCTGCTACTTTCTCTGTTAAGTTTAGTGTCATTGACTTTTAAACATTAACTTTGAAGACCGAAAGAGTCTCAGACGTGTCTAATTACTCTAGGACCTCTGGCAAAGATCCAGTTGGGTCGGTCAATACCAGAGGATATCAGCGAAGAGGCACATTTTTAGCTCTTCCCCTGCAAAGGGGATTCCCTTTATGTCTACCAAGGCTCTAATAGCAAGAGGTTCCAAGAGGAGCCAAAGTAATAGTGTAAAAGCAGACAGCCTTGTCGATTTTTCCTCTAGATAGTGAATCTAGGAAACCTCAGCCCATTCACGGTCGCAGTCAGTTGGCTGTATCCAGACAAAATCTGTCATCTTTTCACCCATTTCCTCCTTATTCAGTGCAGCCTCAAGAAACTCCTAGCTCACCTGATCGAATGCATTTTCCATCATCCAGTGAAGAGTATAGCCAAATGCCTTTTTCTGTTGCACTTTTCTGTCAGGTGAGCCACTTGCCCAGTGTTGTCACTTAGGCCTTTTCAGACTACCTATCGGGTCTTCCAGACTAGTGTTTAGAGATTTAGCAGATTTTGGCATCGGTGTTCAAGGGCTCTATAGGCCTATAGGAGGCGTGTTCCTATGGACTATTCCCAGGTTTGATTATATCTGTCTTGGTCATTGATTGGGTGATACAAGAGCAGTGCACGGATGTATTGAAGAAGGCAGCCATCTGTTTGATCAGCTGGGAGAAAAACATTTTATAAAATGCTACTTTGAAACATTCATACTTATGGGCCCTATTGCTCTCTCCTCACTCGCTGTCCTTTGGGTGTCGGTTATAACAACAGACTTCCTAAAAGCTACCCGTTTGTCCCTTTCATGGCTTGCCCACACACCATCCGCATTTCTGACCTTTGATATGTTTATTTTCACTCTTTCAAAGCTTAATCTTCTAAATAGGACTGGGCCGATCTTGTTCCTTTAGGAAGAGAACAGCTTCCCTGATTTTAAGAGAGCATTTTCCGCACCTGTTTGCCATAAGGACTCTCAGTTGACCCCTTGTCATCACCAAGTGTCGTTGCCTGGTCCTAGAAGGATTCCTATTATCCATGGTTTCTAGGTCTATTCGCTAGTTTGTGAGTTGTCTTCAATTAGCTCACTTTTTCTTGCTACACCAACACTTGTACAAATAGATATTTCTCACATCGTGAATTTTAACACATCCCATGTGGTGGCCAATGAAGTGTCCACTGGTGAGTTAGTCATAAAGAACTCTTCTATTTCCCTCGCCATTGAGACTACGTGGACTGGGTCTCTGAATATAGTCTTCTAAAATCTCCACTTTTTTCCCAAGGGCTCCTCTTTCCTCATGCCAGGACCTCCAGCTCTATGATTAACCCCAGCATGTTGCCTACTACTTCACCGGATAGGGAATTCAAGAAACTGGATACCTTTGGCAGGTGACTGTTTTCTTCCACCAGCATTGTACTGCGGTCAGTGAACACTGTGTGCCTTTTGGGCCGATATTTTCATACGATCTGGGATTCGGTTGTTCAAGTGCGGCCTGTGGTCTCGGAGGAGGCCCAAGCCATACTCCCCTAAGATACTGCTGACGGAAGTGACACAGCAAAGTTAATCATACGATGTGAACTGGGCACAACTGACTCGCTGAGTAGAACAATTTCATTGTCGGTGGCCTTGCAGTGCCACGCCTGGCTGAGAATCACTGGCTTTTCAGGGGATTTCCTAGCCTCTCTTATGGACATGCCCTTTGATGACTCGTGTCTTTTTGAAGAAAAGTCAGACTCAGTGCTGGAGCGCTTTAGGGACAACAGCACTACAGCCTGGCATTCAGGCTTGTCTATGGCCCCTCGCCATCCCCAGTCCACCTTCCGCCCCTTTTGTGGCCACAGAAGGGTCTCCAGCCTCATTCATACCCTCCCAGCCACCGCGGCCAACTGGCTTCCCAGTCTTTTTGTGGAAGAGGATGCGGATCCCGTACATCCCGTAGGACAGGCAGCCAGAGGTCAGGCCAGTCAACCACCCCTCCGGCAGCCGCAGCCGACAAACCCCTTTAGTTTGTCCTGTCACCATCATGTACATCCAGTGGGGGGCAGGATACACCATCACCTGCACCACTGGTGGTCTCTTACATCGGACCGTTGGGTTTTGTAAATCATATAAAGGGGCTAATCCCTCCCCTTCGTGGCGACTCCACCACCCATGCCACCCAATTACAACTGGCTGGTGGAGGACCACCTCTCCTTGCCCCGTCAGGAAGTGTTGGCTCTCGTAGACTAGGGAGCCACAGAGAGGGTGCTGGCATCAGAAGTAGGTTGTGGTCGTTTTTACTGGCACTATCTGGTGCCGAAGAAGGACAGAGGCCTTTGTCCTATCCTAGACCTGCGCCTTCTCAATCTCTTCTTAAAAAAGGAGAAATTCAAGATGCTTGCACACGTTTCTGTCTCCCTTGGACCCAGGAGACTGGGAGGTAGCGTTGGACTTGCAGAAAACATATCTCCACATCCCCGTCCTGCCTGCCCACAGATGTTACCTGCAGTTCACAGTAGGTCAAGAGCGCTTTCAGTTTTCCATGCAGCCCTTCGGCCTTACTAGTGCAACTCAGTGTTCAAGAAAGTGATGGTGGTGGTTGCGGCTCATCTGTGGAGGGCAGGGGTTCCAGTCTTCCCCTACCTTGATGATTGGCTGTTGAAGGTGGGCTTGCCCCAAGCAATCATCTTCCACCTTCAGACTACGGCGAACCTTCTGCAGTTGCTGGAATTCATTATCAATGTGCCGAAGTCACACCTGACTCCCCCCTCAGCCGCTCCCTTTTATCGGAGCTGTTCTGGACATAGTGCAGTTTTGGGTATATCCTCCCGAGCGGCGAGTCCCAAGATATTCAGGCTTTGATACCGATGTTTCAGCCTCTAACCTGGAATTTGGTAAGAATGACCCTGAGATTGTTGGGCTGGCCTCCTGCATCCTGCTTGTAACTCATGCCTGTTGGCATATGCGAGCTCTGCAGTGGGACCTGAAATCCCAGTTGGCGTAGCATCGGGAATCCCTTCAACATGTTCCAGGTCTCGGTGGGAACTGCGAAAGATCTGCAGTGGTGGCTGACGAATCGGGATTGAGTCTGTGGCAGAACCCTCTCCCTTCCCCAACCAGAGCTGACTGTGGTGATAGATGTGTCAATTCTGGAATGAGGCGACCATCTGGGACTGATGGAGATCAGAGGACTCTGGTCTTTGGCAGAGTCAGAACTCCACATCAACCTGTTGGAGCTTTGTGTGATTCACATGGTATTGAAAGCCTGCCTTCTTTTGATCAAAGGAAGGCAGGTGCATGTGTTAACCGACAACACCACCGAACAACAAAGCCAATAGGCCCAAAGGTGTGATCTATTAGCTTTGCCAATGCTTGTTGCATTTCTTGCCAAGTACTGAATGTCTGTGACTTGGAACATGGAGCATCACTGCGATCAACTTGAAATAACAGGTCAAATGAGGTCAAGCAACTGCTCTAATGGAAATTGTGCAAATCGTTCCGCAGGCCCTGAGTGGGCACATTGTGTACATATCCTTGATTTACAAGAGTTGGAATAAAATAGGATAATGCTGGCCACCAGCTTGCAGACTGACAAAAAATAAACTGTAAAGGTCATCTGCAATGTGGTTTGTTTAGTTTGTGCAGTTTATTTTGTCTGCATTTCTCTTCTAGTGCAGCACCTACAGCAGAACACCTGCCAAAAATTCAAGCATGGTCTTGCTTTGTATTTTGTGACTGGGTGAGTGAACTGGAAAGAAATAATAATGAAATCATTGCCTGACTTATTTTTATTGCAAAGCTTTATCTACTGGATAATAATCGGGATGTGCTATTTTAAGTAGATGCTGTGCCACTCCCCTCTTAAGTAAAGAGGTGTATCTGAAAACGAGTATATAATTTCGCTAGATCGTCAAGTAGTTGATGGTGCACCTAGTGTAATCCATGTTGAGTCATCGATTAAAAGAGTACTTGACTGGCATGAATAATATGCTGGGATACTTGTTAAATAACTGCTATGACACCTTTCATAGTAGCTGTTAGACCTGGCATCCTTGGTGTGGTTTTCCCTGACTTTTTGCCTTCTGACCTCTTGTTTTGCTGACTTCATTTGTGCTGGCTTTAGGATTCTGAGTACTTTACCACTGCTAACCAGTGCCAAAGTGCATGTGCTCTGTACTCTAAACATGGTAACATTGGCTTATCCACAATTGACATATTTAATTTCTTATAAGTCCCTTGTAAAGTGCACTATATGTGTCCAAGGCCTGTAAATTAAATGCTACTAGTGGACCTGCTTGGTCTCAGATTGATTTTATACATTTATTTCATACCTATTCAAAAACCACCTATTCAAAAACCTTAGACATAGATACAGGAAAGAAAGAGAAAACCACAGTCACATCACAAATATGAAAATTTGTCTAAAAACATTGTGTTCAATGTGAAACCAATTATGTGCTCAAACATAAACATTATATTTGCATGCAAAGGAATCTTATACTATTCAGAGTTCACCAGTCCTATAGTAAAAAAAAACAGGGCGAAAGATTCACCACATTTGCTCTTGGAGTACTGTGGGGGGTCCAGAGAACTCTGTCGGCTTCAAAGCAATATAGTTCTTTACTCGAACTTAATTATAGTCTTCCACATTGATATTCATTAAACGTAGATCGCCCTCGAGTACATGTCAACACATTTCGAACACCAATTTTCTTTGTGGGTTCTCCTCAGTACCAGGGCTGAGTGAGTTCTTTGGGCACGCTAATTGAAAATTCTCAACTTCTTAGACCACGGTGCAACTAGTCAGAGTTTGTTAAAAAAGGGAGCTTGTTTGTCTCGAGCAGGACACCCAAAAGTTCTGGCATTCGTACTTAATTTGTTAAGGCATTTGTCTCTCACAAAGAAAATTGGTGTTCGAAACGCGTTGACATGTACTCGAGGGGGATCTAAGTTTAATGAATATCAATGTGGAAGACTCTAATTAAGTTCGAGTAAAGAACTATATTGCTTTGAAGCCCACATTTGAAGTTCTCTGGACCACCCATAGTATTCCAAGAGCGAATGTTGTGAATCTTTCACCCTGTTTTGTTCACTATAGGACTGGTGAACTCTGAATAGTTACAGATTCCTTTGCATGTTTTTCTAAATATAATGTTTGTTTGAGCACATAATTGGTTTCAAATTGAGCACAATGTTTTTAGACAAATATTCATATTTGTGATGTGACTGTTTTTCTCTTTCTTTCTTGTATCTGTCTAAGTTTTTGAATAGGTATGAACTAAATGTATAAAATGAATCTGAGGCCAAATTTATTTAATAAAATGTCCTCTATGTTGAAGTAAAAGTTGGTATGAAATTCACAGCCACCTCTTGTTGTCTATAGTTTATTGTTGTGAGGCCCATGGTGGTTGTTGGTAAGGGCCCAAACCCCTCATTGTGAAGCCACTAGTGGACCTGCAGTACTGATTGTGCCACCCACTTCAGTAGCCCTTTAACCATGTCTCAGGCCTGCCATTGCAGTGTCTGTGTGTGCAGTTTTAAACTGCCATTTCCTGGCAAGTTCACCTCCTTGCCAGGCCCATAACCTATTTTTTTATTACATATAAGTCACCCCTAAGGTAGGCCCTAGACAGCCATGAGGGCAGGGTGCAGTGTATTTAAAGAGTAGGACATTTACTCTTAAGCTTTACATGTCCTGGTAGTGAAATACTCTTAAATTTATTTTTCACGAATGCAAGGCCTATCTCTCGCATAGATTAACATTGGAATTGCCTTAAAGCATCTTTTAAGTGTAATTTCCAATTGGGAAAAGAGACATTTGGAGCTTGGTGTCTCTGGACTCACAATTTAAAATCCCAACTTATGGTAAAGTTGTATTTTAAGTTGCCAGTCTGAAAATGGCACTTTTAGAAAGTTGCCATTTTCTTTCTTTAACCATTCTGTGCCTCTGCCTGTCTCTGAATACATGTCTGGTTTGGGTGACACCTGGTTTGTACATTCCCTCTAGAGAGCCACAAACACAGGAAGGTTAGATGTGTCTGAGCACTCATCTACATTCTGATGGCTCTTCCTGGGGAGGGAGGGAGGGGCTGACACCTGCACCCGAATAGGAGAGGTCGTGTCCCTCCCCACTCTAAGAGCTGATTACCCCCCTGTAGTAAGTTTGGAGCCAGGGCAGGAAAGGCAGGGACCTTGTGTACTTTAAAGGCCTCTTTGAAGTCTCCCCCACTTCAAGGGCACAACTGGGTAGGAGTACTGGATCCCTGACACCACCAACTCAGTACACTTCTGGATCTGAGGACATTCTGCGAGGAAGAAGGGCTGCTGTGCTGCCAGGAGGGACTGCTACTCTGCTGAACTGCTTTGCTGTGTTGGCCTGCTGACTTGCCTGGGAGTGAGAAGTACTGGACCTGCATCTCTACATCCTCCAAGAACTTAAGTGACTCCAATGGCTTTCGGGCTTGCCTCTTAATTTGAAGTCTCAGGACCATCAAAGACTTCTTTCAACTCTGCTTCAGCTGCTGGACTCTGCCAACTGTGCGTTCTGCCCTGCCAAGAGGTGCTAATCCAGTCCAGGACCCTGAAAGTGAGTTCTGCAGCTGTTTTCCCATAAACATCGGTCCAGTGACGAATTTGCACCAATTGGAAATGACGCAGTGCCCTTTGACACCAACACAGCGCCACTTCGAGGACATCCCTGTGCGTCTCAAAGACCCAGCTGCGAGGCTCGACGACGATGCAGTGCCTCCATTGTAAGGAGGTTCGACGACGACGGAGGACCCAACTGCGAGGTTAGATGACGGCGCATCTACCCAACTGCGTAGATCGGAACAGACCAATCGAGTCTTTGACGCTTGCTCCTTCCAAGGTACTTTTTTCAGCAGGAACTGCGTGGGTACTGTAGCCACCCTGCTCTCCATCGCGGTCGGCCTGAACTTTGAATTTTCCCCGGTCCAACTTGACCTCAAGTAACCCGCAAGCACTATTTGCTTTTAAGCACTATATTGCAGTTTATTCTTTAAAAATGTGTATCTCAAGTTCTACTTATTGTATTTTTGTAGTTTTGGTCTTATTTTACTTATAAAAATGTTCTTCATTTTTTCTAAACTGGTGTCGAGTCTTTCTGCTGTGTTTTCATTGTGGTGCTTTAAGTATAGTGTTGTGCAAATACTTTACACATTGCCTCTTAAGTTAACTTCTCTGGGCCAGGCTACCAGAGGGTGAGCACAGGTTAATTTTGGTTGTGTATCTGACTTACCCTGACTAGGATTGTTGTCCCTACTTGGACAGGGTGCAAATCTCTGCCATCTAGAGACCCATTTCTAACAGTAGCAAAAGAAATATAGAATTAAATGGGTAACAGGGAATTACTAGAATATTTTTAACCCAGGGGTGCTGAGTGACATCAAATAGACGAGAGCAAAGCTCAGGCTGTCTGTAATGTTGCTCCTAACCCCAAGATGAAAAACATCTCTGTTATTCAGTTTCTAACCATATAAAATTTATGTTAAGTATGGGCCCCAAAATAATCTCCCATTGCTTTAAACAGGTACGCAGAGGCAGAGGAGTAATGGGGGAGTCATACATAACATGGGCTCTCCTCCCTGTCTCCAAAAAAAAAAAGAAAACAATACGTGGCCCCCTGCCACCCAGCCCTTTCTTCCAAAAGCTGTGCTCCCTGCTTTGCAGCACCACTGTGACAGGCTCTCCGAGCACCCTGTCAGAGAAGTGGATTACTGTATTTAGAATCCAATCATTCCCACTAATGGCTCTTTGAGAGCCATGCATAACATATAGAATTATAGATGGATGACAGTGAATTACAGGGATGTTTTTCACCAAGGGTTCTGAGTGACATCAAATAGACCATGAGAGTGAAGCTAGAGCTAGAGATGTCTATGGTGCCACTCAGAACCCAGAGGTGAAAATCACCCCTATAATTCACTGTTATCCATCTATAATTTTATGTTGCGTATGGCTTCCAAAATCATCTGCCCCAAGTTTCTAATAGTACTCGAGTGGACATTGGGTAGTCATACATAACATGGCCTTTGTTGTCCATGACTGGTGACAATTTTTATCATGCTTTCTAATGACCAGGAAGCAGTTGTTGGGAATCAACTGCCTCTTTTTTTTTTTTCTTTTTTTTTTTTACATATTTATATAGCGCGAACTCGACCCGAAGGTATTGGAGCGCTTTACATGAGCACCGTATGTACATTACACATTCAGGCACGGGGAGATTAAGTGATTTGCCCAGAATCACAGGATGTGGACGCGACCCCGAGGCTCGAACCCTGGTTTCCAGCACCAAAGTCGGCAGTCTAGTCTTTTGTTGTCAAAGTCTTTTGTTGTCAAAGTCATTGCAAAAGAAGTCGTACGTCTGTTTACCAGCTGGTACTGCACTCAGCCCTGACCACAGTAATGGGCTTTAATCAATCTCGCCTTCCCTAGACATAGAAGCTAGTTGAACTGCACCAACATGTTTTGGTCCCCTGGCTTCCATTTGCCTTTCAAGAAATTCTCTGAATTTTCTCTTGTGATGTGTTTTCAGATGACTTGCTAGAATTTCTGCCCTGAATGAATACAGATGCTTTTGGCAGACTTTACTGATTACAGTCTTAGAACTGTTTTATTTTTTTGCTCCAGGAAGCAGCATAAAAACCCAGATCTAGAATACTGTTCGCTATTTCTGAACCTCCTTGGTGATCATAATAAACGTATGCTTGTTTGCTACCGTGTGGGTACCCATGCAACTAGCAATTCTTGGACATAAATGTGAGAACCATGCTTGCATATTCGAGAATCACATGGCGTGTTTGATGTCTCGCATGCACATTAATCAGTAAATGTAAGTAAGTCCGTTTTTATATAGCGCAGCTACTTACCCTTACGGGTCTCAAGGCGCTGGGGGCCGTAGTGGAAATTAAGTGAGCTATTGCCCAGAGTCGCATGGTGCTGAGCTGAGCTGCCGCCGGAGCCGGGGATCGAACCGTGAACCCTGTGCTCCGAAGTCAGCTGCCCTGGCCGCTGCACCACACCTCTCCACCATCAGTGAAGATTTTCTAACGAGCACATGTTTCCGACAACTGTAACTGCTGAATAGTGCATGTATATTTGAGAACTGCACATTACATTAGAGGACATGGATGTGTGCTAGTGATATAGAGCTCAAGGCCGAGTGCACATATGAAAATCGTATGGTGTGTTCAAGTACGTGGTTGTGCATTGGTGACAAAGTTGCTTTTTGTGGTTCTGCAATTTAGTACATTTGAGAACCATGAAAATTCTGTTTTATTTCTATCAGAGAGGTCATTCCACACTTTTTTTTTAAATTGGTTTTCAAGAACTTGTACATTTGCTACAAGTTGTACTGTGTAAATGTAACAATAATTGAGAACGATCAAGTTCAAGGAGCTTCAGCTTCCGGAAGCGCCAACAGAGCAATTCTTAGTGTGTGTCTGATCTGCCTGCCATGGTGAAAATATTTGTTTGTTCTTGTTGCCAGGTATGAACTTCCATATTATACTTGTGCTGTTTAACTTTTCACTATGTTCAATATCGTGTGGGTGAAATTTGCTCATTCTTCACTGTCTGTGAAGAGTACACATCTCATTCAGTGATGATCTGATTTCACAGCAAGGGTTTATCCGTTTTTTAGGTCGAGCCTAGGCAGCTCATGCTGTCTCTCAACATGCTGTATTCAGTCAGGGGGCTTACAGCCCGCCTCCAGCTTCTGATTGACTTTTGTGAGTGTCCTTTAAAAAATGTTGCTTCTAATTGGATAATGGTCCCTGCGTGTCCCACCTTTTTTCTCAATTGTTGACTCCCATGGCTCGCCCCCAGGACTCTTCTTGTTTCCATTTACTTTCTGCTCAGGGACTTTTTTAAAATCAAAAATCAGAACAGCTCTTCAGAGCTCTCCACGCACTTTCGTTTAACATTACATTATACATTTTAATTACAATCAGCTCGCAGCCGCCGCGCTTCATCTTTAACTTTAGCGGCCGTGCGCCTTTCATTTTTTTCTGCAAGCTCCTGCATAATACATTTTAATTACAGTCAGTGCGACAGCCGCCGCGCTTCATCTTTAACCATGGCGGCCGCGCACATTTCTTTTTTTCTGCAAGCGCCGCTGTCTATAATGCTGTCCTACGCCTATGCTATAACTTCTACATCGGAACTACTGCACAGAGACGCGGCATGAGGCTTATTCCACCCAGCATGGCAGCAGAGCAAGGATGTTCGGGAACCATTGCTGCCCATTGTAGCCAACACACCGTAAGACTGGGGTGTTCCGTTAACATTACTAACCACATTACCTCCACTTAGCTTACCAGAGGAGCTAAAAGGAGTGGGGAGAAGGGGGGTTGAGCAACTTTGTAGGGACGCAATAACTTTAATGAAGCAGCACTCTTGTTGAAGCGTGAATTGCCAATGCTTGTTACTGCTTCCTGGCATAGCGTGCACAAAGCAGGGGAGGGGTGGCGTGTTTTTTATTTTCTATGGCCCTTGGTCCCCCAAGCACTGCTCCGTGCTTGCCCGCCCTGCTCTCTGATCAGCGCCCCCTCATGGTCAAGATCTAGCAGATTTTACCTTTGTTCTAGAGAGGGGATCTCTTTAATCATTTTAACAGTGGAATGCGGTAAAATACACCTCGAGTAGACTTTATGCCATTGTTGGGTGTTGTGCACTGTATCGCTGCAGTTCTTGAGTAGCACAGTGTGTCCGTTTCATTATTTACCTAGTCTTGTTTTTGCACCCTTTCCAACCTACTCCGTGAATAGATTTATGTCGAGGTTTTAAGCCCTAAAGAAACCATCCAGGCAGTTTTAGAATTGCCTTGTTGTGTTAAACAATTGTTCAGTGTTTTGAAAATGATTATATGCACACATTTATTGTGCGCGTAGACTTGTTGCTGCCACGCTTCTTCTTTTGCTTCTGCGCTGGGGGCCGAGATTTGTTTCCATGTAACATGGATTTGCGTTAACTGTGTGGGATATTTTTCAGCTGAGCAGCAGAGATTGCCGGGGAGCGATCACTATGGAGCTTGGGGACACCTACCTACTGGGTTCGCTTTTCTGGTAGTGCTTTCTAGTTCTTCAAAAATATTCCTTTGGTTTCCAGATTTTCTTCAAAGAAACCTTGCAGCGAGTACCGCTCATAGTGGGTGTGATAAAACTGTAGAGTAACTAGAGTTATCTTACAAAAGTATAGCTGCAAAATAAAGGGGGTGTTGGATGGATCAGAGCTACTAATTGAAAAGGGCCATGGGTAGGGGAGGTTTTCGCATTCACTGTGCTGCCCCTGAATTTGGACCTTTCAAAGTTTTCTAAGTGTATTACGTGGTTTCTTGCCTCATTAAAAAAGAAAGTGTGACTTGAGTGCTTTTAGTTGGGGACTGATAACATATGTTCTATAACTCTTTAGCTAGCAGTTTACTTTGTGTTAAGCTAACTTTCCAATCTGCCTGGGTTCTCCCAAGCAGCCCTTTCTGAATACAGCCTTCCCGAAAGTATATGGGAAAGACAATTATTTTCTTAACTTACAGCAAGTCCTTCCCTATTTTATAATTCCCTTTTCCATTGCTATCATTTATTTTCCACCTACCCTCCCTCATAACCTATTGCCCTTTTTCTGATTCTCCGGCTCCAAAACGTCATACGAATGGTAATAGCGCTGTGCAAATATGATCACTCCACTGCAAACAAAAAACAAAAGTAAAAAACATTGTCATTTACAACGCCAATAGCTCTAACTTTCACAAATGCGAGACCGATTGCTTTGCAAATGCTTGTTCAGCTTAGGAAGCCAGTCGATCTTGAGGAGGTGGTTCCACATGACCTTGTCCCTTTACCAGCTCTGGCCATTCTAAGTCCACTGGACCTACATGATGCAGGTGAGAACGATGTGGTGTAGGCGCAGTCATCGACCCTCTATTAATTTTGGTATGGATGTTTTTCCACCTGCCTGAGGGAGTGCGCAGACGAGCTCGCCCCGCAACCCTGGCAAACAACGCCCCAGAAAAGCCGCTTGGTTCACCACCGACCTCCAAGAAGCCAGGCGCACATGCAGACGCCTGGAAAAGAACTGGAGGAATACCAAGACAACCGACAGCTACTCCACCTACAAGGATGCCATGACGGACTACCACAACCAAATCAGAACAACCAAAAGGACCTTCATCCACAACAAAATCCTCACCAACTCCAAGGAACTCTTCAATGTCATCCAGGAATTCACCAACCCACGCAGCGAAGCCGCAGACATCACCCCGTCCCAAGACCTCTGCGACAAGCTCGGAACCTACTTCCACCTCAAGATCAGAACACTCTACGACAACTTCACCAACCACCCCCAAGACACCAGCCAGCCCACCATCTCCAACTGGACACCAATCACGACCATGGACACCACCGCGGCCATGAAAGGCATCCACTCGGGGGGGGGGGCCCCCACCGACCCCTGCCCCCCGCACATCTACCACAGAGCCGCAGACACCATCGCGCCCCAACTGCAACACACCATCAACACCACTTTCAAAACAGGCACCTTCCCAGACGACTGGAAGTGCGCCGAAGTCAGGCCCCTGCTCAAGAAGCCCACGGCCGACCCCACCGACCTCAAAAACTAACGGCCCATCTCGCTCCTCCCCTTCGCAGCCAAAGTGGCAGAGAAAACAGTCAACAGGTAACTGACAAGATTCATCGAAGAGCACGCCGTCCCCGTCCGGATTCCGAGCCAACCATAGCACCGAGACCGCCCTACTCGCTGCCACAGACGACATCCGCACCCTCCTGGACCAGGGCCACTCCGCGGCCCTCATCCTCCTCGACCTATCTGCAGCCTTTGACACCGTCTCTCACCGCACACTAATCACCAGACTACACGACGCCGGCATACAAGGTGCTGCCCTAGACTGGATCCGCTCGCTCCTCACCGGAAGAAGCCAAAGGATCAGACTCCCGCCCTTCCTCTCCGCCCCCACGGACATCACCTGCGGAGTCCCACAGGGGTCATCTCTGAGCCCGACCCTCTTCAACATCTACATGGCCCCCCTCGCAGACATCGTCCGACAACACGGCCTCAACATCGTATCCTACGCCGATGACACCCAGCTCATCCTCTCCCTCACCAAAGACCCGACAACCGCAAAACTCAACTTCCAGAGAGGAATGCAAGAAGTGGCAGTCTGGATGACCAACAGCTGCCTTAAACTCAACGCCGAGAAGACAGAAGTCCTCGTCCTTGGAACCACCCCTTCAGCATGGGACAACACCTGGTGGCCGACCGCCCTCGGAAGCCCACCTACCCCCTCAGACCACGCCAAGAACCTCGGCATCGTACTCGATTCATCACTCTCCATGAACCGACAGGTCAACGCCGTCACCTCCAGCTGTTTCAACACCCTCCGCATCCTCCGAAAGACCTTCAAATGGATCCCCCCCTGAATCGAGGAAAACAGTCACCCACGCACTCATCACCAGCAAACTCGACTATGGCAACTCACTCTATGCTGGCATCAACAAGTCCCTACTCCGCAAACTGCAAACAATACAGAACACCATGGCCAGACTCGTCCTCGGCGTCCCCCGGCACGAACACATCAGCCAACACCTGCGGCGACTCCACTGGCTCCCCGTGGAGATGAGTCACCTTCAAAATCCTCACTCATGCCTACAAATGCCTGCACAACGGACCCAAATACCTCAACGACAGAATAAACTTCCACGTACCCAAAAGAGACCTGCGATCATCCAACCTCGCACTGGCCGAAACCCTGCGCATCCACAGAGCCAGATCAGGCGGAAGATCGTTCTCCCACATAGCTAAGACCTGGAACGAGCTACCGGCAGACATCAGACGCGCCCCCTCCCTGAACACCTTCAGGAAGACCCTCAAGACCTGGCTCTTCGGCTGAACCGAGCGACATCCCTCCCCTCCCCCCCCCCATCGCGCCGTGAGACCCTCACGGGTGAGTAGTGCGCTTACAATTCCCTGATTGATTGATTGATTGAGTGACCTCACATAGATCAATTTGCACATCGCAACTGAGAGTTGTCACTTGCAGAAAAATTGGTTGCCAGTACTTATGTGGCACCACCACCGCCACTACCTTGGCTTAGCACTTGCAGATTTGGCACCCATTTGTTTATGGGAAGTTCCAAAACACTGTGACACAGACACCAGTGGTAGGTGTTTGTAGTAGTTTCTCTTTCGGAGAAGTGAAACAGTTAGAACAATAATCTAACAGAATTTTGCATTGATTTGCCTTTATTGTTAAGAATCATCGTCTGTTGGCAGATGCAAACTGTTCAGCTTCAAACTTAATAGCGGACCAGTCCCTCCTTTTTAGGTCTCGCGCCTAGCGTTGCAGTGCGTAGCACTGCTCGCGCAGCGCGAGACCTCTTGTACGGGCTTCAGAAAGCTAACCACACGCTCGTGCGTGTGGTTTTGCTTTCGGAAGCCCGCATTGGCTGTAGCGTGCGTTTTTTTTTTAAAAACGGCACGCAATTGGGCAAAGGCGGGCGCATGTCCTGCCTTTGCTCCGCCCATTCCCGTCCGTGTCTAGGACGCGCATCAGCGCGCGGCACAGACGACAGGCTCCCCCCTCTGTGGTGCGCGCGCACCACTGGTTTCCCTTTGTTTTCATATTTTACCGTTTTTCGTCTTTACATTCTTTTATTTTTTCTGATTGTACTTTATTTTTACTTTTTCTTCAGTTTTTACTTTCTCGTTGTTTCCTTTCCCCGTGTCTCTCTTCCCCTTTCTCTTTTACACTCGATTTCCTCCTTTACCGTTTTGGGTGGCTTGATTTTAATCCCGGCTGATGCACTGTGTGACCGTGGGAACGTCCCTTTCCTGTCTGCTACTGAATCGTATTTAGCATTATTTTCCAAGTCAGGCTCGTTGAGTTTCGTGCCCTTACTCTAATCTAACCCTGGCCGCAGACTTTTCCCAAAGGAAAGAAGCAAACAGCACGACTCCAGCCACACAGCTATTTATACACTGTGTGCCCGTGGGCAAGTTTCACACGAGTCCCCACCGTGCAAGGCAGGGGTGTCGGAAGGCGAGGGGGGGACTGAGAGTATTAAGGTACGAGAGAGGAGAAGGGGTCATGTGTATGTGGTTCCCTGACTCCACCCGGGGTCCTCACATGGTCATTTCGCCTCACTTCACTTCATTGCTTCGGAGATGAATCCTCAAACTCGCAAAGGAAGGACCAGCCTGTGCCCGGAAGCCCTCCTGCATTCTGCCGGAGGTACCACCTGCGCGCATACACGTCATTTCCTCCCTCCGTGCGCACACCGTTCATCATTTATCGCCGAGGAAGAGGAGTCCTGTTTTTCCACAGAATATATTTTATTCATTGGGAAAGGACGCATGGGCCTATTGGGACTCCTTTGATTTCCTGTGCACATAAATACTTGAATTCCAAGTTATCATTTCATTTATAGGTGAGTTTTCATTTAACCGCAAAGAAGATGAGTCCTACAGATTGCCTCTAACTTAATAAGGGATGCCTCCTATGTCAGTGCGGACTCCACTTACTTTCTGCAGACGTCCACACTTTATTCTTGAGTAGTTCCTTCATTTTCTGTGGGATTTCCATTTAAACTCCCGGGAGATGGCTCCTAAATCCCCAGAGTTTACGTTGTCATCAGATGGCAGCGAGTCCGCCTCCTTGCTCACTCCATTGGAAGTGCTGGAGACAGTGCTACTCCTGCTAAAACTAGCTGAGGTATTTTACCATTAGGAGACCGACACACCACCTTTGGAGAGACATTTCCCCTGGGCCGGACAATGATTCCTGGGCCAGAAGAGTCTGTGAGTTTAGCAATATTCCCTCCAGGGTGTTACAGCACATGGAAAGCAAATCAAGATTCATATGTAAAGGAATAACAAACGCCTTGTAAAGCAAGGGACGAAAATGCTTTTCAAGTACTAATTCGAAGGAATGAAAAAGCGCCTATTTTTTTGTACGCTTTGCTTATTATGCTCGTCATTAAACAAATTACTGCCAAGAAAAAGTCTGATTTATACATACATAGCCTCTGGAAGGACACATAGCAGGGGCAGACACAAGTCTAATAGAATAGGCGAATCTCATGCTCCACACATCATTTTGCTAGGAGTAAACAAGCAACACTAAAGTCAATGCTACAGATGCTCAGTTGGCCTGTACCAGGCCTCGCCTTTTCTTGTTTATAAATAATATACTTCATGTCAGTATTCATAACTTCAGTAGGTGCCTATGTGGATTTGTGCAATACATGAACCATTTCCATGTATCTTTCTATATTGCTTATTGCATTTCACAGTGCCTGCAGTTTGGTTCTTCATACCTCACAGCGAGGGGTTGGAAGCTTAGTTATCCCATGGCAAGTTGTGATGTATATTCATTCCTCAACTATCAGTTTATTGAGCCGTTCGTATAGTTAATTATAATTTCAGGTGCATATGGAATCGGCTGTACTATGTCAAGTGTTAACTTTTACATTCAAACATCTGCACTGCAAATTTTAAATTCACATGATGACACATTTTAGTACCATTCTGAACCCTTGTAGATGATTCGTTCTATGATTTGGCAATGAGTGTGTATGTTGTCGTTTGATACTCAGTTGGGCTTGGCTGATGCATCTTATTTTTGTGTTGATATTGCTGCATTTCCACAACTTTTGTAGTGTGAATGATGTTGCAGGCGAGTCTCATGTTGTCCATGAACTCGTGTTGGAGGCAAGTTTGATATTACCCTGACTTTGTGAAGAATCTATTAGTGTTCCTGCAGCATATTTAAGTGCTTGAGACAGGGTCGATGCATTCTTATTCACTGTTTCAAGTACCTACGATTATATATAATATATATTTTGTGCGGTTGTCTTAAGCATTGTCCTTATAAGGAAACCATCACCATTTATCTGTTTGGCATTTTAAAGAACCCAACTGCAACCTTCCCTGTGTGTTCTGTCCTCTTGTTTGGACCCATGGAGAAATCAAAACCCACAAAATATTTAATTGTAAAAGCTGTCCAAGTCATTTCTGCAATGTCAAAATACATAGTTAATGGCGATTGGCTGCAAACATTTTCCATTGTATGTTTATTTGGTTCATTTTCCTTTATTTTAACATCATCTGTGAGACAAGACCTCCTCGTTTTCGAGCCATGATTGGTATTTTTGTGATGGCACCATTTTTCAATACTTGATTAAGATGAAAGTTATAGGACCCATTAATAATTTTAACTCACTGGCTTTACTGTGATGTTTATTTGACCATCTTTCACTTCTCCATCCATTAAGAAGGCCTCCAACGTCATTGTCCTCCATAAGAAGCCATGTTCCGTCTATATGCGCTTCCTAGCCGGTATCGTGGTAAGTCTGGCAACATATAATATATTCTAACTAGGGATGAGTGATATTTTTTAACTGTCTCTCTTCAATAGGGGACTTCCGTGTTTAGATTAAACATCTTACTACTCTTTCTCTACATTACTCAGTCAATTTGGTCCCATTAAGACTTTTTAACACACTTGCCAGGTGCTGTTTGTATACATGTCTTAATGATGTAATGCCATGAAATAGATGTCGGGAATCGCTATTGTTTAAAAACCAAAAGCCACATATGTCTTATACATACAGTAGCTATGACAAGTAACACTGCCTGTGTAATGTAATTTATTACATTAATTTTGAAGATGTAGGTTTCATTTTGGGAGGCGTGGACACGCAGTTGCCGTTCTTTTTAATTTATTTGTTTGAAGATACAAATTTGATTTCAAGATGAATGTTAAAGGGCAAATAGTGCATATGCTGATGAAGAAACACTGGACTTTCTGCTGAACTTTGCTGTAATCATGATGTCATCCTTGGCGCTCCTTTCCCTGCTTTGCGTGACCATGCTGCACTCTTTTGTGTATTTTTACATTATTTTTATAATTCTCGCCAGTTCCTTTAGACGAGCTCTGTACTTTTCATCAAAATACCCAAATTACCATACCATCCCGGGTGAGTCGTCCGCTATACATATCTACATAACATGACATAACCAGGCCTGGACATGTGTTCATTTCAGCTCACAGAGCCATTGGCTACCAGACCCGCACCGAGATTGTGGGAGTGGAAATTGACCCCCAAGAACATTTCTGAAAACAAATTGAGACTGAAAACTGCATTTTGCAGCAGTTTCCTAAATATTCTGACTGAGAAACATAGCTTTTACAGACAGTGCTTAAGGAATCAGCGGGCTACACGGAAGCGCTGGGATTTTATCTTTTTCCCGACTTTCATAAACTTTCCCTTTCATTGAACATAGGAGGACAACCCAGAAGGGTTATAAAAGGTGTTTGACACATGACTGAAAATGACGCCTTCTGATTGCTGCAGGATGGCTCAGCGGGGTGAGGAAGCGCTGGGATTTTATCTTTTTCCCGACTTTCATAAACTTTCCCTTTCATTGAACATAGGAGGACAACCCAGAAGGGTTATAAAAGGTGTTTGACACATGACTGAAAATGACGCCTTCTGATTGCTGCAGGATGGCTCAGCGGGGTGAGGAAGCGCTGGGATTTTATTTTTTTCCCGACTTTCATAAACTTTCCCTTTCATTGAACATAGGGAGGACAAACCAGAAGGGTTATAAAGAGGTGTTTGACACATGACTGAAAATGACGCCTTCTGATTGCTGCAGGATGGCTCAGCGGGGTGAGGAAGCGCTGGGATTTTATCTTTTTCCCGACTTTCATAAACTTTCCCTTTCATTGAACATAGGGAGGACAAACCAGAAGGGTTATAAAGAGGTGTTTGACACATGACTGAAAAGGACGCCTTCTGATTGCTGCAGGATGGCTCAGCGGGGTGAGGAAGCGCTGGGATTTTATCTTTTTCCCGACTTTCATAAACTTTCCCTTTCATTGAACATAGGGAGGACAAACCAGAAGGGTTATAAAGAGGTGTTTGACACATGACTCAAAAGGACGCCTTCTGATTGCTGCAGGATGGCTCAGCGGGGTGACCGTTCTGTTCTATAACCAAAGTAACGTTGGTAGGTCAGGAGTTCGATCTGGGCACTGACAACTCCGCTCATCTATCTTCTGGTGGGTAAACTGACTTTTATTAATAAAATATGCTATTTACAGCGCTTCGAAGCTTAAAGAGCGTGGCATAGGAAAAGTCATTGATACATTGAGCGTGCATTATTTGCTCACATGTCCAAATTCCACCATGACCTTTGTGTGTGCCATAGTAACGCCGTTTATATATTTTTCTATGGAATACTCTGAAAAGAAACTAAAATCAAATGTATTTTTGCTAGCTTATTTACAAAAGTAGCCCAAATAAATAAATAACAACATGGTATTAAAAATAACTTTGATTTTGGAATGCCTCTTTCTAATTTCTTGGAGGCGTGGCTACCGGTACTAGTCGAAAAGCCAATAAAAAGCTAGTTTTTAGTGGCTTTCGAGATTTTCGTGGAATCACAGCTTAGCACGCGCCCCGAGCTGACCCCTTCCTGTTCTCTTCGTTAACACCACAAGCCCCTGATAGAGCCCTGGCCATTCAGGCGATATATTGATGAAGTATTTATGTCCCGCGACCAGGAAGTCACGTCAATTTGTCACTGGACTGTGGTTAACATTGAGGCACAATGGTGGGGGTCACCGGGGGTAAACACCAAGAACAACGCAGGGGTCAGCCACCTCAAGGCGGTCTGCGGGGACCATTGACATCCCCCGCTCACAATGTCCCCACTGACCAAAGCCAACTGGCCGCATTGTTCTGGCGGCCGCAGGAGGAGTCAAAGGGACTGACCCACAGGCCTGCCGAGGGCCCTTGGCTTCATTCACCCCAAGCGCTTAGTAGTCGGGCCGTCCACAGGGCGAAGGCATGTGTGGGAACTTAATCAGGGCTGCTTGCCAGATTACAGGCATGTGCGGCGCACAATAGGTCGGCAGGTGGCCCTGGCCAATCCCATGCTCCAACGGGGCCTACTCTTTGTGGGAAGGGGCCTTATTACTTGTTAATGGACTGGGGTTTCCGCTAGCAGCTCGCGCAGGGTCAGATGTTCTATCAATCAATCGTACAATCGGGCAAGCGTCCTATTGATTAGTTGTAAACATCTTCCCACTGGTTAGGAGCTTGACCAATAAGAATTTGTAAGTGGCGCCGCCGCACGGACTGGACTGCAATGCAATAGGTCTCGCATTATTAAAGTTTGAGCTATTGGTGTTGCATTATTTAGCAATGCCAATAGCTCAAACTTTAATAATGCAAGACCTATTGCATTGCAAATGCTTGTTTAGTACTTCCATCAGAATTTACTCAGGACAAGAACTACATGAACATATATACAAGGCAGTAAGCGATATCTTTCCACGTTGTGAACTTTGAACATTCTTTTTTACATGACTGTAAAGTACTTTTGAATTAATTTAAAACTGATAGAACATCAGCAAAATCTGATAACACGTTCATCACTTCAAATAGTTGATTATCCACCGAGCAGTGAGTAATGAGTGCATGTTGTGACCTTTTCTATGTCCTGTGCTTAGCCCTCTAGTTTTCCAGATCTTGTGGTTTTAAGCTATGCACAGCAGGCTCAGGTGATTAGGTTTTGTGCAGGAAAATGGAATGCATTCTGTGGACTCCAGTCCCACCCACGCCCAGTACTCATACTCCCTGAGTTCACTGCACGTGAACTTCATTTATGAAGGCACTTGTATGCCCTGCTTCCACACCTCATGGCTGCGGAGCAGACTACCGGTTTCCTTTGGTCATGTCAGTCATTTTTTTGAATAGAATGTGTGGCCTTATGTCATGCTCTTTTTTCAGTCGTGTACCACTAGAACTTCCAGTATACAGTGTTCAGTTGTGTGCAGCAGGGCAGGGTCTGTTGGCAGGTTACAGCATGCAGCCATGCCCTGCCTCCACTGCCCAGATCACAGTGTACACTGTACATGACCCATGTCATGCCTTGCGCCTAGTCAGCTTACCCCCCGAGCCTGTTGCGCATGACCAGCTGGCCCTGGTCTTAGGGCATAACCGCTCCCCGACACTACTTCTTCAGTCATTGGCCTTTGGCTGTCCCCTGCCATCAGTCACCATGGTCCTAGAATCTGCTGCGAACAAGAGCTGTGAACACAAACTCTAAAGACGGACCATTAATTACAAATTTCTAGTCAGGTTATTTATTCGCCACTTCATATTTACTTTTTAGGTTGAAGCCTACCAGACAGCACGGCTGTCTGGTTCGCAAAGACATCTTAGGGGAATTCTGAAAGCTTCCCTGGGAATGCATTTTGCCTATTACTTACCATTGTCTTTGTGGTTTGTAACTCATATTTGTTTGCTTTCTATTTGCTGTCTTTATTTGTTTCAGACTGTCCAGCAGTCTTTGTCCCTCTTGTGGAGCATAGCTTGTCTGCCATCGCTCCTTGTATTCTTCAGTGAATGCTCTCTTTCTATAAATAGGCCTTTGCATTTTGTTCTCCTCTTGTCACGTTTGCTGTGCATTCCAAGACAGATGTCAAATGCCAAGCTCTGTCTTCTATGGGAGCTTGGTGTTTACTTTACATTCTCTGCCTTCAAAGTGAGAGGATTTATATGACAAGCTTGCTGTGCACCCATGTGAGAGGAAAGGCTGTAGGATGTAATTTTTTCTACCACACAACATAATTTAATTGTCTGTTAATGAACCGTGCAAACAATTCAGAATTAATTAGAATTAGTAAAGCACAAACGAAGCACATTTCTGTGTAATAGTGTGGTGCAAACAAATATTTTAATACGATCAAAATTAATCAATATACTTGGTGATGCCATTTCCTCACATTATAGTTTCTGTGCTGTATAGTTTTATTAGGAAAACTGTAAGTCTCTTCAAATGTAACGGTCATTTCAACAAAAAATGTGCTGTTGGCAATGGCAGTACATTACCACACCATGCACGCTCCACTCAACTCCATTCTACGTCACTCTACTCCACTCTATACCGCTCTGCAACTCCAATCTATGCCACTCTGCTCTATGCTACTCCACGCCACTCCGCTCCACGCCACTCTGCTATATGCCATTTCACTCTACGACATTCAACTCCAAACCACTCCACTCTATTCCACTCAACTCTGACACTGTGCCACTCTACGACACTCATCTCCACTCTGACACTCTACTACAGTCTACGACATGACACTCTGACACTTCACTCTAGGCCACTCCACTCTACTCCACTCTACGACACTCTATGCCACTCCACTCCATGTCACGCCACTCTCCGACACTCCGCTCTATCCTGCTCCATACTATTTCACTTTACTCTATGCAACTCTACTCTGCACCACTTCGCTCTATTCCACTCCACTCTACGATACTACTACATGAAACTCCACGACAGTTCATTCTACGATACTTGACTGTACCACACTTCACTGTAGGCCACTCTTCTCCACTCTGACACAATACTCTACGCCACTATAATGCACACCATGGTACGCTAGCTAGTCCACGCTAAACCCCTCCACTCTACACCACTATACTCCAGTCTACGGCACTCCACTCTACAACACTTCACTTTGGGCCGCTCCACTCTGCGCCGCTCCACTCTGCGCCGCTCCACTCTGCGCCGCTCCACTCCACTCTGCGCCGCTCCACTCCACTCTGCTCCGCTCCACTCTGCGCCGCACCACTCTGTGCCCTCCACTCTGCGCCGCTCCACGCCACTCTACTCTATGCCACTCCATTCTACGCCACTCTATACCATTCTACTCTACGCTACTCAATTCTACTCTACTCTGCCACTCCAGTCTACGCTACTCCATTCTATGCCACTCCACTCTATGCTACTCGATTCTACTCCACTCTGCCACTCCACTCTACGCTACTCCATTCTTCCCCACTCTGCCACTTCACTCTACGCTACTCCATTCTTCCCCACTCTGCCACTTCACTCTACGCTACTCCATTCTACCCCACTCTGCCACTTCACTCTACGCTACTCCATTCTACTCCACTCTGCCACTCCACTCTACGCTACTCTATTCTACTCCACTCCACTCCGCCACTCTACTCTACGCTACTCTATAACACTGCGCCACTCTAGGCCACTCTGGTCCACTCTACGCTATGCCATTCCATTCCGTGCCACTCCACTCTATGCTACTCTGTGCCACTTCAGTCTAGGCCACTCTACTCCACTCTACTCCACTCTACTCCACTCTACTCCACTCTACTCCACTCTACCCCACTCTACCCCACTCTACCCCACTCTACCCCACTCTACCCCACTCTACCCCACTCTACCCCACTCTACCCCACTCTACCCCACTCTACCCCACTCTACCCCACTCTACCCCACTCTAGCCCACTCTACCCCACTCCACTCCACGATACTCCACTCCACAATACTCAACTCTACCCCACTCTGATACTCTATGCTTCTTCACTCTAGGCCACTCTTCTCCACTCTACAGTACTCCACCCTACGGCACTCCACCCTACGCCAATATAAGACACTCTACTACACACTATGCCACCCCACTCTATGCCACTCAGGGCCACTCCACTCTACTCTATTCTACTCTACTTCAATGTACGGCACTCTACTGTACTCTACTCCACTGTACTCTACTCCATTCCACTCTACAACACTTTGTTCCATTCCACTCTACGATACTCCGCTCAGCGCCACTTCACTCTAAGTTACTCTACTCCTCTCTACACTACTTCACTCTAAGGTGCTCTACTCGCTCTACGACACTCCCCTGTACGACCTTCCATGACACTCCATTCTACGACACTCAATCTCTCCTGCTCTACTCCACTTTATACCACTCCACGCTATGACACTGGCAGTCTACAACACTTTACTCTGCTCTGTGCTATGCCACTCTACGCCCCTACGCTCTATGATACTCTACTCCACGCCTCTACGCTCGTCTGATCTATGCTCGACACTCCACTTGACAACACTACGCCATTCCATTCTACGCCACTCTACGCCATTCCACTCTACTCTATTCTGCTTCATGCCACTCTCCTCTACACCACAAACCTTTAGCCCAAGTTGGTGTACAACATGGCTAAAACACATTGGCTAAGCCAATAGCTCATGCATAAGCAAGACCTATTGGCTTTGGCTCTGCTTGTTGTGGTTATGTAATGTGTTTGAGAACCTTTTTAGCAGCTCAGAATTAGCTTATTTAGTCTTTTTCCGAATACCTTTCATTTTCTAAACTTCTCTGATGTCTCGTGTGTACTACTGGAGGGAGGTGTGCTGCCTTTGCCACCTCTTGGTTCTCTGTTATTAATTTCCACTGTAGAGGTTCTCAGAGCTGTTCTTAAATCGTTTGTATCAGGTTGATGGTAGCTAGAGGAATTTTTCAGTCGGATTCCAGCAGTTCTAGAACGGGAAGCATGAAAGGAGATACAGCTATTTTAGCTAATCAGTTTTTATTTTTACAGTTCAACAGCTGTAGCGACAGTTAAGTTTCACTATACATGGGAAAAGCATCATCTATTTACCAATAACTTTGTTGTCTTTCTGACGAAGCCGCATAGAATGTTACATTCGTTTGATATGTACAGCATAGCATCTCAGGCAAGTGAAATGTGTACATGCACTCATAGGCAGCCCATTGGGCAGTTATGGTTCCTCATAACAGGTAAATTTCAATCATCGGTCTGTTTTAAAAAAAACTTTTAACCAATAAGAAGCACCAATCACGTGGATTCTTTCTATTTCCCTGCCTATTATATTTCTGTAATATTGTGTTCAGGAACCAACGTTATCGTAGTCCTCTAGTGTGTAAACCTGATAATGAATGTCCCTGGTCACCTTGTGGACACGTTGCATCCTCCATAGGTCCAGCTTACTCACTTTAAGATGCCTCTTGAGTTGAATCTGTTCTACCTGTGTTTGTGTGTCCATAAACCCCACTCCTATAGTTCAGCAGTGGGGTTGGCGGACCACTTCTAAGGACCGCAGACGTAAGCAGCTAACTTTAACATGATCGAGAGGGACCCCACAGTATTTTCATGCTTTTGCATGATCCATGGTGACAGTCGGTGGCTCTCGTATATCCCCACCGACTCCAGCCCATGCATTTTGCTCTAGTCGAGCTCCACTAACTCTTGAGTGAAGCAGCAGAGGACCTGGTGTTGATCTTTGTGGGGCAGTGGAACTGTGACTGTCTGCAAATCACATCTGGATTTGCAGAATGTGCAAATGAGTGGCTGTTCCGTTTTTTCTCCTGTGACTGCAGCCAGTTTGGAAGTTGATATTGAAAAATATCAATCAGACTAGTATGGATGCTTACCCAGTTCATTGTTGTCTAATCCAGCTGGCAACATAGTTTAGTTAATTAAGATGAAAATTTTCCATCCAAAATAATGGGTCAACCGTTTCTCGGAAACGGCTCTGCCATAATGCACAATCCAAATAATATCTCTAACTTCTTTAATTAATTGATCCATTTTGGTATAGGAGTATCTGATGAAAGATTGAATCATTATTTTGAATAAAAAAATGTTATATTCAATCATCTAAAAATTACCATTGTTTGAGCACAATAGTCCTAAAACAAAAATGTGCACGAGTCCCCTTTCGCTATATATGTGTACGTAGTGTGTGACAACATGAGCTCTTGCCAGATCGGTTTGTAAGCCTGGCCTAAAAAAGGTAGACAAAGATATAAACTCATACCAAATGATCATTTGCGTTGTACGCTATGAGTGAGTCTATTAGTAGGTACTTAAAGGTCATTCTCTTTGGATGTACAATCCTTCTCTGAATCAGGACTATTTAGTTGTTAATCTGTTTATTGGAAAAGTTTCCAAATTGTATACAAGAAAGACCATGTCTCGTTTGTCAGCTCCTATGTAAGCACGGAGAATAGAAATGCACATGGTTCAAAACAGGTCAGCCATATGTATGCTTATCCTGACGCAGAGGGCATTGTGGGAGACGAGGTGAGCAGGGACATAAATAGATGAAATTGACAACAAAGGAACAGCAAAAAGAGCAAATCAAACATCCCCCATGAGGGTTATCTTCCCCAGTCTCTGGGTCATAAGGAAGCCTATTTTGAAGTTACCATGAGGCAAGGTCCGGGCATATTAATATGAATTATTTCAACCTTTCCCTTAAATTGGTTTAAAAAATTGTCCATCTCTGGAGACTACCCGGTGTTGTTGAGTCAGGCAGTGAGATTGAACACATGGATGTCTGCTGTAGTAAGGCGTTTCTTATAATTTTATAATACATAGGATTCTGTAATCCCTGTATAAACGCCAGTATCTAATTTCTTTATATTCGGCGATTTGTGACGCATCCATGCGCCGATTATAACAAAAAGGCATCAGAACTCAAACTATTATAAGTTATTACAGTCGAGTTCTGACTCACAATGCCTGTTACCAAAGCCAGCAGCCCAGGTGAAAGGCAGGTCAGGTCACAGAACATAAAAGAGCCCAGAAAAACGGAACATTGCTTTTCTTTCTTCGGTTATATTTTTTTAGTTTACTATGACAAGCTGAGAGAACATGTTTATATTTTGCACTCCTTAGATATTTAGGGAAAAGCTAGAATCTTTCTGCATGTTTCTACAAGTTCTGAGCTAGAGCAACTTGTTTTTTTAAACTGACTTTTAATAACCGCTTAACCGCGGCGCGAATTCCGCCGCGGTGCGGCGGTTTTAATCAGTGGGCGGGGCCGCGTCGGCCAACGGATGTGCGCAGCACTACGGAGGTAGTGCTCGCAACGGCCGTTGGCCGACGGGCGCATCGAAGGGGTTAATCTGTTTCTAATATCTGTTTACAACAACTAATTAACAGGTTTTTGATGTATTCAATTTTGCACTAGAGATTTTATTCTTATTATTCATGTTTGCAAACATTCTCTCTCTTTCATGTGAAAGAGCTACGCACCAATGCTTTTATGGTGTTTAAAATATGATGCTGAGTTACAAAGTATTGGTGTGAAATTATCATTTATATAAGGGATAAAGTACCCCCTGGTGTACATGATAAGGATACTGCAAGTGACCTTCGGCTAAGTTCCTCTATATGGTTATGGAACTCCTCAGTGACTTGCAGTATCCATATAATGAACGGCAGAGGTACTTTATCCCTTATATAAATGATAATTTCACATCACTAATTTGTATCTTAGCATCATATTTTACAGTTGGACCTATCATAATTGCTGCCAATTCATTCCCAGATACAGCATTCCACAATTCAGAGATAACTTCTACAGTCTCTGTTTTAGCTTTCCTGACAGTTAAAAATTAATTGGTAGAATGCCAGTCACTATGCGCGAGGCGTTGCTGATAGCCATCAAAAAACCGGCGAGGCCAGGGGAACACTGCTCTTCATATCGCCCGCTCACATTATTAAACACGGACACTAAATTATTCGCCAAAATACTGGCGAACAGAATAGCCCCTCTACTTCCGTGCATTATCGGACCCGAACAATCTGGATTTGTACCGGGACAAACCTTGACCAGCAACCTTAGAACACTATTTGGCGCCGTCACCCTTATTGACCCGACAATCCAGGTGGCAGCAGTCTTTCTAGACGCTGAAAAAGCTTTCGACTCTGTAGAATGGCCCTTTATGATGGCGGTGCTGCGGCGAGTGGGTGTGGGGGAGGTCTACATTAAATTAGTACAAGTTCTATACTCTAATCTCACGGCACGCATATTCATGAACGGGATTCTCTCCGCTCCTATAGCGATAACGCGCCGCACTCGTCAGGGTTGCCCCCTTTTATATGTACTGGTCGCAGAACCCCTGGCATGCGCTCTGCATGAATTTCACTCACATCGTGGAATACTATTCCCTAACTACAAATTAATTATCTCGGCTCACGCAGATGACACTCTGCTGTACGTCAGAAACCCAGAACAACACTTCACGCCAGTGCTGCGAGAGGTAGTACGATTCGTCGGTGGTCTCTCGGGATTGAAAATCAACTGGGAAAAATCACTAATAGTCCCACTTACACCAGTTACCACGCCAATCATAACTGAATTCCCTTTAGTATGGACCAGCGAGCCAGTAAGATATTTAGGAATACGGGTACATTCGGACCCTGACATAGTAATAAGGGAAAATTACGGAAAAGCAGTGCAGCGCTTAACGGAAGCAATAGAACACTGGATACGTTTGCCCCTTTCATGGCTAGGCCGCATAGCACTTATAAAGATGATAGTCCACCCCAGATTCCTTTTTTTATTTGCTAATATACCAATATTAATACCAAAATCAGTATTTAGCATGTTGCACTCACTCATGATCTGTTTGGCCTGGGCAGGAAAACAACGGCGGGTGGGATGGAACACACTAACCCTCCCCTACACGATGGGTGGATTGGATTCCCCTGATCTAGAAAAATACTACAGAGCTGCACAGGTTATGCATGCGTATTACTGGCTGCACGGCTCCTGGGATCTCCCTCATCTGCACCTGGAACGGGTGGCTGCTGCCCCAGTGGTGCACCCACGCTCTCTTCTCACCATGGCGTTCCGCAAGCTCCGTGTTATAGACCAGATAGGCACTACGCGTTACCTTCTCCAAAAAACGACTACAGGAAAACAAACTCCCCCTGGCTTTCAGTGAGTGCTGATGGGGCAGTAGTGCGCACACTAAAACTAGCAGGAATACAAACCATGGGAGACGTTTTGCAAAATGGATCTCTAAAGCCCTGGAATGAGGTTATAAAATCAATACCTGAGAGTACACTAAGCATTACATATAATTGTCACAGAGCACACCGATTGCTACGTACACATCTAGACACTAACAGAGCAGAACCACCTGAAATAACTCACTTAACTTACATGCTGCAGGCAACCTCCCCAACTCATAGGACCTCTGAACTTTATAAATTGATGCGACACAAGGATGAGGCGGCTAGCAGAAGGGCACAACTAGAATGGCAAACAGACCTGGGTGTAACAATCACTGACAAGCAATGGGCGTACTGTTGCTCGAACATAAAGACCGTATCGCAAAATGGCAGGCATTGATTAGTACATTTTAAATACCTCAATAGAGTATATTATACCCCAGCTCGCTTACATAGGTACGGTGTGCCGGAGGACAGTAGGTGTATAAGATGCAGCGCTGAGTTGTAGAGTTGAGTGGCGTAGAGTGGATAAGAGTGTCAGTAGAGTAGAGTGGGGTGGCATAGTGTCGTGCAGTGTTGTAGAGCAGAGTGGAGTGGCATAGAGGGTGTTGGGTATAGTGTTGTAGAGTGGCCTGGAATGGAATGGTGTAGGTGAGTGGAATGGCATAGAGTGGAGTTGAGTGTTGTAGAGGCGAGTGGCCGAGAATGTCATAGAGTGTAGTGGCGTGGAGTAGAGTAGAGTGTCATAGAATAGAGTAAAGTGGCATAGAGGGAGTTGCGTAGAGCGGCGTAGAATGTTGTACAGTGAAGTGGCATGGAGTGGAGTAAAGTGTCAAAGAGTGGAGTAGAGTTCAATGGAGTAGAGCGTGATAGAGTGGAGTGTCATACAGTGGCCTGGAGTGAAGTGGCGTAAAGTACTGTGGTGCAGAGTAGATTGACGTAGAGTGCAGTGGTGTAGAGAGCATTTATTTTGAGAAAAGTGGTGTAGAGTGGCGTAGAGTAGATTGTTTCAGAGTAGAGTCAAGTGGCGTGGAATGGTTCAGGGTGGAGTGGTGCAATGTAGAGTAGAGCGGCGTAGAGTGCAGTAAGATATGTAGTAGAGTGGTGTGGAGCGCAGTGGGGCAGAATAGATTAGAATGGTGTGGAGTGATGCAGAGTGTATTGGAGTAGAGCACATTGGCGTAGAGTGACGTAGAGTTGAGTGGTACAGAGAAAGGTGCAGTGGTGTAGAGTAGAGTGGTGCAGAGAGCAGTGGCGGCTCCTCCACTAAGACGGAGGAGCGTCACCCCACTGCTTTTCGCAGTGTTAAAAAAGGAAAAATAGTAATAACTCAACATTATTATCATTTTATTTTTTCCTGCTGCGGCAGCTTGGTGGGGTGGAGTGGTGGGCGCACTCTGTAAGTGCGCATGAATGTTTGGCCGGCCCTCTTGGGCCGGCCAAACAGTCATGCACACTTTGCATGTTCTCCACACAGGCTGCATTACAGCCTGGGTGGGTAACACGCCCAGGCTCCCATTCCCTGGCTGAGCGCTGAACCACAGCGCTCAGACCGATCACAACGCTGCATTGTGATTGGCTTAGGGGAGCTTGGGTGCTTTGTGTTTCCAGCCCAACACGAGAGACAGCGAAGGAGAGACAGGGCGATAAGGTAAGTCGATTTTTTATTTTATTTACCCCCGCCACCCCCGATCCCTGCCTACCGCCACTGGCATAGAGTACAGTCTGACAGCGAGTGCAGTTTTGCAGGGTGGAGTGTCGTAGTGTTGCACAGAGTAGAGTGGTGCAGAGTAGAGTGGTGCAGAGTAGAGTGGTGCAGAGTAGAGTGGTGCAGAGTAGAGTGGTGCAGAGTAGAGTGGTGCAGAGTAGAGTGGTGCAGAGTAGAGTGGCGTAGAATAGAGTGCAGTGACAGAACAAAGCGGTGCAT
This sequence comes from Calotriton arnoldi, assembly GCA_963921515.1. Classification (NCBI taxonomy): domain Eukaryota; kingdom Metazoa; phylum Chordata; class Amphibia; order Caudata; family Salamandridae; genus Calotriton; species Calotriton arnoldi. Next base: position 60,097 of record CAWUFW010015569.1, read on the forward strand.
TGTTTAGTGGCGTTAAGTTCAGTGGCAGAGTGTGCAGTCTTGCAGAATAGAGTGTCTTGGAGTGCAGTTGCATTGCATAGAGTGGCGTTGGATACAGGAGTGCAGAGTAGAATTGAGCGGAATAGCGTGCAGTGGCATAAAGTTGCGGAGTTGAGTATAGTGGTGTAGAGTGCAGTGGTACAGAGTAGTTGGCATAAAGTACAGTGGCGTAGAGTGCATTGTATTTGAGTAAAGTGGCATAGAGTAGAGTGGTGCAGAGTGGAGTGCAGTGGCATAAAGTGCAGTGGCATAGAGTAGATGGTTTCAGAGTAGAGTTAAGTAGTGTGGAGTGGTGCAGGATAGAGTGCAGTGGCATAGAGTAGTGGCATAGTGTGCAGTGGTGTACAGTAGCGAGGCAGAGAGCGCAGTGGTGTAGATGAGATTATTTAAGAGTGGAGTGGTGCTGGGTAGAGTGCAGTGGCAAAGAGTGCAGTGGTACACAGTAAAGTGGGGTAGAGTGCACAGGCATTGGCATAGAGTGGTGCAGAGTAGAGTGTAATGGCACAGAGTAGAGTGGCATAGAGTTCAGTGGTGAAGAGTGCTGTGTTGCAGATTGTTGCAGAGTGCAGTGGTGTAGAGTGCAGTGGTGTAGAGTGCAGTGGTGTAGAGTGCAGTGGTGTAGAGTGCAGTGGTGTAGAGTGCAGTGGTGTAGAGTGCAGTGGTGTAGAGTGCAGTGGTGTAGAGTGCAGTGGTGTAGAGTGCAGTGGTGTAGGGTGCATTGGTGTACAGTGATGCAGAGTAAAGTGACGTAGAGTGAAATGGTGTAGAGTGGCGTAGTTTGCAGTGGCGGGGAGTGCAGTGGAGTAGAGTGGCATAGAGTACAGTGGCGCAGAGCACAATGGCATGGAGTGCAGTGGTGCAGAGTAAAGTATAGTGGCATGGTGCAGAGTAGATTGGCGTAGAGTGCATCGGTTTTGAGTAAAGTGTTGCAGAGTGCAGTGGAGTTGCGGCGAGTAGAGTGGAGTGACTCCGAGTAGATTGTGTCAAAGTAGAGGGGAGTGGTACACGGTAGAATACAGTGGCTTAGAGTGGATTGGCTATAGAGTGCAGTGTTGCAGAGTAGAGTGGAGTGGCACATATTAGAATAGTGTGGGATAGAGTGCATTGACAGAGTAGAATGGTGTAGAGTAGAGAGGAGTAATATAGAGTGGAGTGGTACAGAGTAGAGGAGAGTGTAGTGGTGCAGAATAGAGTGGAGTGGGGTAAAGTGGAGTATGCATAGTGACTGTATGTCTGTGCAAATGTAATGATCAGTTGAACCGAAGATGTTTTGCCTGTAATGGCAGTGCACTAGCATTGCCATTACAGGCAACACATCTTCGGTTGAACTGACCATTACATTTGCACAGACATACAGTTTTTCTTTTTTTTTTTAAACAGATTTTATTGTCAATGGTCAAGTACAGTGCAGAGCTCCTTAACCCAGGAGGCATCTGCCACATTAGACATTGCAGATTATTGACATTAACAAGTAGTTTATACAGTATCATTATAGTAAAGTTGAACAACACAACATAAACGCATTGAAACCCCCCGTTGCACTTTTTCATTACTGCGTCTTGTTTGCTACCACTTCGCCCACCCAGCAAATAGCGTCCATCACCAGACAACCAGCCTCCTACCCAAGAGGCCCACACGACAACATAGATATAGATGCATCCACTGGGGGCACCGGGTCTAAGTCGATACCTCGATAATCTGCACATCTTTTCCAGATCTTGGGGTGCTTTTGCGGGCAACCCCTGGTCTTGAATATTGGAATCTCCAACCCCATGCAGAAGTCGAGCCCATTTTTCCATGCCGAAAGAGAAGGTGGGGCCAATGCCTTTCACAGCCTTGCTATGTCCCTCTTAGCCAGTGTCAGCCCCAACAGTAACAGGTGTCTCTTATATATGTTGCCTCCTATACCTTCCATAATATGTAAAATTGCTAATCTTGGTGAGGATGGGAGCACCCACCCCAGCATGTCTGCAAGACAGGCCAGAACCCCCGCCAAAATCTCGCGAGTGCTGTGCAATGCCAGATCGTATGTATCAAGGGCCCCTCCTCCCGACCACACCGCAGGCACATCGGGGATGACACTAGGCCCGCCCTCCTTAAACTGAGCCTCGTATAGAGGTGTGGTGCAGCGGCCAGGGCAGCTGACTTTGGAGGACAGGGCTCACGGTTCAATCCCCGGCTCCGGCGGCAGCTCAGCTCAGCACCATGTGACTCTGGGCAATAGCTCACTTAATCTCCACGACGGCCCCCAGCGTCTTGAGACCCGTAAGGGCGAGTAGTTCGCGCTTTACAAATACTGATTTTTACATTTATAGTAAACCCGGTGAAGGTATCTAATTTGGATGAGACGCAGCCGCGTTGCTATAGCTGCTTCCCGAGGGGAGGCCAGTGCATCCATCCAATCGTCTCCGTCTATTGGGCCAAGATCACCCACCCATGCTTCTCGAAGCTTATCTAATGTCGTAGAACTATTGGTCACTAGTGACTGGTACATTTTCGAGATTTTATGGTCTTTCAGATCACCCATAAATACCTTGGCTTCTATTGGACTGAATTCGGGGAGAGCCTCTAAACCCGAATGCTAGGACGGATGGCATGCCGAAATTGGAGGTATCTATAGAATTGCGTTTTAGGCATCTGGTACTCCTGTTGGAGATCTTGGAATGATTTCAGAACGGAGCCTCGCATCACGTCCCCTAACGTTGAGATTCCTATGTTATCCCACCCTCGAAATCCGAACAACGCAGCCAGCTGTGGCAAACGGCCATTATACCACAATGGGGTTTCCCCCGTCAGCTTGTTCCACCACCCCATATTGCGGAGGGACTGTTTCCATACCTGAAACACCACCCGAGTGGCCGGCGGCAGGGAGTTGCGTAGCGGCGCCGAGTACAATATAGTATGTAAGGTGGACTCACCCATACACCTTCGCTCCACTGCATAAGCGGGGTCCATCCTATCCCCATACCACCATTCATTCAGCACCAAGAGATGTGATGCCATATAATACGATTGGACATCCGACGTGGCCAATCCCCCGCAATACGTCGACTGAAAGCAAGTCCGCAGCGCCACCCTGGACGCCCCCCCCCTGCCCACAGAAACTGGCCCAGTGCCGCGTTAACCTGGCGAAACCATGTCGGGAGTATCGGGTATGGGTGATTCTGCAACTGGTAGAGCAGGCGCGGCAACGACACCATTTTAAAAATAGCCGATCTACCATAGATAGAGAGGGGCATATGTGACCAAATTTTCATCGCCTCACGGACCCGTGCCCATACCGGGACGATATTTCTGTCCCATGCCACACTCTGCACATCTGACATAAAGACTCCCAGGTATTTCACGCCCTCCGTCGTCACTTGCACCGCCGATGCCCACGGCCCCAAGCCATCCGTGCCCCCCAGCACCCACAGAGTGGATTTACGCGGATTCATGAAGAGGCCAGAGGATTCCCCAAAGATTTGCATAATGCAAAGCTGTCTTGGTCCCGTCTTATTTATGTCCGTTAAGAAGAATAGGACATCATCTGCATATAATGCGATGCGGTCCGAGAGCCCATGAGCCCACTCAAATCCCGCTACCTGCGCATCCAACCGCACCCACGCCGCCAAGGGCTCCATTGCTAGAGCAAAGAGATATGGCGATAGGGGACACCCCTGACAGGTGCCCCTGCCGATGGAAAACGTGAAGGAGGTGGATCCCGCAACCCGCACCGACGCCGTGAGATCCGTATATAACAACTTTAAGTAGGACAGAAAGCGCGGGCCCACGTTGAGGCGCTCTAGGAGAGCGAACAAGTACACCCAACTAAGGGAGTCGAACGCCCTGTCCATGTCTGCCAGCAAGAGGGCGGCCTGCACTCCTCTCCCCTGGATGGTGGCAATGGCCGTGTGGGCTCGCCGGATGTTGTGACGTGTAGCCCTCTGGGGCATAAAACTGGCCTGATCTGGATGGATCAAAGTAGTTATATGGGGTTTAAGTCGATTGGCCAAAACCTTGGCCAAGATCTTTGCCTCTACATTCAACAGTGAAATGGGGCGGTATGAAGCGTGTTGGTCTGGTCGCCGGCCTGGTTTATGGAATACAACTACTTCCGCATGTCTCCAGTCTCGTGGCAGACGACCCCGGTCTCTCGCTTCGTCTACAACACGGAGAAAGTGAGGCCCCAGTTTAGAAAAGTACTTCTTAAAGAATTCGCATGGGAACCCATTCGGACCCGGCGGCTTTCTAGAGTTCAAGTCCCCAAGGGCTGTGCAGATCTCCTCTTCAGTAAGTGGAAGGTCAAGTTCATCTCGTGCCTCATCTGATAGAGCACGGGGCGGCAAGTCTGCTAAAGCGGTGTATCAGGCCTTCCTGTAGCAGTTCCTTAGGGGTGTAAGCTCTTCAAAGTAGCTGGTGAAGCTCTCTGCTATATGGGACGGGTCACTAAGAATCCTTCCATCCGGACCCGGTATACCAGGGAGAACCTGTGGTTGTAAGGCCCCTTGACACAGTCTGTGTAGTAATTTACTGTACAGTAAGTACTTTACAATGGACCCATTGGTAAATTCTGCTACGGGATGCGAGCCACGCAAGACGGGCCTCTTCTATCAAAGTATCGGCATGTGTCTGCCGGGCCAGCACTAGCTGTCGGCGCGCCTGATACCCTCCTTCACAGACATACAGTTTTACTGATAAAAGTATACAGCACACCATCGATGATGTGTGGAAATGACATCACCTAGTGTATTGATTTGTTTTGATCGTATTAAAATATTTGTTTTGACCTCACTTCAGAATTACCCAAAAATATCAGGATTACCAAAAATGCTTCATTTGTCCTTTTCTAATTCTGATACATTCTTAAATATCTGCACAGTTCCTTTTCAGAAATTAAAATTTTGTTGTGTTACAAATAAAATAACATCGTACAACCATCCACAAGCACATCTCTTCTCTGCTCCTAATGTTGTCCAGTAAAGATGTACATCTTTGCTGTACAACATTTGGAGCAGAGAAGAGTTGTGCTGTAAAATGGCCTTCTTTACATGCCGCAAACAATTGTTTGATATTCTCTCAGTTGAATTGTATTTTGAAGGAAAATGTTGTATTATTAAAATTTCATCTTCGCTCCTTGCAAACTAGTTATCAGTTTCTGTTAAATATAATGCCCAACAGGCATCAACTCTGCCTTAAGATGCATATGGCTGGTCATAACATCGTTAATCGGCCATACACCTGAATTAAGAAACTGTGGAGTGTCAGATGGGCAACGTTATAGGGACTGAGGATAAAGGAGTCTTATTTCTCTGTTCACCGCCATCCTGGAGTTCTAATGGGCCATCAATGTGATATGAATGTCAGTGCCAGAAGTGGGCTCGAGGATGTTAATGAACCTATGAAATTATGATGATGACAAGAAACAATATAATGCATGACCGCTTAGGTTTTTTTTTTACTTGTAATAGTGCATTTGAAAGATGTAAATCGACAGATGACGCACATGATCGCCGCGGTTAGTTTTCCGCTAGGTAAATACCCAGTGCCGGCTTTAGGGCGGTGCAACCGGTGCATTGCACTACGCGCCAAGTTTGGGGGGTGCCGTTAGCACTTACTGAATTGTGTGCCGTTGTAGCGTGACCAGACGTCCCGGATTTCAGAGGACTGTCCCAATGATTTTCCAAATTTTAAATAAATGTCCCGGTTTTTGGGACAAAGGTCAAGTCATCCTGCAAAGCAGAATTAAAAGGTATGCTCTGCTCTCAATTCACAGGCGCATCCGAAGTCTGAAACAATTTAAGTAGTTTATTTGTTTCTGTCAGGCAGCACAGAAGCAGTTCCACTGCCCGCTTCCAGCAGAAAGTGAGAGCGGGGAGTAGGGCGGTTGTGCAGGATGGAGGTACTACCATAGCTTATATTATGTAAACATAGTTTTTATAAATGTGTGCCTTTTATAGGCACACATTTACAAAATTATGTTTACACAATATGAAGGCATATATTTACAAGACCGTGTGTGCGCGCGTATGTGTGTGTGTGTCTGTCTGTCCATTTTTACAAGGCCACACAAAAACCGGGACAAGGCATATATAGTCTTGAGACTAAAGGCTTTAGTCCTACTTTTATGTCTGGCCTGTCCCGGTTTTTGCTTTCCCAAATATGGTCACCCTATGTTGTTAGATCCACAGGGTTAGGGATCCCAGATAGGGGCCCTAATAGGGTAGAGAGGTCCTCACTGAAGAGGCTGGAAGGGATACGTCCTCCCTATCATATACTCAACAGACCAAAAAAGTATCCCTTCTGGAACCAAGATGGTTCCTGCAGGAAACAAAAAAAGAGAGGAGGGGGGGGTGGGTTTTAACAGTACGCCCGTTAATCAGCCGACCCACTCTTGTGGGTGGGAAGAGAAAGAGACCCTTTTCTTAATATAACCCTCACTCACTCTAGTAGTGACATGCTTCATCATTGGGTTCACACCAACTCCTAAAGGTCGGGTGGGCTCAACCATGTTTCAGGGAGTACTTGTGAAGACTGATGCAGTGCTTAATTTGAGCCGGGGCTTTCCGGTGCTAAGCACCAGCACTTAATTGGTTTCCGGTGCTCGGCACCGGCACCTAATTGTCAACACCATACCTAGAACAGTCTACCACATGGTGGCGCTGCTCATTTAATTTAGAGATGAGCAGAACCACAGTTGTTTAGGAATGCAATATACATTAAAATTGCTAATACCTGCCTCCCCAGCCATTCCTTTAGCTTTGGGGACCTGGAATAATCCTAACTGTCGCATTTACATGCGAGAGAGATGGTTAGTAGTTGTTTTGGCAGCGATGACAAGGGCGATGGGTGGTGCAAGCTGCAGTGGCCTCCCGGTCAGAGCCCTGGCACTTAATATTTTACAAATTAAGCACTGGACTGATGTATGGGGGCATAACTTTAAAGATAAAATTCCTCCCCCACTCCTAAAATATCCTTTATTCGTGGAGTGGGAGGGAAGGTTAAAAATAGTTATAGGGCTAAAGGATGTGATGGTCCTATGACCCTAGAGCACCAACATGTTTCAGCCCTTCCTAATGGCCTAAATGAGGTCCTGGGCTTTCTTCAGGGTGGGATGCGATGAAGTCACTTCCCCCGAAGATGTGAGTGAACGTGAGCATGCAACTTGCATGTGTAAAAGTATAAGGGTATAGTTAGAACAAGTACATGCCGCTGTTTCCAAGAGGAATTACCCCACATTAACAGGGCATCTGCTCCCAACGGGGGCATCAGAGGGAGGCCTTGTAGCCACACATTTGCCAAAGGTCTTAACCTGCTTGCAACCTACTGTGTGCTCTGCTCCCCTGCTTGTACACATGTGCATTTTGACCACTGAGTCTCAGTACCCAGTAACCCAGACCACCCTCTGTTTGCACCTGAAGCAACCCTCAGCTGGCATTGTGACCCCCGCCCCCTTGCATCATTGAGGCCCTCCTAGTCTTGGCCAAAGGTGAACTCCCTTCCTCCTATAACACACAAACGCTTTGGTTTCTTGGTGCTTTTATTAATAACAGTATTGGTTGCCCAACTTATTGCTGAGTTACCTCTGCCTGGATTGTGGTCCTTCATCTCATCCTTTTGTTAGTAGTGTTTTGCCATGCCCAGTACACTTAGAGGACCTGGAAACTGCCAGTGGGGAGCACCAACCCTCTCTGAGTTTTCTTAATGGGCTGCTCACCTGTGAGCTAGAAGTTACCAGCTAAGCCCTGCAGCAGCCGTGTTACCCTCTGAGCTGATATACTCGGATCAGTGGCCTGCTGGTTACGCACACAGCTCTCCAGAAGGCGTGTTGCTCTCCATGCCATTCCAGTTTGAACCTAGTCATATGCAAATCAGCCTTGACCCTGCGCCCAGTAGGAACAGTCCAGCCTGAACTGCCATGCCATGTCCTCCCTGGACTAGAAACAAGCATCCTAGGACCGGTTTTGGGGTTTCACCCCTCATCAGCCAGGATAGCTTGACTCCACTGGCATGAAGAGCACAGGACCCACGTCAGGGCATACCCGTCCCACTCGGGGTGACAAATGCAAAAAGAACAATTGATGGACAGTATGCAGAACAATGTCATACATTCAGCCCAGTACAGAGATCTGGGCCTAAATCCGTCATTTTTTTTGGGGGAGTTTCACAGCCAAAGTCCAGCCCGGACTGCCTGTTCCCATGAGGCACGGGGTCAAGACTGATTTACAATATTACTAGTCTGAACTGGGGTGGCGAAGTGAGCTAAAGAATGATGATGGATTCAACCTAGATCTGTGACTGGGGGTGAGTATCTGAAACGTTTCAGCGCTCTGTCCATCATCTCCTTGTGTTTGCTTTGTTCGCCCTAAGTTGGCAGGGTATGCCCAGATGTGGGTCCCTTGCTCACTTTGCCACTGGATTCAAGCTAGCCCGGCTGATGAGGGCTGTTACCCCGAAACCGGTCCCAGGATGCTTGTTTCTGGTCCAGGGAAGACCTGGCTTGGCAGTTCAGGCTGGACTGTTCACATGAGGCACAGGGTCAAGACTGATTTGCATATAGCTGGTCTGAACTGGGGTGGCGAAGTGAGCTAAAGAATGATGATGGATTCAACCCAGATCTGTGACTGGGGGTGAGTGTCTGAAAAGTTTCAGTGCTCCGTCCATCATCTTCTTGTGGTTGCATCATTAGCTGTGGCTGCCTCAATTTTCTAATTTATAGTTTTTAAAATTCTAGCATTCAAGTGCGGAATGCTGGAGATTTCACATCCTCCTGGTCTGAGAGCTTGGAAACATTGAGGGATAGCTAGCTGTCAGCTGCTAATATTAATAATAACATTATTATAATGATTGTTATTAATGATATAGTAATAAACAGGTTTATAGCTGACACTGTAAAGCTGTCTCTCGTAAATTTAGAAATAGGGGCACCTAATAACCAGCAGTCTTCATTTTATTAACATTAGAAGGATTAAAATTTTAGCTACTCAGTGCTTAATTTGAGCCGGTGATTTACGGCACCACCAGTGCTCAGCACCAGCACTTAATAATCAACACCAGTGTTTTTCGTTTACGGGGAGATTAAGTGATTTGCCCAGAACCACAGCATGTTGAGCCAACACCAAGTCTCGAACCTGGTTCCCCAGCTCCGAAATTGGCAGCTTTGGCCATTAGGCCACATCCTCTCCCCACTTTCATGGTTAGTAGTTGGTTCTGTTTTAGCCGGCGCTAACAGAAGAAAAGGGCTGATGTAAAGTGTCGCCTTACGAGACATGTTTTTTTTTTTTTTACAAATTAACCACTGGAGCTACTAGGTTACATTATGGATCTAGCCCACGTGACAGGCTGTCACTCAACGCCACTAGTGACTGCAGTGGCCACCACCTGCGACCAGACTCATGTTATCACATGATGAACTGCATGAGCAGGCCATGAGCAAGCCCCTGGAAGTTGAGGAAGAACACTTTTTTATGCAATGTGTTTGCTGGCTTCACTTATTTGGGTCACAAAGATGGTGCACTTTAAAATAACTCCCAGTGTTAAGGTACCTGCTGCAGAGATCTTTGTGTGTCCAGCACTTTTAGGGCATAACAATGTTAGCAAAATAACTGCGGTGGTTAATGTACTTGCTGAAGAAGCCTGTGTTTTGTCTCGTCACAGTTTACACTCATCATAAAGTACCATAGAGATTTGATGTGCCTGCTGCAAAGCAGAATTTGTAACATGCCTATCACAGATTCGTATTTATCTATAGATAGGTCAGTGGGTTTTGTCCCAGAGATCTTTTTATTACTTACAGTTCATAAGTTACAACCCTTCGAATACAACACAGCAAGTTATATACCAGCATCAAACAGATGCATGAAAACTGCAAGGCATGTGTCTTGAATTTTTTTTTCTTAATCTTTACTCGTCCTAAGGTTGCTAAAAACTATTCCTTTGGGTAGCGATACATTGTTATTAGTATACACAACCCCCCACCACTGTGTTACATTTTAAATTCCGAGTTTGTGTTTTTGCAAACTAAGCATTCGTAACATACAATGCCTAAAAGTACGGATTACATGTGACTCCAACACTTTGTATCTCTCGTTATTTTATGCAACATTTCCTATACATTGATTTACACCCTTGTATGAATCATTGTCTCTGTATAATACGTGTGTGTGTGTGTGTGTGTGTGTGTGTGTGCGTGCGTGCGTGCGTGCGTGTGTGCGTGTGTGTGTGTTAGTTAGTTAGTTATAAAATGCTGTGACACCGCCCTTGGAACGAGTAGCCCCATAAAAGAAATTAAATAAATGTGAGAACAGGCTATGAAGAGAAGAGGGCACTGTTGGAGAGTCTGTGCAGAAGGAGGGGAGGGGCGGCGCCTACAAGTAGTGTCGCACTGGGCGCACTAATGCTAAAGCTGGCCCGGTAAATACAATTAGATCCGTACATGCCTAGATCGCATTTAAAACGTGGACAAGGGTGCTGCGAAGGGCTGTCATCGACCCACTCACACATTTAGCAACATTATAGTAACTTAGTAAGTGCAGTCCAGGATGCATTTGAAACTGTGTGATAACTTGACTGCACTATTGTTGGGTATACCTTTACGTCTCAGACCTCCACTGTTGTCACAGGAGTCATGGAAGTGACACGTGTTAATGGCTCCATGGAGTGTGGAAGAGGGTTGCAGGGGATTTGACCAGCGAGGGGACCTGCTTCGTTGGTGGTTTTCATTGCATGAATAAATACTCATTAGATCGTAATTTCGAATGGAGAATTATTTGACAACGATGCACTGCAGTTCAGTTCCCTGTTTATCGCCGGCTGCAGCGGGGCCTCCTGCAGCGAGGCCTCCTGTCTCACCTTGAATACGGCCTTCGTGGCGCCCAGGCACGTGGGTCGCAACGTAATCCTGCTAAGGCTGCATTTTCAGTAGTGCAATCGGTAAAACAAAATCTATGATTAGGCTTGTATTGGTGGTAGGCGTGGCATTAGACAGCTTTTAAATCCTTTTCCACCTGCCACATCTTCCCTCCCTGGCTTCTCCATCCGTGAACCTGAGGCAGTCAGTCGCGGATTCGACAGTCACACAAAGCAGTGTCTGTGCTCTCTCGGTGAATGCTCCCTCCCCAGTCAGCGCGCCGTGTTTGCATGCCCGGTAGACGTGCGGGAACACACTTCTTTTTCTGCCAGAGGTTGTGGCGCCAGGAAGACCACGTTTTTTAATTGCTCTGGAAATCAGTGTGTTGAATTTGGGATTGAACAAGAAGCAGCTCTGTTTCGTGCAGTTTTGCGATCACGCTCGGCGCATCAGAGTAATCCTGCTTGACAGCGGTATGAATATGGTTGCCTTAACAGTTGGTATGAAATCCTGGCCCAATAGCGCGAAATAAAAACGTTCACACAAGCAGCAGCGCACCGAAAAGAGCATTGATATAAGATCCTTTCTTTCGCGGAAACGGCAGCGGTCGAAGTGTGAAAAGAAAGTTATGGGAACTTAATCTTCAATGCAAAGGGGGCGGCGGTAGGGCCCTGGTCAGTGGAGGACTAAAAGGGCAAAATATCCCGCAACTATTTATCTGACCTTTCGTCTGCAGCTAACGACATATGTGTGTTCAATTCGATTGCTCAAGTGATTTCTAAATTACTCCCCGCACCCACCACAGCTGTAGTGCAGAATCCAGTGCACTCCTGAAACGCATCGGCCCGAGCCCGCCGTAGACACTTTATCGTGTGCATACCTGAGAAGCATCACACTCGGCTGCCCCGAGGCCTCAACTAGTGCTCCCTTGATGCTCTAAACCACGCCATCTTGTTTCCGCTGCTCCAAAGCCTTGTGTGCCTCGTGCTGCACATGGTTATCTGTTTCTTTCGCTCCGCGTGCTTGACGCACCTGTGGTAACATTATGCGGGCATGAATGCAAAGGCTTACGTCACGTGTGTCTAGTTGGACTATGTGCATGCTCTCTGTCCGTTTGTATCAGCATATATGTGTGCCCCTATGTGTGTGCGCACTACACAAAAGCCACATATATTGGCTTTGTTAATGTTTATTAGCTTTGTTTTATTTCCCCCTTGTTTTTTTAACCTAGTAAAAGTTCTCATGTTCACGGACTACAGTTGTTGCTGGAAAATTAAAAACCACGTGTCTAATATGTTTTGGATTCCCTATGGCTTTTCTTTTCAATTCTTTTAATTAAATATGTTTGATTTTTAGTTGATTAGGAACGTTTTTTTTATTTGAAAACTAAAACTGCCTTTTTAATTGCCCTTCTCTGTTTTGTACCACTGAAATTACCTTCTTGCACTTCAATGGCTAGTTGCAACTTGCAAGTAGGGTGTTGTTTCCTTTTGTCTCCTCTTTTTTTAATCCCTTTTCATACAATTGAACTACATGCCAATGGACTGTAATATTCACCTCACTACGGGTTTGTTACCTGACGAGTTGTGCTCCATGCCTCATGCATCTGTCCCTCCCAAGGTGCTGCCTCAATTATTTTGTGCATTTTACACATTTGTTTGAAAATCAATTTACCACTCGGTGTGCCAGCAGAATTTGTTTCCATTGTCTCACATACCCAGCATTGAAGTAAGATACTGGTTTATTTTTACAACGATAAAAATGTTCCTCGCATTTTTGTGTCCTGCCAGGAGTTAATCAAAAAGTCACATCGCTCTTCAGACATATTTCCCCGAAGAAACTGCGAATCATTATGCTTAACACATTTGCATTTCTATCCGAGGCCTTCAACCTGGCAAGGAGAGTATAAAAGTATTTCCTCGTTTCTTCTTTTAGTTGTTCTCTCTTTCTCCGCTCACGCTTGAGCTTGAAGCCACCCCTCAGCGATGGGCAGGTTAAAAGCAACCGTTCAGGAACGGCTGTTTAGAAGAATTATAGGAACGGTATTATTAAAATAAAACATGAGAATAAAGTTCCATTAAACCCCTCACACTTTTTCCGGTCTATGACTTATATTTTATTTCAACCATATTGTTACTACTTGAGCTTCATCATGGTTCTGACTATATAAAAAGCCCAGATGGTGGTGTAGTGGTTGACCTCAGCTTAAGTGGTCCGCTGCTCATGTAAACTATTGTTAAAGCGTACTAGGTCCTGCCTGTCCGTAAATTTTCACTTTCCAGCTGTTTTGTTAAGTGAGATATATATATATTTATATATCTATATATTCCAATAAAGTTCCAATAAAACGATCACTCAGAGTTCTTGCAAATACCAGAAAGTTGGTTTATTCCAGGTAACGCGTTTCGCTTGCACAGCAAGCTTGGTCACACACTGAATTGTGGGTCGTGACTTGCAATACATAGGATGTATGGAAACAAAGGAGGGGACAACCAAGTACACTTACTATTGAGTGTATTTGGCATCCATTTTGTAACATGCATCTGATAGTACACACATGTATTAAGTATTCATACAGAGGTGCCCTGAGTGGGATTACTACACCCACATGCACAATTTATAAAGCATTTTGTATTCAAAAGCAGTACATCTGGAAAATGGAACAGATTTGTCTATTTGTATTCATATATTAGGCAAAGTGTCACTATTAGTTCAAGTGGTGTCCATTTTGTACTGTGCATAGAGTGGTGCACACATGTATTAAATTCATACACGGGTACCCAAGAGTGGGATTACTGCATCCCACGTACCTGTGCGTAAAATTCATAAAACATTACGTATTCCAAACAGTGCATTAGAGAATTGGACACGAGAACAGATTAATCTGTTAATCTTGGTACTTAGCAAAGTGCCACTGTGCCACTAATGGATATGCAACAACCCCATACATGTTGTACCTATTCATGGTATCCAAAAATATGTATGTACGGCCCGGTAAAATGGTAGAGCCAATGTGCAAGCAAGTTTGTAAACTAGACTTGACCGGCTGCCAGATGGCCAAATGTTACACCTATCCTTCATCCTGTGTACTGCGAGCAAGTCTCATCGCCAGGAAGTAAAAGTATGACTTAAATTACAGTCAAACGTACATGCATGAGTATGCGTCCTGGCACAGGAACAGGAGATAGCCTCTCATTTTTATAAGTGCGTGCACATGTACGGTAATGTATCATCTGCTTTCGGCATAGTGCCCCAGCGGTCAGGCCTAAGAAATCAGTGTCAATACCCTCGGGCGTAAATTCTGCTTCTGTTAAAGTGTTCAAATTGCTAAACTCCAGGTTTCCTTTCTCCTGAGTACTATGGTCACAACCTCTACCAACACCCAGTAGTCCACACTAGTTTTTCAGAAAGTAAAAGTGATAAATAATAAAGTGATCAATACTCTAAATTTGACCCAGTATACAAAGAGATAGTTAAATTATGGAAAAAAATCTCTTATCTGTCTGGTCTGGCCCCCACCGTGATGGCTGAAGAAAAGGTTAGGTGGGTACGCAGGAGCTGATCCTCTCAGTCGGCCCCTTCCTTTTCTCCTGATAAAAGAAAAAAATAATTTTTTTATACATTGAGAGACTCTCACAATGTGGATTAAGATCTTCTACAAATCGGAAGCCAAAATTATACAGTAGTGGATAGCATACAGTCTGGAATCTAATATACAATTAAAACAAAATGACAACAACAATTTGTACAGTGGACTTATTCATGTAAGTGGATACTTATTTCCTCGTCCTGGTTAAGTCCCTCGGGGCTTTTCGGTTGTAAATCAATTATATGCCAGGGATTATTTCTTGCTTGAAGCTGTAAAACTCTATTCCTTCCCCTGTGTGTTTGCTCTATATGTTCTATTGCAAAGAAAGTGAGGAGGGAGTTGTTAGAAAGATGATACTCAGCAAAGTGTCTAGCCACTGGATAATGAAAGTCCTTATTGCTAATGGCCCTCATATGTTCCAACACTCTTTTCTTCGTGGCTAGTGTGGTGCTGCCTACATATCTCTTTTTGCAGGGGCACTCTAAGAGGTAAATGGTAAATATAGTACCACATGTCAAGAATTGTTTGATAGTTTTTTCCCCTGTAGGTGTGTGATAAGATTTTCTCATCATACTGTTCCTGCAGGCCTTACAATGACCGCCGGGAAAAAAATCCCTGCAGGTCAATCTTCGTGTTCAGACGTGTGTTGGTAATGTCCCCTTTCACCAGAAAGTCCCTGAGATTTCGTCCTTTTCTGTATGTTATACATGGTCTCTTTTGTATAGTTTGACCTATGATAGGGTCGCTTGAAAGGATATTCCAACTGTGATTAAGGAATTTTGATATTTGTTTGGACTCTCTGTTGTACGTGAGAATTACTCTGGGTGTAGTGTCCTCTTCATTGATAGGTTTATCTAACAGTGTTTCCTCTCTTTTGAGTTTGCCAACTTTCTCTTTAGCTTTAGTCAGCACCCAGTTCGGGTACCCTCTCTCTCTGAACCTCAACATCATATTTTCTTGTTCTGCAAGAAAGTTTTCCTGTGAACTGCAGTTTCTCCTTGCTCTCAGCAGCTCACCAATTGGAATGCTCCATTTGAGTGTTTCTGGGTGGCTGCTGAAAGCATGGAGAAGACTGTTTCCCGCTGTAGCTTTTCTATGGAGTTTGGTATTGAGTTGGTTATTTTGTATCTCAACTACTACATCAAGGAATTCAATCTGTGTCCTGCTCATGTGGTATGTAAGATTGAGGTTGAAAGTGTTGGTATTGAGTTCAGTAATCATGTTTTTCGCGCTCTTTTCGCTTTCTTTCCACACCACAAACAGGTCGTCGATATACCTGTACCATTTGATCACCTTACTGCTGTCTGCCTTTAGGTTGAGTTTTTTCAAAACCTCCTCTTCCCATACCCCCAGGAACAGGTTGGCAAAGCTAGGGGCAAAGCATATGCCCATAGCAGTGCCAAGGACTTGTTTATACATTATGCCATCAAAAATAAACATGTTATTAAGAAGACAAAATTTCATAAATTGCAACAACATTTCAGTGTGTTCTAAGTAACATAATCTCCGGTTCTCCAGAAAGTATTGGCCGCATTATATCCCAAGTGAGTGATCAATAATCGAGTGGAGAGAATTCACATCCATAGTAATCATAAGGTAGTCCTCTTCCCAGGGGATGTTGCTGATTTTGCCCAGGAAGTCTTTGGTGTCCCTTATGTATGAAGGAAGTCTTTCCACATAGTCTCGCAGGAAATGATCAATATATTTTGAAATATGTTCTGAGACGCATCCTATTGAGGACACGATAGGTCTACCAGGTGGTGTGTTGGGGTTCTTGTGGACTACTGGGTGTTGGTAGAGGTTGTGACCATAGTACTCAGGAGAAAGGAAACCTGGAGTTTAGCAATTTGAACACTTTAACAGAAGCAGAATTTACGCCCGAGGGTATTGACACTGATTTCTTAGGCCTGACCGCTGGGGCACTATGCCGAAAGCAGATGAGATACATTACCGTACATGTGCACGCACTTATAAAAATGAGAGGCTATCTCCTGTTCCTGTGCCAGGACGCATACTCATGCGTGTACGTTTGACTGTAATTTAAGTCATACTTCTACTTCCTGGCGCATGAGACTTGCTCGCAGTACACAGGATGAAGAATAGGTGTAACATTTGGCCATCTGGCAGCCGGCCAAATCTAGTTTACGTACTTGCTTGCACATCGGCTCTACCATTTTACCGGGCTGTACATACATATTTTTTGATACCATGAATAGGTACAACATGTATGGGGTTGTTGCATATCCATTAGTGGCACAGTGGCACTTTGCCAAGTACCAAGATTAACAGATTAATCTGTTCCGTGTCCAATTCCTTAATGCACTGTTTGGAATACATAATGTTTTATGAATTTTGTGCACAGGTACGGGGATGCAGTAATCCCACTTTGGGTACCCGTGTATGAATTTAATACATGTGTGCACCACTCGATGCACGGTACAAAATGGGCACCACTTGAACTAATAGTGACACTTTGCCTAATATATGAATACAAATAGACATATATGTTTCATTTTCCAGATGTACTGCTTTTGAATACAAAATGCTTTATAAATTGTGCATGTGGATGTAGTAATCCCCCCTCAGGGCACCTCTGTATGAATACTTAATACATGTGTGTACTATCAGATGCACGTTACAAAATGGATGCCAAGTAGACTCAATAGTAAGTGTACTTGGTTGTCCCCTCCTTTGTTTCCATACATCCTATGTATTGCAAGTCACGACCCACAATTCAGTGTGTGACCAAGCTTGCTGTGCAAGCGAAACGCGTTACGTGGAATAAACCAACTTTCTGGTATTTGCAAGAACTCTGAGTGATCGTTTTATTGGAACTTTATTGGAATATTGTTGTCCGGCTTGCTCGGCCGGCTGCAAGCGATCCACTGCGGCGTAGGGCGAGGGAAGACGGAAGGAGCTCAACCTGTGGATATATATAGATATTATCTACTGGCGGTCGCCAGTAGATAGTTATAGTTAGGACCTATTTTCCATAGGAAATCCGCGACATTCTATTTGAAATAACTCTTGCGTCGGTTGACGAATCTTCGCGAAATTTTCAAACTTTATGGCCCGCTCCGGTCCGCTCCTACCCTGAAAGTCTCAGGGTGATTCGTCAAGCGGGGCCGAGAAAAAGGGGTCCCAAAACGTGTTTCCCCATTCATTTTCCCATAGGAAACTTTAGACACGGCTACAGCCCGAACTGCTGAACGGAATTACACCAAATTTGGCAAAGAGGTAGTTCTTGGTTCAGAAAGAACCCTTTCTGTTAAATGGTGTAAAATCCGTTCAGTAGTTGCTGAGAAAATCAAAAGTAAAAACACATATATATCTGGGCGGAGCCTAACCACACATGTCATCGTGAGATCTGATTGGCTGTCAGCACTTCATCCTGGAATTGCTGGCAGCCATCTTGAGACCAATATAAATGATAGTACCCCATTGAAATGCATTGTAGTGAATCGAAGATTTTGAGGGTTACCAAAAGGAGAACTATAAAGGGTGATAACAGACTTTAGTTACATTAGAATTCATTTGTTGATGGTACCATACTAATTTCAGGAATTGTGGTGTGTTCTAAGGTGATTTTACCCTGTGAAAAACCTTCTGCTGGGATATCATGAATCATGTTTGAGAGAAAACTATTTTCACATGCTTGTCCCATACAGTTTTGGAAGGTGCTCAAGAAGCTAAAATGAGAGCATATTTTCTGTAAATTCACATTATCTTTCTCAGTCATGTGAGAATGAAGTCTGACATTCTCAGTAAAACATGTACATCCAACAAGGGCAGAGACTGTCAGTTGATTCCTTTGTGTTCTACTGCAGCTTCCCAGAGTGTTCTAAAGAACAACTAGAGTGCTAACAGCCTTACTTATGACAAAAGTATGGCACACCTGAAGCCATCTTGATTGGAATAAACTGGTAACACTTAAAACATTTAATTTAAAAAGGAACAAAATGATGGGGTTCATCTTGTCATAGAAATTATGGTTAGTGCTGTAGAAAGAAAAATTAGGACATGTTTCAAGTGTGATCTCAAATATCTTCCTGTTATATTTCAACAGGAGCAGCCTGTCAGTTGATGCCTTTGTGTTCTACTGCAGCTTCCCAGAGTGTTCTAAAGAACAACTAGAGCGCTAACAGTCTTACTTATGACAAAAGTATGGCACACCTGAAGCCATCTTGATTGGAATAAACTGGTGACACTTAAAACATTTAATTTAAAAGGAACAAAATGAGGGGTTCATTTTGCCATAGAAATTATGGTTAGTGCTGTAGAAAGAAAAATTAGGACATGTTTTAAGTGAGATCTCAAATATCTTCCTGTTATATTTCAACAGGAGCAGCCTGTCAGTTGATGCCTTTGTGTTCTACTGCAGCTTCCCAGAGTGTTCTAAAGAACAACTAGAGTGCTAACAGCCTTACTTATGACAAAAGTATGGCACACATGAAGCCATCTTGATTGGAATAAACTGGTAACACTTAAAACATTTAATTTAAAAGGAACAAAATGAGGGGTTCATTTTGCCATAGAAATTATGGTTAGTGCTGCAAAAAGAAAATTTAGTGCATGTTTTAAGTGAGATCTCAAATACTCTTCTATTTCATTAGAAAATTCTAACATGCAGACTGAAACAATCACTTTCAATACCAGCAGTAGACTTCCAGTTAACTCCTTGGTGAGCAGTAGCTTTACTACAGTGATCTAATGAACAACTAGAGTAATAACATTCTGAATTTATGGCAAATGTGTGACATCTGAATGCCTTCTTGATGGAATCAAAGTAAAAAACTGAAAGCATTTCCTACTGAGGAGACTGCAGTAAATGAGGAAATTAGGAAACTTCATAACAAAGAAGTCTTCCAAGATGGCCACCAGTGAAAAAAGAGCCCAAATGTAGCACAAATATTACCCAGATGTAGCCCACATATAGCCCAATGACAAAAGTGTGCAAAACACTTTTTATTTTTAGTTTTTGCAGTTTTATGTAGTGCAGACTGGTCAGGTATTGGAGCGTTGCATCTTAAAACATGACTCCCCTACACTACAAAAACACCACTGCACTACCCTAAACCCTAAAACACTACCCCAGCACGACCCCTACACTACACAAGCACCACTGCACTATCCTAAACCCTAAAACACTACCCCCAGCATGACCCCCTACACTACACAAACACCACTGCACTACCCTAAACCTAAAACACTACCCCAACACCACTGCACTAACCTAAATCCTAAAACACTACCCCCAGCACGACCCCCTACACTGCCCAAACACCACTGCACTACCCTAAAACATGACCCCCTACACTACACAAACACCACTGCACTGCCTAACCCTAAAACACTACCCCAGCACGACCCCCTACACTACACAAGCACCACTGCACTACCCTAAACCCTAAAACACTACCCCCAGCACGACCCCCTACACTACACAAACACCACTGCACTACCTTAAACCCTAAAACACTACCCCCAGCACGACCCCCTACACTACCCAAACACCACTGCACTGACCTAAACCCTAAAACACTACCCCAGCACGACCCCCTACACTACCCAAACACCACTGCACTACCCTAAACCCTAAAACACTACCCCCAGCACGACCCCCTACACTGCCCGAACACCACTGCACTGCCTAAACCCTGAAACACCAGCCCCTGCACGACCCCTACACTGCCCGAACACCACTGCACTGCCTAAACCCTGAAACACATACCCTAGCACGACCCCCTACAATGCCCGAACACCACTGCACTGCCCTAAACCCTGAAACACCACCCCCTTCACGACCCCCTACACTGCCCGAACACCACTGCACTGCCCTAAACCCTGAAACACCACCCCCAGCATGACCCCTACACTGCCCGAACACCACTGCACTGCCCTAAACCCTGAAACACTACCCCCAGCAAGACCCCCTACACTGCCCGAACACCACTGCACTGCCCTAAACCCTGAAACACCACCCCCAGCAAGACCCCCTACACTGCCCGAACACCACTGCCCTAAACCCTGAAACACCACCCCAGCAAGACCCCCTACACTGCCCGAACACCACTGCACTGCCCTAAACCCTGAAACACCAGCCCCAGCACGACCCCCTACACTGCCCGAACACCACTGCACTGCCTAAACCCTGAAACACCACCCCCTGCACGACCCCTACACTGCCCGAACACCACTGCACTGCCCTAAACCCTGAAACACCACCCCCAGCACGACCCCCTACACTGCCCGAACACCACTGCACTGCCCTAAACCCTGAACACCACCTAGCAGACCCCTACACTGCCAAACACCACTGCACTGCCCTAAACCCTAAAACACCACCCCCAGCACGACCCCTACACTGCCCGAACACCACTGCACTGCCCTAAACCCTGAAACACCACCCCCAGCACGACCCCCTACACTGCCCGAACACCACTGCACTGCCCTAAACCCTGAAACACCACCCCAGCACGACCCCCTACACTGCCCGAACACCACTGCACTGCCCTAAACCCTGAAACACCACCCCCTGCACGACCCCCTACACTGCCCGAACACCACTGCACTGCCTAAACCCTGAAACACCACCCCCAGCACGACCCCCTACACTGCCCGAACACCACTGCACTGCCCTAAACCCTGAAACACCACCCCCAGCAAGACCCCCTACACTGCCCGAACACCACTGCACTGCCCTAAACCCTGAAACACCACCCCCAGCAAGACCCCCTACACTGCCCGACACACGCACTGCCCTAAACCCTGAAACACCACCCCCAGCAAGACCCCCTACACTGCCCGAACACCACTGCACTGCCCTAAACCCTGAAACACCAGCCCCAGCACGACCCCTACACTGCCCGAACACCACTGCACTGCCTAAACCCTGAAACACCACCCCCAGCACGACCCCCTACACTGCCCGAACACCACTGCACTGCCCTAAACCCTGAAACACCACCCCCAGCACGACCCCTACACTGCCCGAACACCACTGCACTGCCTAAACCCTGAAACACCACCCCCAGCACGATCCCCTACACTGCCCGAACACCACTGCACTGCCCTAAACCCTGAAACACCACCCCCAGCACGACCCCCTACACTGCCCGAACACCACTGCACTGCCCTAAACCCTGAAACACCACCCCCAGCACGACCCCCTACACTGCCCGAACACCACTGCCCTAAACCCTGAAACACCACCCCCAGCAAGACCCCCTACACTGCCCGAACACCACTGCACTGCCCTAAACCCTGAAACACCACCCCCAGCACGACCCCCTACACTGCCCGAACACCACTGCACTGCCCTAAACCCTGAAACACCAGCCCCATGCACGACCCCCTACACTGCCCGAACACCACTGCACTGCCCTAAACCCTGAAACACCACCCCCAGCACGACCCCCTACACTGCCCGAACACCACTGCACTGCCCTAAACCCTGAAACACCAGCCCCAGCACAGACCCCCTACACTGCCCGAACACCACTGCACTGCCCTAAACCCTGAAACACCAGCCCCAGCAAGACCCCCTACACTGCCCGAACACCACTGCACTGCCCTAAACCCTGAAACACCACCCCCAGCAAGACCCCCTACACTGCCCGAACACCACTGCACTGCCCTAAAGCCTGAAACACCACCCCCAGCAAGACCACCTACACTGCCCGAACACCACTGCACTGCCCTAAACCCTGAAACACCACCCCCTGCACGACCCCCTACACTGCCCAAACACCACTGCACTGCCCTAAACCCTGAAACACCACCCCCTGCACGACCCCCTACACTGCCCGAACACCACTGCACTGCCCTAAACCCTGAAACACCACCCCTCAGCACGACACCCTACACTGCCCGAACACCACTGCACTGCCCTAAACCCTGAAACACCACCCCCAGCACGACCCCCTACACTGCCCGAACACCACTGCACTGCCCTAAACCCTGAAACACCACCCCCAGCACGACCCCCTACACTGCCCGAACACCACTGCACTGCCCTAAACCCTGAAACACCACCCCCAGCACGACCCCCTACACTGCCCGAACACCACTGCACTGCCCTAAACCCTGAAACACCAACCCCAGCAAGACCCCCTACACTGCCTGAACACCACTGCCCTAAACCCTGAAACACCACCCCAGCCCCTACACTGCCCGAACACCACTGCACTGCCCTAAACCCTGAAACACCACCTCCAGCAAGACCCCCTACACTGCCTGAACACCATTGCTCTGCCCTAAATCCTGAAACACTAGCCCCAGCATGACCCCTACACTGCCCAAACACCACTGCACTGCCCTAAACCCTGAAACACCACCCCCAGCACGACCCCCTACACTGCCCAAACACCACTGCACTGCCCTAAACTCTGAAACACCAGCCCCAGCAAGACCCCCTACACTGCCCGAACACCACTGCACTGCCCTAAACCCTGAAACACCAGCCCCAGCAAGACCCCCTACACTGCCCGAACACCACTGCACTGCCCTAAACCCTGAAACACCAGCCCCAGCACGACCACCTACACTGCCCGAACACCACTGCACTGCCCTAAACCCTGAAACATCAGCCCCAGCACGACCACCTACACTGCCCAAACACCACTGCACTGCCCTAAACCCTGAAACACCAGCCCCAGCACGACCACCTACACTGCCCGAACACCACTGCACTGCCCTAAACCCTGAAACACCAGCCCCAGCACGACCCCCTACACTGCCCGAACACCACTGCACTGCCCTAAACCCTGAAACACCAGCCCCAGCACGACCCCCTACACTGCCCGAACACCACTGCACTGCCCTAAACCCTGAAACACCAGCCCCAGCACGACCCCCTACACTGCCCGAACACCACTGCACTGCCCTGCCCTAAACCCTGAAACACCACCCCCTGCATGACCCCCTACACTGCCCGAACACCACTGCACTGCCCTAAACCCTGAAACACCACCCCCTGCAGCACCCCCTACACTGCCCGAACACCACTGCACTGCCCTAAACCCTGAAACACCACCCCCTGCACCACCCCCTACACTGCCCGAACACCACTGCACTGCCCTAAACCCTGAAACACCACCCCCAGCACGACCCCCTTTACTGCTCGAACACCACTGCACTGCCCCAAACCCTGAAACACCACCCCCAGCACGACCCCCTACACTGCCCGAACACCACTGCCCTAAACCCTGAAACACCACCCCAGCATGACCCCTACACTGCCCGAACACCACTGCACTGCCCTAAACCCTGAAACACCACACCCCTACACTGCCCGAACACCACTGCACTGCCCTAAACCCTGAAACACCACCCCCAGCACGACCCCCTACACTGCCCGAACACCACTGCACTGCCCTAAACCCTAAAACACCAACCCCAGCATTACCCCTACACTGCCCAAACACCACTGCACTGCCCTAAACCCTAGAACACTACCCCCAGCACGACCCCCTACACTACCCGAACACCACTGCACTACCCTAAACCCTAAAATACTACCCCCAGCACAACCCCCTACACTACCCGAACACGACTGCACTGCCCTAAACCCTCAAACACTCCCCCAGCACGACCCCCTACACTACCCGAACACCACTGCACTGCCCTAAACCCTAAAACACTCCCCCCAGCACGACCCCCTACACTACCCGAACACCACTGCACTGCCCTAAACCCTAAAACACTACCCCCAGCACGACCCCCTACACTACCCAAACACCACTGCACTGCCCTAAACCCTAAAACACTACCCCCGCACTGACCCCCTACACTACCCAAACACCAATGCACTACCCTAATCCCTAAAACACTACCCCCGCGCATGACCCCTACACTACCCTAAACCCTAAAACACTACCCCCGCACGACTACACTGCCCATACACTACTGCCCTAAACCCTAAAACACGACCTCCTACACTACACAAACACCACTGCACTACCCTAAACCCTAAAACACTACCCCCTACACTACACAAACACCACTGCACTACCCTAAACCCTAAAACACTACCCCAGCAGTACCCCTACACTACCCAAACACCACTGCACTAACCTAAACCTAAAACACTACCCCCAGCAGTACCCCTACACTACCCAAACACCACTGCACTACCCTAAATCACTACCCCCAGCACGACCCCCTACACTACCCAAACACCACTGCACTACCCTAAACCCTAAAACACTACCCCCAGCACGACCCCCTACACTACCCAAACACCACTGCACTACCCTAAACCCTAAAACACTCCCCAGCACGACTCCCTACACTACCCAAACACCACTGCACTACCCTAAACCCTAAATCTACCCCCAGCATGACCCCCTACACTACACAAACACCACTGCACTACCCTAAACCCAAACACTACCCCCAGCACGACCCTCTTCACCTACCTAAACACAACTGCACAATTTGTTACAGGCGTTGCAACGCAGGCCTGTGGTGCTTACTGGAAGTACCTAGTGGGCTAGTTGGGCCCCAGGGACCCTCAGGATTCAAGGTGACCTAATCCCCCAACTTAAAACGCACCACGGGGCGCGTTTGCACAGTGGTGAAGGGAGGGGGTGGGGCCTCAGGTGACATGTGCGCAAACACGCCCTGTGGTTCGTTTTAAGTTGGGGAATTAATTCCCTTTGAATCCTGAGGGACCCTGGGGGCCAACTAGCCCACCAGGTACCTTCAGTAAGCACAACAGAGTTGCGTTGCAGAGAGGTGAAAAAGGTGCGTGGCCTCGGAACGCCTTTCTGCAACTCAGCTCTGTGGTCCTAACTGTAGGTACCTGGGAGGCTAGTTGGGCCCCAGGGACCCTCAGAATTCAAGGGGACTTAATCCCGCAACTTAAAACGCGCCACGGGTGCGTTTGCACACATGTCACCTCAGGCCCCCTTCCCTTCACCACTGTGCAAACGCGCCCTGTAGCGCGTTTTAAGAGGTAGTTTTAATCCCCTGCCCTATTATGTACTAGGGACTTGCAGAGGAGGTCATGCTAATCACAGGGGTACCCCAACGCATAGTGTTCCCTAGTGTATGTAGGTGTTTTCACTGTATTCTAAGTGTCTTTTAGCATAGCACTGGCTCTGGTTAGTCAGATCAGTTACCACCAGTACCCGTCTGAAAAAGTTGTGGGCACAGGATGATTTTGCAACAAGGCCTCTTTCTGCTCCTCTGTTGGTTCTTTCTGCACATCTTTTGCTTCTTTCTGTGCGTTTTTCTTCTTTCTTCACATGTCCTACCTCTGTAGGCATAGTGAGAAACTAGCATTTCAAAAAACCTTTGAAATTCACTTAAAAAATCATAGGTTTCAGGCACGTTATAGTTAGAAATTAGCATTTAAAAAACCTTTGAAATTCACTGCAAAAAACCATAGGTTTCAGACACGTTATAGTTAGAAATTAGCATTGAAAAAACCTTTGAAATTCACTGAAAAAACCATAGGTTTTAGGGACAGTTATAGTTAGTTGGACATTTCACTCGTACAAAACCATAGAAATTCCCCCGTTATAGTTAGTTCAGCTAACTATAACTCGCGCCCCGCAATGCACTGCTGATGACGTCACATATTACATCACTCATGACATGGTCAGTGACATCACTGATGACATCACTGATGACATCTCAAATGACATCACTGATGACATCATCCATGTGATAATTTCATGCATCTTCTCACACCCTAATATAACTTTTGATACACCCACTCTAAATTACAGACTGCCATTCTCAAAACCATAGACACTCCAACACCAAAAACTACATACCCACTCACTGATTCTTAGGTCTACACACACATCCACTCACTCACCCGTACAGTCACTCATACTTAGTCACTCAGTACAGGACTATCATATGCACTCATACACCTATATAAACACTCACACACCGCCACTCATCCATAGAGGTACTCACACACCTAGTCAGTCATGCAAAAACGTAATCACACACCCATTTACTCACCTATACAGTTATACACACACCGGCTCACTTACTCATACAAATACTAGCACATTCTTACGCTCTTATACAATCACTGATACAAGTACACACTCATCCATACAGCCACTCTCACAATCACACACTCTCACTTATAGCCATTTATATACTCCAACACACATATATACTGCCTTTCACATATGTAGTTACTCACACATGTACCACTGAGATATACATTCAATCACTAACACACCCATACACACACTCACCTACCCATACAGTCCATCACAGATGCACTCTTGAAACCATGCACCCAGTGAATCACCAACTCACACATCTATGCACAGAGTCACACACACCCCACTCACACAAACACTCAGGCACCCATACAGATACTCAGACAATCAATCAATAACCCATGTAGACACTCATGTAGCTATTCAGAAAGCCATGCAGCCGCTTACAAACCAACAGACAGACGGATACAGACATTCACACAGTTTAGTCACTAACCCATGCATTCAGTAAGATACATTTAATCACTCACTTGTAGAGTCAGTCACTCACGTACTAAATCATCCATTCAGACACTTATACACCCACTCATTCTTCAATACGCCTTTCCCTATATATATTAAACATATTTAAACTTTACAGAAACACACAGTCACTGGATGATGTCATCAGTTTTGTCATTTGAGATGTCATCAGTGATGTCATCAGTGATGTCACTGACTATGTCATGAGTGATGTAATATGTGACGTCATCAGCAGTGCATTGCGGGGGCGCGAGTTATAGTTAGCTGAACTAACTATAACGGGGAATTTCTATGGTTTTGTACGAGTGAAATGTCCAACTAACTATAACTGTCCCTAAAACCTATGATTTTTTCAGTGATATATATATATATTGATTGAAAAAACCACAGGTTTCAGGCACATTATAGTTAGAAATTAGCATTTAAAAAACCTTAGAAATTCACTGAAAAAACCATAGGTTTCAGGGGCGTTATAGTTAGTTGGACATTTCACTCGTACAAAACCATAGAAATTCCCCGTTATAGTTAGTTCAGCTAACTATAACTCGCGCGCCCACAATGCACTGCTGATGACGTCACATATTACATCACTCATGACATGGTCAGTGACATCACTCATGACATCACTGATGACATCTCAAATGACATCACTGATGACATCACTGATGACATCATCCTTGTGATAGAGTGGCAGACCTCCTCTCACCCTAATATAACCTTTGATACACACACTCAAAAATACAAACTAACATTTTCAAAACAATGGACATACCAATACCAGTTACAACACACCTATTCAGTAATTCCAAGATCTACACACACATCCACTCATTCACCAACAGTCCCTATACAGTCACTCATACATGTACTCACTCATCATATGTACTCATACACCTATACATCCTGTTACACACCGCCACTCATCCATAGAGTTACTCACACACATAGTCACACATGCAAACAAAGTATCAAACATCCATTTACTTGCATATACAGTTATACACACACTACCACACTTACTTCTACAGAAACTTGCACATACTTACTCTCTTAAACAATCACTTATAGAAACACCTACTTATTTGTACAGAAACTCTTCCAATCTCACTCTCACATATACTCACTTATATACACCAATACTCACATATACTAGTTTAAAACATATGTAGTTACTCATAAAGACACTATTGAGACAGTCATTCACTCACTAACACACCCATACACATACTCATCCACCTATACAGTCCTGCACACATGCTGTCTTCAACACATACAAACAGTGAGTCACTCATTCATGCATCTATGCACTAAGTAATACCCCCCACCGAACCATACAGACACTCAGACACTCATACTGATACTCAAAAACCAACTAATAACCCATATAGACACTCATGTAGCTACTCACCATCCCATGCAGCCACTTCTACACAAAGTGAGAGACTGATACAGATATTTTCATATTTAAACATTACTCACTAACCCAGATACACTTAGTCAGTTATACAATCAATTGTACAAAAAAATCATACATTTAGACACTTATATACCCATTTATTCTTCCATCGACCTTGAGATATACATATATAAAACATATTTAATTTTCAGAAAAACACACATTCACTGGATGATGTCATCAGTGATGTCAGTTGAGATGTCATCAGTGATGTCATGAGTGATGTCACTGACCATGTCATGAGTGATGTAATATGTGACGTCATCAGCAGTGCATTGCGGGCGCGCGAGTTATAGTTAGCTGAACTAACTATAACGGGGGAATTTCTATGGTTTTGTACGAGTGAAATGTCCAACTAACTATAACGCCCTGAAACCTATGGTTTTTTTAGTGAATTTCTAAGGTTTTTAAATGCTAATTTCTAACTATAACGTGCCTGAAACCTATGGTTTTTTCAGTGAATTTCTAAGGTTTTTTAAATGCTAATTTCTAACTATAACGTGCCTGAAACCTATAGTTTTTTCAGTGAATATATATATATTTATTATACTATGTATACATGTGAAAATGTCTCGGTCCCCTGTTTGCCTCGGTGGCACGGACAAAATGGGTGGAACTGACGTCAGCACGCCGGCGAGGTCCTCTTATGGCTCTGATGACGTCATACGGTGTCGCGAGCGGAGCCGTGCTATTATGACGTCCTCGTTGACGTGGGAGAGCTAGGAAAGAATTTCCGGGGAATGCTGGTGCAGGGGATGTTCACCTAAGTGTTCAGGCTAGTCCTTTGGGAGCAACTGTTTATGTTGCCACTCCAGAAACCGAAACCAGTGATCCGAGGGCAGAGGCCCTGCAGATGGCACACGAGGTGGGGTGCCCAGTCGTGTGCACCGGCGGGGCAGCGAAGTGACAAGCACCACAACCCACAAAAAAGGTAACGAGGGCACTGAATAACACAGGATCTTCTCTTTGTATCTGGCAGGAACAACGAAGTTAAAATGCCCTAGTACCAAAATGTAGAACTAGTGCTACAACGGTCTTCAAGAGGACCTGCGATGCCGCTTCTGCGTCCCGTACCCTGGAGGTGGCACATGGGTCACGCGGTACGGTCATACTGCGGTGGGACGCACACTCGTTGACCTCTCATGGCACTGCTCCACACTTCAGGGAGGACGCTTTCCATTAGCTATGTTTTCTGATGACATGTCGCGCCGGCCCCGTCCACCAACAGAACTCCTTTAGATCCAAACAGACTCTTCCACTCTCTCACCAGAAGTGAAACCAGGCCACGCGGACACTTTCACAATACAACAGCCGGGAATGCACTTTTCGGTAAAAAAACACATTCCTTCCTCCTAATTAATCAAATAAACGTCTCACTGAAGAACAGGGGCCAGCTTCGATCGGTAAACAGCCGTTACAACAACTTTTTACTTTGCGATACCATTACAACGCATGCATTACCACGCATGCGTTGTACATCACGAAAGTCATTACTACACATTTTTTAGAACGCACGGTCATTTACCACGCATGCCTTTACAACGAATTTTGTTGTAAAGGTATGTATGGTAAATGACCATGCGTTCTAAAAACATGTAGACGATCCATGTCGTTGTAAGGAAACAGAGGCTGTTCCGTTTCCTCACAACGACGTGCACCGCCCCTCAGAGACGACGTGAAGCAGGAACCACGAGGAGAGAGGAACCACGAGGAGTGAGAGGTAAGGGGGATTGGGCATGGGGTGGGGGTTTCTTTTCTAGGGTTTAGGGTAGTGCAGTGGTGTTTGGGTGGTGTAGGGGGTCGTGCTGGGGGTAGTGTTTTAGGGTTTAGGGTAGTGCAGTGGTGTTTGGGTAGTGTAGGGGGTCGTGCTGGGGGTAGTGTTTTAGGGTTTAGGGTAGTGCAGTAGTGTAGGGGGTCGTGCTGGGGGTAGTGTTTTAGGGTTTAGGGTAGTGCAGTGGTGTTTGGGTAGTGTAGGGGGTCATGCTGGTGGTAGTGTTTTAGGGTTTAGGGTAGTGCAGTGGTGTATGGGTAGTGTAGGGGTCATGCTGGTGGTAGTGTTTTAGGGTTTAGGGTAGTGCAGTGGTGTTTGTGTAGTGTAGGGGTCATGCTGGGGGTAGTGTTTTATGGTTTAGGGTAGTGCAGTGGTGTTTGGGTAGTGTAGGGGGTCGTGCTGGGGTAGATTTAGGGTTTAGGGTAGTGCAGTGGTGTTTGGGTAGTGTAGGGAGTCGTGCTGGGGGTAGTGTTTTAGGGTTTAGGGTAGTGCAGTGGTGTTTTGTGTAGGGGGTTGTGCTGGGGGTAGTGTTTTAGGGTTTATGTTAGTGCAGTGGTGTTTGGGTAGTGTAGGGGGTAGTGCTGGGGGTAGTGTTTTAGGGTTTAGGGTAGTGCAGTGGTGTTTGGGTAGTGTAGGGGTCGTGCTGGGGGTAGTGTTTTAGGGTTTAGGGTAGTGCAGTAGTGTAGGGGTCGTGCTGGGGTAGTGTTTTAGGGTTTAGGGTAGTGCAGTGGTGTTTGTGTAGTGTAGGGGATCATGCTGGGGGTAGTGTTTTATGGTTTAGGGTAGTGCAGTGGTGTTTGGGTAGTGTAGGGGGTCGTGCTGGGGGTCGAATTTGGGTTTAGGGTAGTGCAGTGGTGTTTGTGTTGTGAGGGGGTCGTGCTGGGGGTAGTGTTTTAGGGTTTAGAGTAATGCAGTGGTGTTTGTATAGTGTAGGGGGTTTAGGGTAGTGCAGTGGTGTTTGTGTATGTGTAGGGGGTCGTGTTTTAGGGTTTAGGGTAGTGCAGTGGTGTTTGGGTAGTGTAGGGGGTCGTGCTGGGGGTAGTGTTTTAGGGTTTAGGGTAGTGCAGTGGTGTTTGTGTAGTGTAGGGGGTCATGCTGGGGGTAGTGTTTTAGGGTTTAGGGTAGTGCAATGGTGTTTGGGTAGTGTAGGGGGTAGTGCTGGGGTAGTGTTTTGGGTTTACGGTAGTGCAGTGGTGTTTGTGTAGTGTAGGGGGTCGT
This sequence comes from Calotriton arnoldi, assembly GCA_963921515.1. Taxonomy (NCBI): domain Eukaryota; kingdom Metazoa; phylum Chordata; class Amphibia; order Caudata; family Salamandridae; genus Calotriton; species Calotriton arnoldi. Next base: position 91,492 of record CAWUFW010015569.1, read on the forward strand.
GCTGGGAGTAGTGTTTTAGGGTTTAGGGTAGTGCAGTGGTGTTTGTGTAGTGTAGGGGGTAGTGGTTTAGGGTTTAGGGTAGTGCAGTGGTGTTTGTGTACTGTAGGGGGCCGTGCTGGGTTCTAGTGTTTTAGGGTTTAGGGTAGTGCAGTGGTGTTTGTGTATTGTAGGGGGTCGTGTTTTAGGGTTTAGGGTCGTGCAGTGGTGTTTGGGTAGTGAAGGGGGTCGTGCTGGGGGTAGTGTTTTAGGGTTTAGGGTAGTGCAGTTGTGTTTAGGTAGTGAAGGGGTCGTGCTGGGGTAGTGTTTTAGGGTTTAGGGTAGTGCAGTGGTGTTTGTGTAGTGTAGGGGGTCATGCTGGGGGTAGGTTTAGGGTAGTGCAGTGGTGTTTGTGTAGTGTAGGGGGTCGTGCTGGGGGTAGTGTTTTAGGGTTTAAGGCAGTGCAGTGGTGTTTGTGTAGTGAAGGGGTCGTGCTGGGGGTAGTGTTTTGGGGTTTAGGGTAGTGCAGTGGTGTTTGTGTAGTGTAGGGGGTTGTGTTGTGGGTAGATTTAGGGTTTAGGGTAGTGCAGTGGTGTTTGGGTAGTGTAGGGTGTCGTGCTGGGGGTAGTGTTTTAGGGTTTAGGGTAGTGCAGTGGTGTTTGGGTAGTGGAGGGGGTAGTGTTTTAGGGTTTAGGGTAGTGCGCCCAACCAGCCACAATATCCGTGGACCAAGGGGATCCTGACTCTTTGGAACGCTCCGTCAATTGAATAATTTGGGTCAAGGGCCCTACCACGTCCAAGACCTATCAATTCCTTTCTTGGGATCCCTCATATGCTTGGAGAAAAAGGTACATAGTTTCTCATCAATTTCAGGCGTGTGTGCCACCATCCCCTTCAGTGAGGGCCTGGGGCATTCTCCCCTCATCCTCTTCCTGACCTCCCTTTCAAGGGGTTGATGGATTTTCCCCACCACATACTCTGCCACTTTGGCGTCAGGTGTCCACTCCGCTGACCTAGGATGGTAATTTTGGGTAGGCTCGAACATGTCCGAGTGGACCCCGTCCCCAACCGGGGACTGAGAGGAGTGGGACTCTGGACGCCAGGGACGCCCCGAGTCCTTATCCTCATCGGAGGAGAAATCGTCCTCCGATACACCCTCTCCCTCTAAGGGAAACCTGCCGTTGGGGTCTACAATAGTGGTGACAGTGTCGCAATTTTCTCCGAGCCCCTCCTCCTCCCGGCAGTGTGCATGTTTTAGCGTTCGCGCACTCTTGAGGAAGGTCTCCGTAAGTTTATCAAATCCTTCCAAGTGCCCCGCGTAATGCTTAACGGCCCTTTTATTCCCCATCTGGGAGCTACTGGGACCCGCCACCACCAGATCTGGGTCACTGAACACCCCAGGTCTGCTTTTCGCCAGCTTATCAACCTGATCCCTAAGAGGAGCCAGCGCCCTAGAAATAGCCAGAGAGAGGGCTTGGTCCACTGCTGGAGGGAGAAGTTGCGGGGCCATTCCTCCTCCACTTCCTGGTAGGAGGAGTAAAAATGGTCTTCTGGAGAAGACATGATAGCAGAGGGTGTGAGCACAGAACAAATGCCCTTAAAATCCTTAAGGCAGCCCCCTCGCCGGTGCTCCAACAGCTGGGCTTTCCCGAAGCTGTTATAAGAATAGACTGAGGCGCAATACCAATTACCACCACCAGGTGGCGCTGGTCACTAACGTGGCCGTGTGGGGAAATCACCGCGTAGCGGTGTCAAAATTAGGCGAGGTTGGTCGGGAATCAAGCGGACACTAAAGGAGTGACCGGATTCCCAAACGCGTAAAGACCAGCGGGAGCGCTCGGCGGAGCTGCCTCGCTCGGACCAGACGCGCCTGACAGGATCTCACCGCGCCCAGAGCACACAGCGGGAGAAACTGCGAGTGGGAGAAACGCGCTCGGGCAAGAGCCTGCTGCGCAGGGAATATGAAACAATACCAAGGCAATAATGCTAATAACGTGCACAAGAAACCGCTATACAAACAGCAACAACGTCAGATTAAGCCAAGAATGTAAGGAATGCACTTAACTGACGAGCAGTGAAAGAAAGAGGAAGCGGAAGGGACGTCACGATATTATATACGATGGACTGTGATATGATTGGACTATAGTTGCCTTGGAGACTACCCCTAATGGTTCATGGGTTGTGTAGTCTTTTGTTTAATGATTGTTGTGTTACGTTTTCTTTGAACTGCTATGCAAATAAAGTGAGGAAAGATATGCATAATCCTCGCCTCCGTCCTGCCATAGAATTCATTAAACTTTATTTGATCTGATTTAGAAACATAGATCATAAAAGTGTACATAAAAACAGTAAATCCTCTTTCCTAATACAATACAGTGAGAATTAATTAAAACCAGTAGGTAAAAATGGGTGTTACAAAGCCCGGTTCAGAGCAACTTCAGGTTAACAGAATCGTAAAGGTCAATGTTTCGCAAGATCAATCTCATGTACTTCGTGCAAAATACGCAATAAGGGGTCCAAGTAAGATGTAACGCTCCAATACCTGACCAGTTTGCACTATATAAAACTGCAGAAAAACTAAAAATAAAAAGTGTTTTGCACACTTCTGTCATTGGGCTATATGTGGGCTACATCTGGGTGATATTTGTGCTACATTTGGGCTCTTTTTTCTCTGGTGGCCATCTTGGGAGACTTATTTGTTATGAAGTTTCCTAATTTCGTCATTTACTGCAGTCTCCTCAGTAGGAAATGCTTTCTGTTTTTACTTTGATTCCATCAAGAAGGCATTCAGATGTCACACATTTGCCATAAATTCAGAATGTTAGCACTCTAGTTGTTCATTAGATCACTGTAGTAAAGCTACTGCTCACCAGGGAGTTAACTGGAAGTCTACTGCTGGTATTGAAAGTGATTGTTTCAGTCTGCATGTCAGAATTTTCTAATGAAATAGAAGAGGATTTGAGATCTCACTTAAAACATGCCCTAAATTTTCTTTCTGCTGCACTAACCATAATTTCTATGGCAAAATGAACACCCTCATTTTGTTCCTTTTTAAATTAAATGTTTTAAGTGTTACCAGTTTATTCCAATCAAGATGGCTTGAGGTGTACCATACCTTTGTCATAAGTAAGGCTGTTAGCACTCTAGTTGTTCTTTAGAACACTCTGGGAAGCTGCAGTAGAACACAAAGGCATCAACTGACAGGCTGCTCCTGTTGAAATATAACAGGAAGATATTTGAGATCACACTTGAAACATGTCCTAATTTTTCTTTCTACAGCACTAACCATAATTTCTATGACAAAATGAACCCATCATTTTGTTCCTTTTTAAATTAAATGTTTTAAGTGTTACCAGTTTATTCCAATCAAGATGGCTTCAGGTGTGCCATACTTTTGTCATAAGTAAGGCTGTTAGCACTCTAGTTGTTCTTTAGAACACTCTGGGAAGCTGCAGTAGAACACAAAGGAATCAACTGACATTCTCTGCCCTTGTTGGATGTACATGTTTTACTGAGAATGTCAGACTTCATTCTCACATGACTGAGAAAGATAATGTGAATTTACAGAAAATATGCTCTCATTTTAGCTTCTGGAGCACCTTCCAAAACTGTATGGGACAAGCATGTGAAAATAGTTTTCTCTCAAACATGATTCATGATATCCCAGCAGAAGGTTTTTCACAGGGTAAAATCACCTTAGAACACACCACAATTCCTGAAATTAGTATGGTACCATCAACAAATGAATTCTAATGTAACTAAAGTCTGTTATCACCCTTTATAGTTCTCCTTTTGGTAACCCTCAAAATCTTCGATTCACTACAATGCATTTCAATGGGGTACTATCATTTATATTGGTCCCAAGATGGCTGCCAGCAATTCCAGGATGAAGTGCTGACAGCCAATCAGATCTCACGATGACATGTGTGGTTAGGCTCCGCCCAGATATATGTGTTTTTACTTTTGATTTTCTCAGGAACTACTGAACGGATTTACACCATTTAACAAAAAGGTTCTTTCTGAACCAAGAACCACCTCTTTGCGAAATTTGGTGTAATTCCGTTCAGCAGTTCGGGCTGTAGCCTTGCATAAAGTTTCCTATGGAAAATTGATTTTTTGACTCTTATTTTTTGAATTTCTCCGCAACTACTGAACGGATTTACACCATTTAAAAAAAGGTCGCTTTCTGAACCAAGCGCTACCTTTTTGCCAAATTTGGTGTAATTCCGTTCAACAGTTCAGGCTGTAGCCGTGTCTAAAATTTCCTATGGGAATTAACATGGAGAAAACACGTTTTGGGACCCCTCTTTTTTCTCGGCCCCCGCTTCCCGAATCACCCCGAAACTTTCAGGATAAGAGCAGACCGGAACGCCCCACGAGTTTTGAAAATTTTGCGAACATTCATCAACCGGCGCCAAAGTTATTGGAAATAGAATGTTGCGAATTTCCTATGGAAAATAGGTCCTAACTATAACTATCTACTGGCGACCGCCAGTAGATTATATTTATATATATATATATATATTCACACACACATGCGCGCACTCACACACACATATATATACACACACACATATATATATACATATGTGTGTTCTTAGCATGTTTTGCTGTAGATGCAAATGCTTAGCCAACTCTTGCCATCTAGTGTTGAGCTCTGACGTTTGGAAGTTGTTTTTCTTTGAAGAAGTCTTACGAGTCACAAGTTATATTGACTCCTTCCTTGGTTAGCAAGACTCATGGGCAGGGACTCCATGTTAGACTGGTTTTGGCAATCTATCGACGGGGTCCCTGTTCAACGCAGTTAAACTCCTTCTGACCCTCCAGGCCAATCACCGATCCCTACGACTTTGAAAAATACTCAGAACCCCGCTGTAGTCACAAACAAGATACCTGACACCAGTACCTCTTGGCGCTAGGGCCTTAGGCCCCAGTTGGGGCTTTGCAACAGACCTCTTTGCCGATTTAATCAACGAAAATGGTAGAGGAGTGACGGAAAGAACTTTCCAAAACTGCCCACATTGCCAAGCAAAATATCCCTGAACTGACCACCACCAGGCCTGTAACCTGTGCCTCTCTTCCGAGCACAGTGAGACCACGTACGAGGCCTGCCTCGGTTTCTGGTTCAAGAAAACCCTTTGCTATTGATGTGAACTCAGGTGGGCTAATCAGAGGATGCAGTCACAGAACATTGAAATCCCCAACATATTTGGAGAACAGACCACAGTGGTGAGGTGCAGTATCATCCAGAGAAGTATCATTCACAGAAGAAGCTGCTGAACTGTCCCAGAGTGTTGAAGCGGTATTCTCCTGGGAATCCGAAGAACAGCGGCAAGGTTGTGAAGGGCTTACATGGCATGGGAGACAGCAGCTGTAAGTAGCATGTCCTCTGAGGGTCATATCAACCCAGCCCAAAGGGCCCGAACAGGGAGTGAGTAGTACACACGTAGGGTGCCCATCCCAGTCCCTAAGAGATGATATGCCGGACTGCCACTGCCCCCCGGCCTTGGTTGGCGGCAAGCACAAATTTCAGAGCAGATACTGGTCACTGTGTCAAGCACCGAACTGCCTCGAGCGACCAGCCGGAAAGAGCCGCACAGGCCGTCGAAGCAGAATGAACACCCGACGACGGCACAGAAACTGGCATCACCGCTGAATGTTCCATTGATGCCGAATCCGGCACAGGCACTGAGGGTGCATTCAGAGCCAAAAAGAGCTCTATCTTCGACATCGGAGGAGTCTGAGCTGATTATCTAGCCCTCTACAAAACAAGCTTCACACCCAGCAAAAACGCTTATTTATCCACCTGCAAACTGGGAAAATTAGTACAAAGGCTTTGGTTAAAACAATGAAGACCCTCCCACATAAAGGGAGGCTTACCTTTGAGGATCAGATTGCTCTAGAGCCAACGCACCAAAGAAAGGAAGCTCAACGGGGCATTAGTCCTCCATCTTGACCTGCAAAGCCTGTTGCTCCTCCATTTCAGCCGCCACCCGATCACCTACACCACCTCTTCCACTTCCTCCGCCACCACCTCCTCAGCTATACTCTCCAGAGAGATCACCACACTCTTCAAAGAGAGAGGGAGGCCACACTAATCCTGTAAACCCTTGTGACCCAGAATCTGCAGGGGACCCTTGGAAGAACTATGATATTGCTCAATAGGGTTGCACAGACCCAAATGTCTACCCAGCTAGACCATCCCCACCGGATGACACAATCTCCTGCTACGACGTAATACAAAGCACAGCTAGCTATCACTAAGTAAGCATGCATGCCCTGGAAGAAGACAATGGCTTCCTCGTAGAGATGTTATCGAAAATACAACTCATGGTGCAGTTCTTACAGATGCTCAAAGAAATGCTCAAAACATCAGCTGTCATATTCAAAGATCCTGTGAGGGCTAGTCATCCCCCTTGCCCCCCCAGCTGGATAAAAAATATAAAGTAGTCCCTACGATCCTCATTATATCAGGGGACAACTACTGCCTGACTCTTTAGTGCTGCATACTGCACGTAAGCGTGCATATGCACAAGGCACAGGGGACACACTGCCCCCAAACATAGAGAGCAAGAAAATCGATGCGGCAGAAAAGAGGGTCGCTGTCCGAATGGCGTCTCATTGGAGGATTGCTAATTAGGGGGGGATTGCTCTCGCATTAGGACAGTGCGCATGGAAATGAGAGGTACACAAACTCCTTAATCGCCTCCCAGATGAGTACAAGATGGGGGCTGAGGAGCTTGTAAACGAGCGAAAGACCATTTCCCATGCAGTCATTCAATATGCTTTAGATGATGCAGGCACCACAGCACAAGGTATTAACACCAGCATCTAAATTAGGAGGCTTGCCTGGCTACGACTGTCAGGGTTTCAGGCAGTGGTACATCAGTATTAGTAGAATTTGCAGTTCAACAGGGAACACCCCTTTGGGGCCACAAGTATATCAAATACAGGAAAAGTTGAAAAACTACACAGACACAGCAAAAACTATGGGTGCCCTTTAATCTGCACCACACGGGGGTTATTTTGGAGGCAGCAATACAGGGCAGGCATTAAAAATAACATCCCAAGCACACCTGTACCCTATCAAATACAACAGCACCAATATCTATAGACGTCGCCCAGGGGATACTCACAAGGAAATTTCCATAACAGCAATAACTGGTAGGGGCAAAGGAGGTGCCGGTAAAGGTGCCTCTGCAACCAAACCGTGACTCCTCCTCACTATCCCCCCGAACCACCTAACACCTGTTGAGGCAAGGCTCCAGTACTTCCATTCTGCATGGCGACAGTTCACATCTGATGCTTGGTTACTGGACATGGTTCAGAAGGGCTATTGCCTAGAACTTAACACATCACCAAACATTCCCCAGCGCAAACAAATCCTCAGTCGGGAATATTTTCATTTGTTATGAGAAGAGGTTTAAGCACTCTTTCAAAAGGGCGCTATTGAACTGGTGCCTTGCTGTCAGTGGGGCAAAGGAGTCTACTCTCTGAACTTCCTCAACCCCACTAAAGATCGCACAGTTAGACCGACTCTAGCTCTGAGGTCACTCAACAGATACATCCTCTCTGAACACTTTCATATGGTGACATTGCAGAATGTCATACCTCTCCTCCAGCAAGGTGGCAAAGATGCCTACCTGCATATCCCAATCCATACAGGTCCATCAGTGCTACCTGAGATTTGTGGTAAGTGGCCAGCAATATCAATTTAAATTGCTACCTTTCGGTGTCACTACCGTCTTAAGGGTCATCATCTAGTGCCAGGCAGTGGTTGCCGCACATCTAAGAATGAAGGGAATCCACGTATTCCCCTACCTTGATGACTGGCTGATCAAGCCGCAGCAGTGCCTGCAAGACACCAAAGAGACCATTTTACTTCTCCACAATCTGGAATTCACCATAAATGAAGTCAAATCTCATTTGGAACCGCTCCAGATGTAGCCTTTTCTAGGAGCAGATCCTGACGTACAAACAGACAAAGCCTATTCAAGTCCCTAAAGGGTGGCAGCCTTTGGTCAGCACGTACTTCTTTTTCAGCCACAATGTGATCTCACTGTCGAAACAGTAATGCACCTTTTAGACATGTTGGCTTCATATACTGCAATAGTTCCCCATACTTGTTTACACATGTGTGCTGCAACAATGCCTAGCATCACCATGGAGTCAAGCGGAGGGTCGCATAGAAGATCTAGTGTTGGTAACTGCCAATATCCATCGTTCTCTAAAGTGGTGGAACAGCAACAACCTGTTGTGGGGCAGGCCTTTCCTTCATCCTATTCCGCAGCCTACCACTACCACGGACACCTCACAAGTTCAGTGGGAAGCTCACCTCAATTAAAACTCAGTTCATAGTCGATGGGTGTGAGAAGTTGGCCTGGTATATGCTGTCCACTAATTAAAGTGGGCACCCTGTACCAGTCCAAACAACCCTTATGGTGATTTAAGAGGTCAAAGATAACCTTAGAAAGCTATCCAAGTGGTAGCTGTGGAGAGCAGCCTTCAGACTTATTCTTAAAGGAATGTTAAGCAGCTTGTTTTACCAGAATGCAACCTTATAGTATTGGTTAAATGAAAGGAGAACCACACAGTGGTTATAAAAATATGTATTTATTAATATAACACACTCTAAGTACGACACAGTATCTTCTACACAAAGATACTCACAAAGCACACAATACTGTAGCACAGAAACAATAGTAAATAGCACTAATACACAGTGGGCTCCAGGGGAAAACCAAACCAGATACTAAAATAGTGTTATAAGAACCACGACTCGAGTCAAGACAGTGTCTAGAGGATGTAAAATCGCTGGGACCCCAAGGAACCACCCAAGGTGAGTAAGTAGGGACCCCACGGAGGACGGGTGCAGTGTGGGAACACGACTGTGTGCACCGTACAATTCTATGGGACAGTCAGGTTTGCCGTTTTAAAGTTTAAGGACCCTTCCAAGTGGACTTCGAAGAAACCCCGTGGAACTTAGGAGGTTGGAGAGCCACCCCACTGGTGGATACCGTAGTACCAGAGTTACCTATCCCATCGAAGCCGGGTGCATAGGGCTGAAGTGGCGTTGGAAACCGCCGTCGAACTCAATGGAGGACTTCGAAGAAGAGCCACTGCTGGAAGGAAGAAAAGTGTCAGTCGGAATCCAAGGGTGGATTCTTGTTGAAAAGTACCTAAAAGCAGAGGCGACAGAGTCTGGGTCACTCAGGAGTGACCAGGGGCTTGGTAGACGAATGCCCACCGATGTCGGGTGCTTCAGGTGCATTGAGGGGATTCTTGACTCTGCAGCCACAGGCACCAGGAGGCGCCGAGGACGACCAGGAGCCGGATGCGAGCTGTCCCACGAAGGGTGTCGAGTGCTGAGGGGTCGGTGTCCGGCTGGAGCACCAACAAGCCTTGGTAGCGGAAACCCATGCAGAAGGTCAAGAAAGGTTACGGTTCAGACCAGCAAGGTCCAGGAAACTCACCAAACACAGGGGAGTCGGAGCAGGCCTGGAGCAACCAGGGGAGCCCAAGAAAAGCAGTGTTGACTGTCAAGAGGACCCACAGGCCAGAGGCACAGGAGTCGCGAGGGGACCTCGAGCAGTTTCACAAAGCAGCAGCCCACGGAGCACTCGGTGCGAGGAGGCCGGAGTTCTTTGTAGGAAATGGTGCCAGAGGTTGGGGCTACTCGGAGCCCAGTGCACTTGTTTTGGAAATGCCAACAAGCATATGCACTTGCAAAAGTACGCAGTGCACAGGAGTACGGGTATTGCAGCCCCTACGAGAGATTCTGGCCTCAAACTTGGTTAGAGGGCAGCTCGGACCTCGAGGGAGTTGGAAACCCACCTTCTGTGTTGCTGGAGCCTTTGGAGTCCGTAAGAGCTCAGGAGCAGCAGACTGGTCAGTTGAGATGTTATGTTACGTGGTTTTATATAGCGCATAGCTGCCCCAGCAAAGGGGCGTCCCAGCGCTGACCGGCAAAAGAAAGGATGGGAGGCTGCAGAAGAAGGCAGATCCTAGGTCAGAGGGAAAAGATGAGTTTTAATGGCCTTGCGGAAGGCCAGGTAGTTGTCCATACTGCGAATGTGCAACGGGAGCCTGCGGTTGCAGGGGAGTGACTCCTTCACTCCAAGGGAGATATCTTCAGTTGTCCTTGATGCTCCACAGGTCCTACACGGAGCCTGGGACACCATAGCGGAGCATGCCTTGGGGGATGGGGTCGTCGGAGCAAAAGCATGGCTCGAATAAAGGGGGGCTGCACGCCCCCCTTCCCTAACTTTAAAACAAGGGCCCTAGAGAATGGGGTCCCTAGGGCAAAGATGAGGCTCTGGGGGGTGGGGAATTTTAAAACGACAGCCCCGGAGGATGGGATCTCCGGGGCCTCATTGCGAATCGGGGAGAGGGGCTGCAAACCCCCCTTCACTTTTAATTAAATGGAGCCCGGGGGTTGGGATCCCCAGGGCCAGAAAAATACTCGAAGAGGAGGCCACATGTCAGCCTCCCCCAAAAATGATAAAATCCGCAACTCGCGGGCCCTGGCGCACCCCTGGGTTGTTGTTATTTTTGGAAAAAGAATGTAATTTACCATGTGCTCACTGTAAAATAAAAAAATGTTGTTGTCCCCATGCCTTCAGGATTCCCGCCACCAGGCCTAAGAGGGTATCCCTATCCTACCCCTTTCTATGTTTTTTAGGTCTCGCCTAGCGATGCAGCGCATGCGCTGCTCGCCATGGCGAGATCTATTGTTGTCGATTTCTTTGCCGAAGGGGGACAGGACTTGTGCACGCGTACGGAGGACAGACGATGTGCACGTGTACGGCTCCTGACGTTAGCCCAAGGGACAGCAGATGTGAACGAGTATGAACGCGTACGGAGGACAGGAGATTAGCCCAAGGGACAGCAGATGTGATTGCGTACGAACGCGTATGGAGGACAGGAGTTGTGCACACGTACGGCTCGCGGCGTTAGCACAACTCCTGCTCGCTCCCTCCCTCCCTCCCTGTCTCTATGACCAGATGCCCAAAGCATTGCTGTGCGCGCAAACACTCCGGTTCGGAGTTCTCGACTCCAAACATACCCGAAGCCCCCCTGTGTCTGGTTTCACTTGACGTTCGGATTCCACGAAAGCCGGGTCGGCCTCGCGCTACCTCCTCACTTGACTTTGCTAGGAGTGTTGGGGGCGTTCGCTCTGATCCCACACCATTACGCCGACGGCGCATTCGCAACACATCTTGGCGCAGTGATTTTGCACGCAAATGTTGAACGCCGCTATCGGTTGTGCTAGTTAGCGTTGGGTAGTACCGTTGGCGCACGCACCCTTCACCCACACTCACCGCCAGCACCACTATGGCGCATCACACGAGTATCCGCACTAAAGTTTAGTAACTCTGGATACTACTGTGGTGCAAAAACCGTGCTGCAGCTGAGTGTACATGTTTGAGCAGCGCATATGATCCGGGAGCGGCCCATGGCGTCACGAGAGCTGCGCCAATGAGAGGCGCCTATGAAAGGCTACGGGTGTACACGTACATTTAATACACTTAATACCCTGCTATTTATTGTCCGTGTACTACAAGTAAATAAACCTGTCATTTTGAAAATGGGAAGAAAGCCTGGACCTTGAGAGCTCGGACTCCTTGGCGCCGGAGGGGGTCAACAAAAAGTGGATGCGCTCGTATGTTGACAAGAGTCAAAGGCAAACACATGTTTTCCTTGTAAACCGAATCTGGTGAATTTCACGCCTGGGAGCACGTGTCCCGAGGCACCCATCGATCACGGCTCGTGCACCGCACGTCATTGGCCTGGATTACAAGTGGAAGCGCCCAGGACACTCTTTAAGGCTTCAGGGAGCCCCCTGGAGCCGCATGAAAAACGTTGATTTATTATCGTTCGCAGGTCTGCATCTCCGCTCAGTCTGTGCGGCTAGCTCAGTGGGTTGGGCTTCCTCAAGTCTGATGAGTTCAAATTCGTGCAGGGCCTACTCAGCATTTTATCCTATAGATATTGATAAAATGAGGTCCAGTTTGTGGAGTGACCTGCTTTAAAACTGAAGGCTGCTCTAGAGGAATGGTGTCCCATAACACTATTGGTATAGCTTTAATTGACAGCATTAAAATGTTATAAAATCAACATAATATAACAATGCTCCTAAAATATTTGCATTTTAGAGTAATGGACACTTGTTAGGCTTTGACTAATGGCTTGACGGATCAAGAATAACGTTCTTGAGCACACTGTGATCTTGGACAAATCACTAACCTCCTCGGTCCTCTTACCTGGACAGGTTAGACGCCTCTGAAAGTGGCTGAATACCAGAGTAAGCCAATATATGTCAACAATTGGACTGTACTCTTTACAGATCACAGGATGATCACCCAGGGTCCCTGCTCTTTTGATGACAGGGAAATGGGCCCATAGCTGCATTTGTCATTTGTACACTGTTCCTTTCATTGTATCAGACCTCTATGAGCCTGGTCTACGACCCTCCAATTTATGATGAGCAAACTCTGCTTTGCAAAATGCCATATTTGTCATCACAATATTATTATTTTTTTGTTGTTATTAGCATGTGCTTATGATACTGTGCCTATGTTTTATGCATGTAAATGCCTAATGTCATCATGTATCACTAATGCATAATGTTGCTGTTTTATATAGGAAACCTAGGGCCTAATTTATAATTTGGGCACGGCCTGTCATTCCGCTGGGGGGGGGGGGAATGAAGTAAATGGCTCCTTCCCAATGCGGAGGGGCCGCCCACCAAATTTATAAATAACTGCCAAATAGGCAGTCATTTATAATGCATTGACAGGAACTGCTGTCACAGCGGTTCCTGCCAATGCATTTCACTGTTTGGTGCAGGATGTGTCAGTTTTCATTTTTTATTTTTAAAAAGAAAATCACATAACGGGATTTACTTTTTAACAAGAATTTGCAATGCAATAGGTCTCGCATTTGCGAGAGTTGGAGCTATTGGCATTGTAAATGACAATGCCTTTTATTAATTTGTTTTGAAAACCTGAAAGCGGTGCATAAACACGCACTTTGTACGTATAGTCCTTGCTTACGAGAAGCAAGGCTGGCAGTAAAAGAGACTGCCAGCCTTGCTTCTCCTAAGCAAGGACTATAAGTACAAAGTGCTTGTTCTACGCACAGCTTGCAGGTTTTCAAACGCATAAATAAAAGGCATTGTCATTTACAATGCCAATAGCTCAAACTCTCGCAAATGCGAGACCTATTGCATTGCAAATGCTTGTTAAAGCTTTTTTACAGGACCGGGGACAGAGTCCCTGTGTCCTAAAATGGCTCCCATCACATCTTTGTTGATGTGGTGGCAGCCATTCAGATCTTATCTTAAGGTCTATCAGCTCCGCGGATTCTCTGCGGCGTGAAATATCTATATTTTTAACTGTAATATCTCTAAAACTACTGAGGGGAATCCCACCAAATCATAAAAAGTACACATTTAGGACCAAGTTCTAGCTTTCTGCCAAATTTGGTGTCGTTCCGTTCAGCTGTTTTGTCTGTAGCTGTATCTAATTGTCCTATGGAAAATAAATTAGGAAAATGCCTTTTGGGACCACCCCTTTTTCTCATCCCCTGCTTGACGGATCTTCCCAAAACTTTCCAGGAAGAAGCTGAGGTAGATTAACTTTTGTTTTGGAAAGTTTTGAGAAGATTTGTAAAACGGTGGCAAAGTTATTAGCAAACCAAAAAATGCTTTTCCTATGCGAATGTGGTCTTAACTAGAACTACCCAGTGGTGACCACCGCCAAGTAATATTAAGATATAATATATATATATATATATATATATACACAGAGATTGCAGTGTCAGGATGGCATTACGGCTGAGATGAAATTGGTACGAACTTTTGCAGTCCCCCCCCATTGGCCAAGAACTAATGAGGATGGCCAAGTGAAGTTTTAAACCAACCAAAGACTCAGTATTATTTGGTTAGCATTTTTCAGCACGGAGGAACGCAATTATGCCGAACCACGTCTGCTGTTGCTAAATAAATTACCTGATAACCTGTGAGTGCGCCATATTTTTCCTGAAGTACTTCTGGGTAACAAGCAAGGCCCTACCCTTGCTAACACGGAAGCACCCGTCCTGAATTCGGAGATTTGCAGATGGGACTGTGACGAATGTGTGTGTGTATATATATATTCACTGAAAAAACCATAGGTTTCAGGCACGTTATAGTTAGAAATTAGCATTTAAAAAACCTTAGAAATTCACTGAAAAAACCATAAGGTTTTAGGGACAGTTATAGTTAGTTGGACATTGCACGCGTACAAAACCCGTGAAATTCCCCCGTTATAGTTAGTTCAGGTAACTATAACTCGCGCCCGCATAATGCACTGCTGATGACGTCACATATTACATCACTCATGACATGGTCAGTGACATCACTGATGACATCACTGATGACATCTCAAATGACATCACTGATGACATCACTGATGACATCATCCAGTGACTGTGTGTTTCTGTAAAGTTTAAATATGTTTAATATATATAGGAAAGGCGTATTGAAGAATGAGTGGGTGTAGAAGCGCCTGAATGGATGATTTAGTAGGTGCGTGACTGAGTCTATAAGTGAGTGATTAAACGTATCTTACTGGATGCATGGGTGAGTGACTAAACTGTGTGAATGTCTGTATCCGTCTGTCTGTTGTTGTGTAAGCAACTGCATGGGTTTCTGACTAGCTAAATGAGTGTCTATATGGGTTATGGATTGGTTCTCTGAGTATCTGTATGGGTGCCTCAGTGTTTGTGTGGGTGGGGTGTGTGTGACTCTGTGCATAGATGTGTGAGTGGGTGATTCACTGGGTGCATGGTTTCAAGAGTGCGTCTGTGATGGACTGTATGGGTGGGTGAGTGTGTGTATGGGTGTGTTAGTGATTGAATGTATATCTCAGTGGTACATGTGTGAGTAACTACATATGTGAAAGGCAGTATATATGTGTGTTGGAGTATATAAATGGCTATAAGTGAGAGTGTGTGATTGTGAGAGTGGCTATATGGATGAGTGTGTACTTGCATCAGTGATTGCATAGGAGCGTAAGAATGTGCTAGTATTTTTATGAGTAAGTGAGCTGGTGTGTATAACTGTATAGGTGAGTAAATTGGAGTGTGATTAATTATTTGCATGACTGACTAGGTGTGTGAGTACCTCTATGGATGAGTTGCGTTGTGTGAGTGTTTATATAGGTGTATGAGTGCATATGATAGTCCTGTACTGAGTGACTGTAAGTATGAGTGACTGTACGGGTGAGTGAGTAGATGTGTGTGTGTAGACCTAAGAATCAGTGAGTGGGTATGTACTTATTGGTTTTGGAGTGTGTATGGTTTTGAGAATGGCAGTCTGTAATGTAGAGTGGGTGTATCAAAACTTATATTAGGGTGTGAGAAGATGCATTAAATTCTCACATGGATGATGTCATCAGTGATGTCATCAGTGATGTCATTTGAGATGTCATCAGTGATGTCATCAGTGATGTCACTGACCATGTCATGAGTGATGTAATATGTGACGTCATCAGCAGTGCATTGCGGGGCGCGAGTTATAGTTACCTGAACTAACTATAACGGGGAATTTCACGGGTTTTGTACGAGTGCAATGTCCAACTAACTATAACTGTCCCTAAAACCTTATGGTTTTTTCAGTGAATTTCTAAGGTTTTTAAATGCTAATTTCTAACTATAACGTGCCTGAAACCTATGGTTTTTCAGTGAATTTCAAAGGTTTTTAAATGCTAATTTCTAACTATAACATGTCTGAAACCTACGGTTTTTTCAGTGAATTTCAAAGGTTTTGTAAATGACAATTTTTAAATGTATTAATTGTTATATTTATTTTTTCATACTGATTTACTACATTTTTAGAAACAATTTTTTTACATATTTTATTTTTAAATTACATTGTAATTACATTATACATTACAAAAAATACTTTCTCAGAATGAATTACTTTAGTTTAAATACTTTGCACATAGGCAATAGACTTTTAAGTACAGTAGTTACAGTTGTTGCAATGGGCAACACATTTTCAAACACAATGCAACATTCAGCTCAATGTGAATTTCTAGTTAAATGCAATTAGTTACTTTATGGATTACTTTTCTAACCACAGGACTGGATCCTAGATTCAGTCCTGGGACATCTCCTGTAAACAGTTGAGTAAAAGCGTTTTGGTTACAGTAGTGATTTTTAAGGAATATTATTGTATTTTAAAAGTTGACACTTAGAAACTTTTTCTCATAGAATCACCAATGTTATCCTATGGAAGGAAATTCACTTAGCAGGTAAAAACTGTTATCGTTACTTTTTCTTACTCAGTGTTGGATCCTGGATCCAGCACTGGTGCATCTCCTGTAAACAGTTGAAAGAATGCGTTTAAGTCATACAGGCGATTTTAAGGAATATTTGTAGTTTGTGAAAATCGACACTTTGAAACTTTTCTGCTGAAAACCAGACAATGGATTCCTATGGAAGGAAATACAAGTTACTGGTAAGTACGGTTAGAATTACTTTTCAGGGTCAGTGCTGGGCTAAAAGATGCAGCACTGGGTTCTCTCCTGATAACAGGTGAGTAAATTGGAATTCGTACTTTGGTTGATTTTAGAGGAATATTATAAAGTTCCAAAACTCCACACTTAGAAGAATTTCCAAGTGAAACCAGTCAATGTTAGCCTATGAAGGAAATTCAAGTTACTGGTAAGTACGGTTAAAATTACTTTTGAGGATCAGTACTGGGCTGAAAGATGCAGCACTGAGGTCTCTCCTGATAACAGGTGAGTAAATCGGAATTCGTATTTCGGCTGATTTTAGAGGAATATTTTAAAGTTCCAAAACTCCACACTTAGAAGAATTTCCAAGTGAAACCAGTCAATGTTAGCCTATGAAGGAAATTCAAGTTACTGGTAAGTACGGTTAAAATTACTTTTGAGGATCAGTACTGGGCTGAAAGATGCAGCACTGAGGTCTCTCCTGATAACAGGTGAGTAAATCGGAATTCGTATTTCGGCTGATTTTAGAGGAATATTTTAAAGTTCCAAAACTCCACACTTAGAAGAATTTCCAAGTGAAACCAGTCAATGTTAGCCTATGGAAGGAAATTCAAGTTACTGGTAAGTACGGTTAAAATTACTTTTCAGGACCAGTACTGGGCTGAAAGATACAGCACTGAGGTCTCTCCTGATAACAGGTGAGTAAATCGGAATTCGTATTTCGGCTGATTTTAGAGGAATATTTGTATGTTTCAAAAATCAACACTTAGAAACTTTTTCAGCAAAAAGCAGGCAATGATATCCTATGGAAGGAAATTCAAGTTACTGGTAAGTACGGTTAAAATTACTTTTCAGGATTAGTACTGGGCTGAAAGATGCAGCACTGAGGTCTCGCCTGATAACAGGTGAGTAAATCAGAATTCGTAGTTCGGCAGATTTTAGAGGAATATTTGCACAATGGTGAAGGGAGGGCGGGGCCTGAGGTGACATCTGTGCAAACGCGCCCTGTGGCGCGTTTTAAGTTGGGGGATTAAGTCCCCTTGAATCATGAGGGTCCCTAGGGGCCAACTAGCCCACCAGGAACCTCCAGTATGCGCCAGGGGCTGCGTTGCAGAGACGTGTAGAGAGGCCAGACCCCTTTTACACCTCTCTGCAACGCAGCTCTGTGGCGCTTTCTGGATGTACCTGTTGGGCTAGTTGGCCCCAGAGACCCTCAGGGTTGAAGGGATTTAATTCCCCATCTTAAAACGCGCCATGAGGCCTGTTTGCACACATGTCACCTCAGGCCCCGCCCTCCTTCACCACTGTGCAAGCGCGCCCGTGGCGCGTTTTAAGTCGAGGATTAACTCCCTTGAATCCTGAGGGTCCCTGGGGTGCAACTAGCCCACCAGCTACCTCCATTAAGCGCCACAGAGCTGCGTTGCAGAGAGGTGTAAAAGGGGCGTGGCCTCTGTACACCTCTCTGCAAGGCAGCCCCTGGCGCATACTGGAAGGTTCCTGGTGGGCTAGTTGGCCCCAGGGACCCCAGTATTCAAGGGAGTTACTTCCCCTTCTTAAAACGCGCCAGGGGCGCGTTTGCAAGTACTGCAGGGAGGGGCGGGGCCTCCGGCACGATGCCGTTTTTTGTTTGTTTTTTTATGGGAGGGGCTGCGTGGCCCCCTTCCCTCGGCCACTTTTGACCCCGGGGACCCCATTCCCCGGGGCCTGGGCATTTTTTGTTTTATTTAAAAAAAAAAAAACGGGAAGGAGCCGCGTGGCCCCCTTCCTGGGCCTCTATTGGCCGGGACCCCATCCCCGGGGCATGCCCTCTTTTTAAATAAAAAATATGGGGGGGCTGCGTGGCCCCCCTCCTCAGGCCATTTAAGGCCCGGGGACCCCATCCCCGGGGCCGGCCTTGCCCTTATTTTTTTTCTTTAATTTTTTTTATTTGGGGGAGGGGCTGCGTGGCCCCCTCCCGGGCCACTTATGGCCCCGGGGACCCCATCCCCGGGGCCTGGCCTCTGGTTGGGGACTGTGGGGGTCCCCAAACCCCCACAGTCCCGCCGGCTCCCCGTGTCCTACGGGAGCCGGCATTCCTTTCCACATGGGGAGCAGCTAACATGCTGCTCCCGTGTGGAAAAGCAATTGGTTTGCATTTTGAAGAGAGAGCAGGTTTCCTGCTCTCTCTTTCAAAATGCAAACCAAGACTACTATGACAGGACGGGAGCCGCGAGGCTCCCGTCCCTGTCATAGCAAACTAGCAGTGTCCCGGGGTAGGCACCCGGGACACTGCAGGAGCCGACCCTGGGGGTGGCGGTCCCCAGGGCCATCAAGGGCTCCAGGAGGGGCCGCGCGGCCCCCTCCTACATTTTGAAAGCCCGGGAGGTGGTGGTCCCCGGGGCTTGAGAGGTCAAAACGGACCCCCATTTTCAATGTTCTTAGTGCCCCGGGAGGTGGTGGTCCCGGGTCGTGTGGGGGCTGGAGCCCCCACACAGGTTTTAAAAATAAATAAAAAAGCCCGGGGAGGTGGCGGTCCCCGGGGGCTGCGGGAGGGCTCAGAGCCCTCCCGCACCATGATGATAAAGCCCCGGGGGTGGCGGTCCCGGGGCTTGGGGGCCCTGGAGGCCCCCATACATAAAATAAACCCCCCAGCATGCCCCCGGGACTTGGCCCACCCGGAGGCAAGTGCTATCGAAGCGCGGGAGACCGCGCTTCGATTTTTTCCGGCAGGATCCGCGCTCCCTGAGCGCATCCTGCCGATTTTTTAAAAAAATGCTTTTTTTGCCCAGGGGTCCTTGTGGGACCCCTGAGCAGGCCTAGGGGTTAGGGTGTTTCTACCCTGCCCCCTTTGTGCGTTTTGCGCACTTGTTTCTTTTTTTCTCGGCGGATCCACGCACCCTAAGCGCATCCCGCCGATTTTTTAAAAAAAATGCTTTTTCTGCCCAGGGGTCCTTGTGGGACCCCTGAGCAGACCCTAGGGGTCAGGGTATTTCTACCCTGCCCCCTTTGCGCTTGCGCACTTGTTTCTGTCCTCGGTTCTACCGAGGGACAAAATAGCTGCCAACACTTCCTGATTTGGAGTGTTGACAGCCAATTAGCATGCAGCTCGTGATCGGGAGGGTACGCGGATCCGACGCGCCCATAGATATATATGTGATTTTAATTGTGAATTTCTCAGGAACTACTGAACGGATTTACACCATTTTAGCAAAGGCACCAGTCTGAACCAAGGGCTACCTCTTTGCCAAATTTGGGGTAATTCCGTTCAGCAGTTCGGTAGCTGCGACTAAGGTTCCTGGAACGATGGAAACCGTTTTGGGACCCCCTTTTTCTCGGCCCCGCTTGACGTATCACCCCGAGACTTTCAGGGTAGGAGTGGACCGGAGCGCCCCAACAAGTTGGAAGCTTTCGCGAAGATTCGTCAACCGGCGCCAACGTTATTGCAAATAGAATGTCGCAGATTTCCTATGGATAATAGGTCCTAACTATAACTATCTACTGGCGACCGCCAGTAGATAATATATCTATATATATATATATCAAATAAGATCAAACTAAACAAAGGAAGAAAAGAAACAGAACTAAAGACCCAGCACTAAGAGGAACAAAAGAAGGAACGAAGAAAAGATGAGACCAGTAAAGAGAAGAAAAGAGAGGAGAGAGAAGGATAGAGGCAAAGGAGATATAATCACATAAATGCCCAAATTACTTGCCTTATTTTTTTTGTATGTTCTCCTGAGACATGCTCCTGGCATCTAAGGGGGTAGAGAGGTACAAACACCCACCCTACTTACCACCCACCACCCACCACCTTAGGAAGACAACACAGGAAGAATTGGGAAAGAAATGCTGAAAGATAACGTAGCCGTCTAGATTAATGAACATTAATTTTACTTTTTCTGGATATTTAAGATAAAAACAGAAAATAAGATAAAAAGACTGTTAATAGTTAATCCTTGTTGAACGTGTCTTCTGTCCACTCACATCTTCCAATTCACATTTGTATATTTTTTCACATTCAGTGTAGACAGTTTCAGCGAGTTGTGGCATGTGTTTCCCAATCAGTATGAGTTATCAAAGGAACTCAGATTTGCGCTTCTCAAGGTGTATTGCTGTGCTGATGTATAATCCAGTTTGATTCCTAGACCATCAGAAGCATGGTATAGAAAGTAGTGGTCCCAGCACTATTACATCCAAACAGTGTAAAACCAAAAATATATACAGTTAAATTCACAAAAATAAATCAAAGATTACGAATCAATAGTGTAAACAGTGTTATTTAATCACACTGAACACAAATGTCAGATTTAAAGAAATACATTACAAAACATCATTAATATGCCCAAATGAGTAAAGGAGGGAAAGGGCAGTGACGTAAGTGAGGCAGTGAGGTAAGTGAAAGACACTATTAGTGAATATCACAATCAAAATGGTAGGCATATTATTCAAAGCCACACATTTCTTTATCGAAAGCGAAATGAATACAATAGGTTACATAGCCATGTAACATAGAAAGTCACAGTGCAACATGCACTGTCGGCGATACTGGCATCAATAATATGTCGACGTTTCGACCCCTGGATGTATGTAGGTGTTCATAGAAACCTTACTAGCGGGGTCTTCCTCAGGACAAGTGAATAAGTGAAAAGGGGGGAAAAATAAGGGCACCGCGACTTAATTAGAAAGAAGTCCTCAAAGGCAACAAATGTCGTCTCGGACAAATTAGGGCCCAATGGCTCTAAGGTTCAGAAGAGAGAGCGCAGGACACTCCAAAACATGAATAGTACTCCAAATTGTGAAAGCTGCGAAAAAATCGTGGACAAACCATCGATCAACAGGTGGAAGCCATCTACTTTACTTCCATAGAATGAATCAAATGAATTTAAAAAATGAATAAATCTCCAAACAAACAGCGTCCGGCTACTCCAAGTGGTCCACTTGGAGTAGCCGGACGCTGTTTGATTCGATTTTTTCGCAGCTTTCACAATTTGGAGTACTACCCATGTTTTGGAGTGTCCTGCGCTCTCTCTCTTCTGAACCTTGGAGCCATTGGGCCCTAATTTGTCCGAGACGACATTTGTTGCCTTTGAGGACTTCTTTCTAATTAAGTCGCGGTGCCCTTATTTTTTCCCCCCCCTTTTCACTTATTCACTTGTCCTGAGGAAGACCCCGCTAGTAAGGTTTCTATGAACACCTACATACATCCAGGGGTCGAAACGTCGACATATTATTGATGCCAGTATCGCCGACAGTGCATGTTGCACTGTGACTTTCTATGTTACATGGCTATGTAACCTATTGTATTCATTTCAAGCTTTCGATAAAGAAATGTGTGGCTTTGAATAATATGCCTACCATTTTGATTGTGATATTCACTAGTAGTGTCTTTCACTTACCTCACTGCCTCACTTACGTCACTGCCCTTTCCCCTCCTTTACTCATTTGGGCATATTAATGATGTTTTGTAATGTATTTCTTTAAATCTGACATTTGTGTTCAGTGTGATTAAATAACACTGTTTACACTATTGATTCGTAATCTTTGATTTATTTTTGTGAATTTAACTGTATATATTTTTGGTTTTACACTGTTTGGATGTAATAGTGCTGGGACCACTACTTTCTATATCATCGCACACCCAGGTCCCAGTGATTTTGGGTATACCCTTTTCTTTAATCATCAGAAGCATGGGGCATAACAATTGACCTAAGGAGAGAATGACAAATATATTGTAGTGATAGATAAGACTCTGACTTGACAGCACGTGAATGTAACACAGTTCTTGGCACTCCAATTTTGATCCCAGGGCATATTACTCAATTACTTTGTCCCCAGTGGCAACATGTACAAGAATGCACTAGTCTCACAGGAGTACCGACACCTGTAACACACTCAAGTGCTGTCATAAGAGATTGTGACAAGCTACTTAAAAAACAGACATTGTCTACCTGCTTTCTGGAAGGCAGCTGGTTTCCACCGTATTCTAGCTGGCATTGAAACAGAAATGTATTATGAAGCAGAGTGGAAGTACACTCTTAACAAAGTTTAATTGCAGTTCCTTTGATGATCAATATAGACTGTTAAGCACATGTCGGGAGATTGATCATTTATGTTGTCCACAGTGACCTTAGTGATAAGATGAGAATGGAAATTAGGAGTCCATATTTATCAGAATACACTGGTATCTCTTTAGGACAAATATTTGACTTGTTTGAGGTCTGTGAGAGTGGAACCAGCAACTTTATGAAGACAACACATTCAGCAGCATTTCTGATCTTAATATTTTATGGTGACTGTTTGAATGTGTACCACTGACATGGTAGAAATCACAGGCTAGGGGATTGCATTGCTCATGAGCCCCTTTATTATATATTGATATTATGAACCTTTCAATTGTCCTGGAAAAGTGGAGTTCTTTTAATTTTTTTTTGTGTCAAAGCTATTCTGTGGTTTTAATTCTTGGTTACTTGAATGACCATGAAAATAATTGCCTTTTTTTAATCCAACCATCTCCTAGAAGTGTGCAGCCAGTACCTCTTATGTCTGTGAAATACACATATGTGAGGCATTGTTTCTTTCTATAGCACATGTCCGCCATTTACTTTGCCCTTAGCACTTTTAAGTGCAGATTGTTCTGTGTTTGTAGGTCTCTCACAGAGGGTCATCATTGAGGCAATCTCTGGATCGACTATGCCCGGTATATCAAGAGTAGTGTTGTGTTAAATATTGGGTTTTCCCTTTACTTGTGTCCCCAAGGATGGTTACCTTGACCTGTGTGAGTTGTAGAGTCGTTGCTCATGGAAAGAGAGACGGTAGTGCTAGTCTCTCATTTCTTTAAACAGGTGGGGCTTCCGAGAGTGTAGGGTGTATATGAGTTTCTTGCTTATTCCGCTTTACTAGAAAGTTTTAAGTTCTCCCAATTCTCACAGGAGAGATGCAAGCAGATGTGGTTCAACAATTAAACAGTAAGCCTGCTCAGGAAGAAGGGGGACAGAAAAGCTGGACATGGAATATGCTGGGAGAGAAACCCATCGACAGCAAGGTTCTGTAATGAGGACAACGCCGAGACAAGTTAAAAGCCATGAAAACCGCAGAGTGCAAGGCAAAACAGAGAAAGCAATGGCCTTGGAGCAGAGCTTTAGAAGGATCATCACAGACAAGGAGTGTAAACGGCTGGGTGAAGAACGATGAGAAAATGGCCCCAGAAGAAAGCAAGAAGGACGCCAAGCTACAGCTGGTATCCAGGAGGATATTCAGCAGCCAAAGCACTACAGAGTAAGGGCGGACTGTGTTCAGGCAAGCCGTGAGGGATTTTTCCCTCCATGTAACTTGGAGGGCATGGGCACATACAGGGAGGAGGAGCAAAAGGGAGAGGGGCCTGATGCTAGAAATTATTAATGAAATATTAGGAATATTTTTTCTTTCATCCATGGAAAACCACTAGAAGGGAAAATGCCAATAACATTAATTTACTAGTTGTTTCCTCCTTTCTAACTTTGGGTTTTTTGTTTTCCTGTTACTCATACACTTTCAAAAGTATATATATCCTTTATATAAAGTTTAAAAGAAAGATTAAATATTCAGCCTAAAAGGAGAAAAGTGGGCTTAAAAGTGCTGCACTGTATTTTCAATGAAAAAAGCCTTACTTTATTTTAAGAACATATTAAACTGTTCAAAGAAAAGAAAAAAGTTCGGCAAACCAAATTGCGAAAGAGAGGAACACCAAAGGATTAGTGTGAAAATAGAAACTCTGGGAGAGAAAAGACAGTGAAAGGAGAAGCATAGCAATAAAGATTTTTTCAAACACAAGGAGTAATACGTATCCCTTCTCTCCCAAGGATGGAACAACTTCTGAAAGACTGAAGCTGTCATGTTACTGGAGCTGAAGACAGCCCATAAATCCAAGGGATCCTAGAAGAGGACATGAGATAACATCAGCCTTCTGTGAGAATGTAATACTATTGTAGCAAATTTTACTCAAGTTTATTATAAATCGAAGGAAAATAAATCTAAGAGTTCCCATCTGTCCTCCTGTCTGCTTACATACGAGCACAGGATTGACCATTGTTGTGTTGTTAGGCGACAGTCCCTGGCACACTCAAATTGTAGGGCAGTATTGCCTAAGCTGCCAGAGGTCCATTCTGACTGTAGGCTATCAGCATGGCTTATCCAGTGAGCTGGCAGTGTGTGGTCCCAACCAAGGCTGAAAAGCAATGGAGAGTGCAGGTGTGGAAGTCTGCCAGTTTCTTTACAGAATTTTTGGAAAAGATGTCAGTTGCTGCAAGCTGCTAGTCTCAAGTACTAGGAACACACATGCACACACTCACTCTCTCTCACTCACTCATGTCCAGACTTGTGACCAGTACTCTCCAAGCACTGCACCCAGCTCCAGGTCTGTACTAGTTCTTGAGACACCTGAAGAGATGAGAGCAGCAGTTTCTCAGAGACTGCCCCTGTATCTACATGATAACATTTGTAGATTGCAGAATGTGTGACACCTGGTAAAAACAAATATAAAATAAAACTAACATTCCTAATTGTCACCAAGTAAGCATTGTGTTTATGAAAGCTTTGCAAGCGATACCATCCCTAACTTTTCAGAACATTCATGTTCTTTAGGTTTCTGTTTAGATGTGAGGAATAAAAGAACATCCTAGGCATTGTGAAGGAAATTATACTAAGGACACAACGGCAAGGATTAGGCCTTCACCCTTCAAATAGTGCAATACATTCATATTCCTAATGCAGGAGCCATAGAGAACCATTATAGAACAACACTTTGCATGATCCATCGTAACTTTCCTCCTTACTCTGTAAAATTAACAGAATTGTGATAACTAATTCCACTGGGAGTGGGTATAATCCTCATCTATGTGTCCTTAATAGAATAGAAACTTTGCTTCATGGTAGCTAGGTATTTCTTTATTCTGTGTTAGGACAGGAGGCTAGGGTTATGCTAGTTCAAGTTTTTATTCACCACCAGCCACCAGTGAAGCCACGTTCCACAATTTCTTAAAAAAGAAGTCCTTTAGGTAGCATCAGATGACCAGTGCACAGCTTTCATAATGTCCTCCAAGCGAACCACCAACAAGAAAGCCTTAGAAGCCATAGCCCCTATGGTCGATTGCGCTTTAAACTGGGACACATCTATTCTTGCCTCCTGCATCACTTACCTTACTCATCTAGCGATCGTAGGTGAGGAAACAGGCAAAAAGATTTTTTTGTTTAAAGCAATAAGAAGATATTGAGCAACTGCAGGTCTGATGTAATCAGTCATGCGTTTGTGAGCCTTAATTCATCTTACCACACATAGTTTCAGGGAATCTTTCAATTCTTGGTAAGAGAACACCTATGTGTTGCCCCTCATCCTTCTAGAGACTATATAGGTGACACCATGTGGAATAAACATCCTACCCGATAAGTAGAGGGCTCAAACCTTTAAAACCCTTCTACAAGACACTAGGCAAAGGTGAGTGGCCAACGTACCTATTAACTCCCTGGTTAAGTAATCATTGTCTTGCTATGATAAGAAAGGTTCAGAACCTTATTGAGATCCAAAGATGACAGTTTTTAGGTTGAGGGGGAACTGAGAGCCCAGTCCCTCTCAGAAGTTTAGGTACCAAGGATGTTCTCCCACCGTAACCTCGAAATAGCAGACCTGAATGAGTTTAAAGACCTGACCAGCTCTGATAGAAAATTTAGGACAAGGGCAAGTTTGATTCCTATTGGATCGAAACCCTGTTCCAGATACCAAGAGGACCATTTTCTCTAAGTGGACCTGAAACCTTTGACTGTACTATCCACCCCAAGAGTTTCTGATAAGTTCATCAGTGTGTCCTGAAAGCTAGCGTTGTCTGTAATCCTCCAGTCTATGAGTCAGAGCAACCCTTCTTTCACTAGTTTGTGAGGCTGGCCTTGAGATCCCTCAGAATACTCTGAAAGTGGAGTAGACGGATCGGTAAATCCAAGAAGGTTCTATCGGAACTAGAAATGATGATTCAGACCGCCAGACAGGTGTGATGAGAACCAGCTGTGCTGACTGCCTCCTGACCTGGGCTGCGACGTTTACTATCATGGAAAATTGTAGAAAGGCATAAATGCACTCCGTACCCCATTCCTGTAAGAATGCATCGGTCGGCATTGCTTCTGGATCCAGTCTCCAGATAAAGTAATTTAGGAGTTGGTGGTCCACCTGAGAAGCAAAGAAGTCAGTTTGACACAGGCCCAACTTTGCATCAGCGCTCGTAAAATGTACGGGTTCAGCATTCAGGAACTATAATCCTGCAAATGTCTGGAATCGAAAGTTCAACTTGCTTGGAATATGTCAGGCCACTTCTCAGATGAGATACTTGAGTTGTTGCAACACCCAGTAGTGGAGCGGGCCTGGAATATGGTCTGAATCGATGAGTCACAATAAAAAGAGAGAGGCCCCACTACTACAAGAGACAGGGTTACATGTACAACTAAGTATGTCAACAATAAAAATTTCTTGGAGAAATCAATACATTCAAGTCTACCGCACTCCACTTCTTTCAAAATTAAACACTACTCAACACCAGTCTTTAAAGGGACCCAAAAGGCAATTCTTGGAAATCAGTTTAATATAGCATTCAATAAATAAACAATTGTGCAATTATATAAAATTCATATGTTTAAAAATAATCTTAAAAATCCAATAATAAGAAGTATTGCACAAATATCACAAGTGCTCTATATCAAGAAAGACAACAAAACAAGACATACACATTTGTTATTCAAAATATGTTAATTTGAAGGAATCAATAACACAATTTATAATGTCTAAGAATTTTTCAACATGTAACTCATCGTTCCTCAAATTTAACAAAAAAAAAGGGGGGGGCGTTGACGCGTTTCGGTGGATTGACAGAGTAGGACCACCTTCTTCAGGACAACAACAAATATTATATCCCTCTAACTGAATTCTGCCTTCACGACAGCTTCTGTAACATGCACTGAAGTTGCAACGTTTTAACGGGCAATCCACTTGGCACAGAAAGGTGTAAGGTACTTGTAACTCAACCATAGTAAGCTAATTTTCAGGAATGCTCACAGTCTGTGTACCAGTGTAACACTAATCACACCCAAAAGAAAGTCAAGTTTTCTTGTCTGTGAAAATGTCACAGATTTAAACTTCCAAATGGCAAGGCTAGTTGCTCAGCTATCTCTCCTAAAAATATAGCACATGCTCATTGCATATAGGTATTATTTCTGTGCTGTTGTGTCTGTTGGGATTGGGCTGTTTTGTAGGTATGCAGATCTGCACCCGGAGATTACATTTGTAATCAGATATTTCAGATCTTTTACCAATCAAGAGACAAGAGAGGTAATTAAATTACGTTATTTGTTAACTATACTATATTAAAATGATTTCCAATTTCTGTCTGGGAGATGAAACTTAATTAATGAGTACGGAGTCTAGCGTTAGGAGGAATGATTTTAGGTTTTGTGCAATTTACCAGAAGTATATCCTAGGTTTTATCAGTGAGTCGAAGGTATCATATTAGATGATGGTAATCTTGAAGAGGTGTCCACTTAGATGTAATATATCCAAGTATAAATAATATGCATATGTGAACGAACGTCCAGTGGAGCACTTTGAGAAGTATTTTGGCTGTGTTGTGCCTCCAGACAGTATACTTTAAGCCTTTAGATCTGCACAAAGAAAGATGTTAATGCATGTGTCCCCTTGTAGAAAAAGCAATTGGATTGCAAACATTTGTTTAATTAATTTAGAAAGAAATTTGCAAAGGTTTTTTTCAGGGGGAAATTCCCACAAAATCCATATTTACATTGATAATACTCTGGCAAAAAATTTGTATGGGACTTTTTTTTTTACAGGAATTTTGTTTGCCCGTGAAATTTTGAAGTCGCCAAACTTCACAATGTTTGCATCGTTTTTCACCTTAGGGCAACATTTGGGGCAAAATAAAAATTTTGCACACCCCTAATGTAGTACTTTCCTCTGGGACTGCAGCTTCCTGAGCAGAGCCTCAACAAGTCAAGATAACCTGTAAGGTAGGCACTTTGTCATCCTGCAATACCTTCAGAGTTTTTCATCCACACTCTTGTGTTTGTTTTTTACCTCTTTCTCCTTAAAATTAACAACCATTTTGTCTGAATTAATTATTTCCATCATTATGTCAAGTTGCTTTTTGAAATTAATATAATGTGTGTTCCTATTATTCAGGCATCATCACTATTCATTTAGATTTCTTCTTAGATGCTGTTAGAAATTGGCTTACTGGTTGATTGGGGTATGAGCCCTGATCAAGCAGCAACCAACCCTAAATTAACCTGTGCTCACCCTCTGGCAGCTTGCCACAGAGCAATCAGGCTAAATTTAGAGGCAATGTGTAAAGTATATGTGCAACACTTCAAACAGTAAAAACAGTGAGAGCACCACACAAAAAGATCCTGCACCAGGTTTAGAAAAATAGAGTATATTTTAATAGTTGAAACAAGACCAAAACAATCCAATCAACGAAACCAGAGCTATTGAATATCAAAGCTTTAGGGTAAAATAGCACCAAAAAGCACAAAGCGCCATCAAGGTATATCTGGTTGTGCCATACCGGGACAAAGTCACAAGTTCAGGCCGACTGCAATGGAACGCGGGCCGGCTACAGGGACCAGGTTAGGCCCGCTGAACAAAGTACCTTAAATCCTGGTTGCAGAGTGTTGCATGGATCTGAGGCGAAGAAGCGTGGCACAGTCGAAACATTGCGTCGGTTCTGAGGTGCAGTGAGGCTGTGGAGCGAGGTCCTGTGCGTTGTCGTTGAGGATCTCATCCATGCGGCTTGCGATGCGAACTCCGGGCGTCGAAGATGCAGCGCACAGCTGGAGATGCGTCGGTTACAAGGAGCACCGATGCGGAGGCCGGCATAGTCATCTAGCTACCATCAATGAGGGGTGTGAGGATCTGGGTCGGAGATGTGCCGCACCTTCCACAGTGCTTCCGTTTCAATCCAGACAAGGGCAATGCGGACCTTCTGCGCCTTGTCCAATCCACACAGAAGCGGTGATGCTTTGGTTCTGCTCGAGGATGCTCCTTTCAGCCGAGGCGATATGTCGGTTCAACTAAAGTATGCGCCACTCAGCAGAGGAGATGCTTCGGTTCCGCTGGCAAGCACCTTAGGCTCATTTCCAAGGGTCCAGGTCTGGGGGTAGCACCATTTGGCAGGGTAGACTCACAGATGGCAAAGTCCAGGTGCAGATGCAAGGTTGTTGAAAGCCTGATATTTCCCTGGAATCTGCCTCTTTTTTCCGCTTCCCCTCACCCCGCATGTTGTTACAACGCGGTCGTTACAACGACTGCGTTGTAACAATGCATACCATTACCCCGCAAGTCGTAACAACGACTTGCGGAGGGGGGCGCTGGATGTTGGAATTGTATAATTTACTATTCCAACTCCAGTCTGCGCGGACAGTAGGGAAGGTGTTGGATTTTAAATCCAACACCTTCTCCCCCTTCCGCAAGTCGTTGTAACGACTTGCGGGGTAATGGTATGCATTGTTACAACGCAGTCGTTGTAACGACCGCGTTGTAACAACATGCGGGGTGACGGATGCGGAGTAAGGGGTGTTTACCATTTCCCTGAGGCTTCAGATCAGGAGGCCAGCAAACTAGCCCTTGTAGTCACTCTGAGTTTTGGGTTCAAGAGATGCAGGTCCAGTCCTTCTCACCCAGGCAAGAGGGCAGCAGGTAGCAGTACCGCACAGCAAAGCAGGAGTTGAGCAGAGTAGCAGTCCAGCTGAGTGGCAGTCCTTTAAGCAGCACATCAGTCCTTCTTCCTGGCAGAGTATCCACAGGTCCAGAACTGTACTGAAGTGGTGGTGTCTGAGGTCCAGTACTTATACCCAGTGGTGTCTTTGACGTGGGGGGGACTTCAAGGAGATACCTTTGAAGTGCACAAATGTCACTACAGGGGTTGTGCAGCCCTTTGGGTGGGGACAGGACACAACCTATTCAGGTGTAAGTGAGGCTGTGCCCAGCTCCTCCCTCCTATCATGTAAGGATGGCCCATCAAGTCACACCTATGCTCCCATTCTGTGTGACTGTCTAGGTGGAATACATAAAGTCCAACTGCCAACTACACCCAGACATGTGATAAGAGACAGGCTGCAGGCACCAAATGGCTAAGGCAAGAAAATGCCCACTTTCTAAAAGTAACATTTTCAGAATTGGAATTTAAAATCTGACTTCACCATAAGTTTTGATTTTAAATTAGGGTTCCAGAGACATCAAACCTGAACCAGTTATTTCTTCTCATTTGAAAATTACACTAGTAAAATGTAATAAGGTAATCCCATTGTTATCCTATGTGAGATATGAGTGAAAAATAAATGTAAACTTTTTTTTACTACCAGGACATGTAAAACTTAAAGGTACATGTCCTAGCTTTTAAATGCATTGCACCCTGCCCTGTGGGCTGTCCCGGGCCTACCCTTGGGGTGGCTTATATGTTTTAAAAATGAAGGCTTGGTCCCGGCTAGAGGTTTAACATGCCTGGTCGACATGGCAGTTTGAACTGCACACACAGGCTCTGCAGTGGCAGGCCTGAGACTGGTTTAAAGGGCTATTTAAGTGGGTGGCACAATCAGTGCTGCAGGTTCATTGGTAGCATTTAATTTACAGGCCCTGGCCACAGGTAGTGCGCATTACTAGGGACTTTTAAGCAAATTAAATATGCCAATTGGGGATAAGACAATGTTGCTGTGTTTTAGAAAAAGAGCATAAGCACTTTAGCAATGGTTAGCAGTGGTAAAGTGCGCAGAATCGTAAAGCCAGCATAAATGAAGACGGCAAAAACAGGAGGTCTGAAGGCAGAAAGTTGGAGAAACCACACCATGGTTGCCAGGTCTAACAGATGCCTTTTATGGAGACATACTGTTTTCATGAACACACGTTTTGTATCAGACACAAACTCACATTTTATCAAGAACAAGACTTGTCTAAATATGAGGTGCTTACTTGATCTTCTATTTATACTTTAAATAAATGATGACTGCATTAGGAAGTTTTTTGTTCCTTCTCCGAATTAGTCTTTGGTGTTTGTCTTCGTACAGTTCCTGTATACTACATTTAGTTTGTTAAAAGAGGGAGATTTGAACTGTTCCTTTAACATGTGTTGACTTGTTTCAGTGGGCAAGGACTGGCCATGTGCATCCTTGGTTTAGCGATTGCTGCATCCTAATAGCTTTGCTTCACATTGTTTTAGAAAATAATGTGCAGATTTGGTTAATGTTTTTAGATACCGACCATGGTTCGTGTTCGATTTGTAAATAACTTTATTCCCAAAATAAAGTAGAGGACTCTGGAGAATTCTCTAGCCTTCAAATGGAAAGTTCTCAATTGGTTTAAATCGTTCTTAACTAACTGCAAACAACCATTGAAGCTTTTAAATTTTGTTACAGACCCAGCACCCGTTTCTTGTGGTATTCTTCAATGTTGAATCCTGACCCCTACTTTGTTAAATTTATATATGGAACCATTGCGAGCCTGTGTAGAAAATTCAAGTGTCACAATCCACCAATATGCCAACGACACCCAAATGGATCTCAAAATCTCCTCCATTTATGTTGTTTGTGTTCTGAAAATATACGTTTTCAAACTTGTTGTCCAATAACTATCTAAAACTTAACTCTGCCAAGACTGAGTTCATCCTCTTTGACCACCACATGAATACAAATGTAACTACAACTAGCTATTGATACGGCCCTATGCTGACTTCTGCCGTACTCTCGCCCATTAGGTAAAGTATCTGTGTATCTAGCTAGACTTCCACCTGTGTCATCACACATCAACCTCACATTAACATAAGCAAGAGCAACACGTCTCTCCTTTAAGAAAATCCAAACCCTTGCTCTAGCCCAAAGAGTTTCCCATAGTCTCATCATCACATAGCTGGATTGAAACAACTCCATTCTGACAGGCGAGTCCACCATGGCAACCCTGAACGCTTTAATGAACTCTGCTGAAAACATAATTTCTAGAGCAAAGAAATTTACGGCCATCGCACATTTATTGTGATTTACCCTGGCTTCCACTTGAAGTCAGAATAAAATCCAAACCTAGCTGCATCATGTTGAAATCAGTTCACATACAAATGCCGGCCTAGTTGTCAGCTGCCTTTCAAATCTCAGGGGGATCTGAAAGTCTCGGGAAGAAAGATCTGTAGACTTAAAACCACCAAGTCCAAATGTCTCTCAGCTGCAATCCATTTCTTCACTGGTGTCGCTACATTTTCTGAAACTCCCTAGCCAAAGACTTCAGATGCGTTGAAGAACTCCTTTAATTCCGCTGTAATCTAAAAACCCAAGTTTAAACTCTGTTTTACCTGTCACCCCCTTTCCTTTTTCTCATTTCCTCCTGATCCTCTCCATTCTCCTCATCTGTTTTAACTTGTTTCCACAAAAACAGGACTCTTTCCTTTTCTCCTCTCTTAGCCCCCTTCCCAACTGCTTTCACTGGTATTCCTTTCCTCTCACATAACACCCACTCCACCTGGATGTTTCTGCTTTGATGCCGATTTAATTGCAAATTGCCATGTATTGTTCTTTGTCCCCCCGTGTTATTGTAAAGAGGTTCTGGTCATCGCATTATTTGAGATCTAGGGTTCCACCCATCATTCCTTAGGTAAATCACATTGGTGCCTGCCTTAGTTAGGTAGAGTTGCTCTGTAAAAATGTTAAATTAAATAAAAAAAGACATTGAATACACCGCACCGCACTTTGTAATGTTTGGCACCTGCACATTACTCATTTACTTTAGCTCAGGAGTCTCCAACCAGTAGCTTGTGAGCTACTGATAGCTCTCCATCTATCTGTGAGTAGCTCTCCGATGTGCAGTCTAGGCTACTAGCATAGAAGCTTTTGCTTGGTTGAAGTATTGTATGTATACCAAAATTAAAAATCACGCATTAGACACAATGTGTGTATTTTCAGAACTCCTAGGCTGATATTTACAGAAAAATGGTTGAATTTCGAAAATGTATTTAAAACTATTATTTTAGTTGGAGAGACTTATTGCTTGTATTATGGCCTTGGTCCCAGGGGGATTGGTGGCAACCCACCCTAATGCACTGCTGTGATCACTGCTGACAATCTCTGATATGGTGGTCGTTATTTCATCACTAATACTAAACGCTCTGGATGAGTCTCCTTGAATATAAGTAGCTCTCATTACAGAAAAGGTTGAAAACCCCTACCTTAGCTCTTGTGCAAGTAAACACGATGAAACGTTGTCTACAATAGTTTTTGCAGAATTCACGTTAAGCAAACCGAAACTGCAACGCTTTGTGGAATGTTATTTTACATCTTCAGTGGTACGTCATTCCAGTTAATAGAAGGATGTTTGCTTTAATGCCAATAGTGAAACTGGAACAAAAGCATGTAATAGTTGTAGTTTTAGAGCACATATGTGCCACTGTGAGCATGTGCTTATGTGTGCAAATAAAGGGGATGTCGCTGCTTTTTCACATCATTGCAGGATAACTCTTCAGGTGGTGGGTCTCTCTTCTCATCCTCAGTGATCAGTGGTTTGACTGTCAATGTATTTTGTGGTTTGGGTAATTGGAAAACATGGGTTCTTATGTAAGTTTAAGTGGTAGGTAAGAGGATGCATTAAATGAAATTTTTATATGTTACAAACAATACTGCTACTACTACTTATTCCCAACAGCTAAATATACGCTGCTATAAACATATACCAGTAATACGCTGCTACTAATATATAGTGTTGCACATATTTTATAGATGTGTATTATACCATTACTCTAAACAATATGGTCCTATTGCCATCAAATGATTCTGGTGATATAAATTTGCTCCTAGATGTAAACATCACCAGAAAC
Source organism: Calotriton arnoldi (assembly GCA_963921515.1). Taxonomy (NCBI): domain Eukaryota; kingdom Metazoa; phylum Chordata; class Amphibia; order Caudata; family Salamandridae; genus Calotriton; species Calotriton arnoldi. The sequence goes on from CAWUFW010015569.1 coordinate 125,822, forward strand.
CAAGGATGGCAAGATTGGACCATATATCATGCACATTACCTGTGATTTATTTTATATTACTTGTTTATTGTGGTGCAGTTAGCATGAAAGCAATTCTTTATTTCACACAGGCACAAATGGTTTGAAAACTGTAAGTGCAATACTGGACTACACTGGGTTTGATATAGAACAGGCTTTGCTTCCTTAAACAATTTCGTCTGGTTAAAGAAATGGGAATAAATTAAAACAAATGGGCCCGCTTGTAATTAAGGTTTTCAGCCTTCATGAATAAACTGCTGAATAAACAATTCACAGTGGTTATTCACAGAGATTGTAGAAGCTACTTCTGTGGGCCCTGATTTTGTTTAGAATGCTCAGGATTTGATATATTTTACCCAGTGGCAGTCACTACTCGTTATTATAATAAGAATCGTGTTTCCAAGGAAATGCCTTTGTTTGTATCACTAATAACTTTGGCTCCGTTTGACAAATCTCCACAAAACTTTCAGAAAAAGTGCTCTTTTTTAGCTAGTTTGTGCATGGAAAGGTTCGGGTGATCTGTCAAGCGTCGGATAAGAAAAAGGGTGGGGGTCCCAAAACACGTTTTCCCCATTCATTTTTCCATAGGAGCTTTAGACACAGGTTCAGCTCAAATGGCTGAATGGATTTACACCAAATTTATCAGAAAGCTAAAGCTTTAGTAGTTTTTGAGTAATTAAGGCTGAAAAGCTTTGTATATTTCACACAGCGGAGGATCCGCGGCATGAACCGATCTAATGGCTCCCACCAGGTCATCAAGAATGTGGCTTTTACCATCTTGGAACTCAGGACTCTGTTCGAGTCCTAAGAAAAAGGTTAAAAAAAAGACAAGGGGGCAGGGTAAGGATACCCTAACCCACTAGTCCTGGTGGTGGGATTTAGGGGGACGCCGCCTGGGCCAAAAGGTTTTTGCCTCCAATTTGCAGAGGATCCACTGTAATATAAAAAAAAAAAACAAGGAAATGCGCAGGCTCCCACTTGATTAAAAAACACACCCCCTGGGGTAGGCCAGGACCCGGGTGTAGCACATTTATTATTCAGGGGAAGGGGCGGCATGTGTCATGCCTCTACGAAGCCCCAGGGACCTGATTCCCTTGGGCCGTATAAGAAAAGAGGAGTGGAGTGGAGTGGGGTGGGGCTCTGAGGCTCCCCACTACATCCTCCAACAATAATTATGGTCTGGGGTGTGCCGGCTCCGGCTGGGCCCTGTGAAATGGGGCCTCTTGCAAGGAGTGTGGGGCCTTAGGGCACCACCCGCAGCCCTCAAAGAAAAAAAAATGGGTGTCCCACTCGTTTCTTATTCACTGCTCCTACCAAGGAGCACCACATAATGCCCTAGGGCATTTTCAGATAACATTATGTTCGAGGCATGTGAGCTGCAGAGCTCACACTTTGCATTAGATCGCCATCTGGTGTTGGGCTCGGATGCTTGCACTTTGTTGTCTTCGAAGAAGTCTTTTGTAGTCATGTGATAGGTGACTCCTCCTTTGGACGATAGTGCGCATGGGCATCGACTCCATCCTCAGATTGTTTTTTTCCGCCATTGGGTTCGGATGCAACTTTCGCGCTCCGGTTCGAAACTATACTTTCAACCATTTTTCATCATACAAAACTTTCCACAACTTCTATCGACATCGAAATCTCGACGCGCCTCTTCATCGATTCCCTTTCCAGCCGTCGACGCGGGCCGCTGGGCCCATCGACGCCGTGAGGCCTACGGCTAATGGAAAGGACGCCCTTCCGGAAATGCCCCCAGTGTGGAGCAAAGTTCCCCCACAGTGACCATCACGAGGTCTGTAACCTGTGCCTCTCGCCCGACCACAACGAGTCTACCTGTCCAGCTTGCGCCTCCTTCCGCTCGAAGAAAACCATTCGGGATCGTCGAGCTCGAAGGCACGTCATGGCGCAGAGATCCGCTCCAGAACCTGTGGACATCTTCGACGAGGGCCCCGATGTCCCTGAGGAAGATTCCGAAGGTCTACTGATCGTGTCGGAGGCAGAAGACTCAGACGATCCCATCACTCCTGGGCAACGAGTGAGTACTACTGCCCCTACCCCAACCCCCCACCGAAGCAGAAGGCACCGGTCAAGACTTCGCCTGCTGGCCCCAGTCGCGACCGAAAACATGCTTTGGACGCCCCACCTTCGGGCCCGGCGCCGAAGAAAAGACACAAGCCTTCCAGTACCTCGGCACCGACCAAGCCGCATGTATTAGTTCCACCGGCACCTTCGGCGCCGAAGCCAAAGGAACACTCGGCTCCGAAATCCACCTCGATTCCAAAACCCGCCTCCAACACATCCAAGCATGGGGATAAGTTGGCGTCGAAACCAAGACTCCACGACACAGCCCCTAAGCCAAAGCTTTCGGAGCCGATTTCCAAGACTAAAGACTCTTCCACGCCTTCTAAGGCCAAAGAGCACACAAAACAGCCATCACCTCGCTTGGAACCGAAAAAGTCGGCGCCGAAGCCAAATCTCCAGGAGGAGGAGCTTTTTCATCCAGATCCTGTTGATCCTAAACAAACCAAGATCCACATTAATCCCAAAACTGGACATCTCATAACTGTGCCACGCCACAAGCCCGTACCTGTGGAAAAGAAGGACTGTGCTACTTCACCTATGCCTCCTTCTTCCCCTGTCCTTCCCTCTAACACCCCTCCTCTCCACATCCCTGTTACACCGCCTCAGCCTGTAACATCTCCACCACATGACTATCAAGATGACATGGGGGACGGTGGTGACCCGGATGACACATTCACTGACCCAGATGACCCACCACAGGATGATTGGGGCTACAACGATCCAATAGATCTCCCAGACCTCCCAAGCCCTCCACCCTACCCAACCAAACCATCTCCCCAGATGATAACATTGGTTTTGGGCAACTCATTCACAGGGCTGCTGTTTTTCATGGGGTACATATGCACACAAACGCACCAGAGGAAGATTTCCTCCTAGATACTTTTGAACAGTCTCAGAGAACTGTACAAACGTTACCCATGATTAAAGGAGTCATCAAGCATGCTCCTGACATATTTAAAGATCCTGTACGGGCCAGAATTCTTAACCCTAGGATCGACAAAAATATAGACCTGCCCCTGACAACCCTGCCTACATTAAAGGCCAACTCCCTCTTGACTCCTTAGTAGTATCCAATGCTCGTAAACGAGCTAATTCTCAAACTTCGGATGACGCGCCGCCCCTGATAAGGAGTCAAAATTGCTAGACGCATCTGGCAAACGAGTAGCTGCGCAGGCCACCAATCACTGGCGCATAGCCAACACCCAGGCACTGCTGGCCAGATATGATAGGGCCCACTAGGACCAACTAGAAACCCTATTACAACACTTACCTGACCAGTACAAAACGCAGGCAAATGATCTAATTCAGGAGGGCAAACTAATCTCCAATGCGTCCATTAAATGTGCCCTTGATGCAGCTGACACTGCCGCTAGGTCTGTCAACACCAGCGTACTCATTAGAAGGCATGCATGGTTACGCATTTCAGGCTTCAAGCCGGAGGTTCAAACCACCATTTTAAACCAGCCGTTCAATCACAACCAACTCTTTGGTCCGGCTGTAGACACTGCCCTTGAGAAAATGAAAAAGGACACTGAAACTGCCAAATCAATGGGAGCGTTGCAGTCTCCACAACACCGTGGCTCCTTTCGTCGCTCCTTCTACAGAGGAGCCTCTAGAAACACCAACACAGACAGTTCCTCTTCTTTCAGAAATACCACCCAAACATCCCCCAATAGAGGATACTTTAGAGGAGGTTACCGAGGGAACAACAGTAAAGGGAGAGGCCGAGGTAGCACCAACACCCGTACCTCCCCGCTGCTAAACAGTGACTTCCTCCACTTCCCCCGACCATTCCAATCCTGTCGGGAGACGACTAGCACAGTTCCTACCTGTCTGGAACTCCATTACAACAGACAGGTGGGTGAGACAAATTATCCAATATGGTTACTGCCTGGAACTTACAGCTGCCCCCAAACATACCACCCAAGCAGCGTCCAATGTCCGCAGACCATCTTACACTTTTAAAGCAAGAAGTTCTTTCACTGCTTCAAAAGCACGCCATAGAGCCAGTCCCTCTACTACACCAGGGAACAGGGGTTTACTCCTGTATTTCCTAATCCCCAAAAAGGATGGGACCCTAAGGCCTATTCTAGACCTCAGACCCCTCAATCAGTATATACATTCGGATCATTTTCACATGATCACTCTCCAACAAGTGCTTCCCTTACTACAACAAGAAGACTTCCTTGCCACACTAGACCTCAAGGACGCCTACTTCCACATTCCCATACATCCTGCTCACAGAAAGTATCTAAGGTTCGTACTCGATGGACAACACTACCAGTTCAAAGTCCTTCCATTCGGAGTCACCACTGCTCCAAGGGTGTTTACCAAATGCCTTGCAGTAGTAGCAGCACACCTACGAAGACAGCAAATACATGTCTTCCCATACCTGGACGACTGGCTCATAAAAGCCAGATCATTCAACCAGTGTGTCCAACACACTCATCAGACTATTCAAACACTACACAACTTGGGGTTCACAATCAACTACACCAAGTCGCACCTCCAGCCCTCCCATATACATCAATATCTGGGAGCCACAATAAACACTTCCACGGCTCTTGCTTATCCCAGCCCAGCCAGTATACAAGCCCTCATCACCAAGTTTCAAATCCAACACTCTCTCCCAGCCAGAGTGTTCATGCAACTAATCGGCATGATGGCATCTTGCATTTTCATCGTACCTCATGCAAAACTTCAAATGCGTCCCCTACAAGAGTGTCTAGCACACCAATGGAATCAGGCTCACGGACAACTTACAGATCTGGTGTTGGTGGACAGCCGCACACATCGCTCTCTGCAGTGGTGGAACACAAAAAATGTGTCCAAAGGGCGGCCGTTCCTGGAGCCTGTTCCACAAATAGTATTGACAACGGACGCATCACTCACAGGATGGGGAGCACACCTGTTAGGTCATACAACACAAGGCAAGTGGGCCACGCAACAAAAGCTGCTCCACATCAGTCATCTAGAGTTACTAGCTATATTCCTAGCTCTCAAATCCTTTCAACTCCACGTACAAAACAAAGCCGTCCTGATCCGAACAGACAACATCACGGCCATGTATTACATACAAAAACAGGGGGGGACACACACTCCACAACTGTCCCAACTGGCACAGAACATTTGGAGGTGGGCCATTCCACAAAACATATACCTTCTAGCCGAACACCTACCAGGAGTTCACAATCAGATTGCCGATCTGTTAAGTCGACAGACACAACAGATTCACGAATGGGAACTACATCAATCAATCAATCAATCAATCAATCAAGCATTTATAGAGCGCGCTACATACCCGTGAGGGTCCCAAGGCGCTGGGGGGGGGGGGTTGCAGCTAGAGGTCGAAGAGCCAGGTCTTGAGTAGTCTCCTGAAGGTCTGTGGGTCCTCTGTCTGCCGAAGGTGGAGGGGAGGGAGTTCCAAGTCTTGGCGGCGCGGTAGGAGAAGGATCTGCCTCCGGAGGTGGTTCTGTGGATGCGTGGGACGGCGGCCAGGAGAGGTCGGCGGAGCGGAGTCTCCTGTTGGGTGCGTAGAATGATAGTCGGTTGTTGAGGAAGGCCGGGCCGGTGTTGTGGAGTGCCTTGTGTGCGTGGGTGAGGAGCTTGAAGGTGATTCTTCTGTCGATGGGAAGCCAGTGCAGGTTTCTCAGGTGGGGGGTGATGTGGTCCACAAGTTCTTCTACCTTTTTTCCACATGTGGGGCCAGCCAGACATAGATCTGTTTGCCACACACCAAAACGCAAAATGCCCAACCTTCGCCGCCAGGTTTCCACACCCGCAGTCCAAGGGCAATGCGATATGGATGAATTGGTCCGGCAGATTTGCGTACGCTTTTCCACCACTCCCACTCATTCCACTTGTGGTACGCAAGCTCCGACAACAGTCTCTAAAAATGATCCTAGTAGCTCCCACATGGGCACGCCAACCGTGGTTCACCACACTGCTGGAACTATCAGTAGTCCCATACCAAAAACTACACCTCTCTCCATCACTACTAACGCAGAGCCATGGAGAGATAAGGCACCCAGATCCATCTCAACTGAACCTTGCGATCTGGCTCCTGAAGTCCTAGAATTCGGTTACCTTAACCTACCACCAGACTGTATGAACATCATTAAAGAGGCTAGACGCCCTACCACCAGAGCTTGCTATGCAGCAAAATGGAAAAGATTCGCTATTTACTGCACTAACAATGATATCCAGCCATTACAGGCCTCCACGCAAAACATCATTTGCTACTTACTACATTTGCAAAGATGTAATCTTGCATACTCATCTATACGTCTGCATCTAGCAGCCCTTGCTGCTTACTTACAAAACAGGCAACACTTATCACTCTTTAGGGTCCCCGCCACTAAAGCCTTTATGGAAGGCCTTAAACGGATCATACCTCCCAGATTACCACCTTCCCCAGTGTGGAATCTTAACATAGTACTTACTAGGCTCATGGGACCACCATTTGAACCCCTGCATAAATGTGAACTTCAATTCCTTACATGGAAAGTAGCGTTCCTAATTGCAATCACCTCTCTCAGGAGGGTGAGTGAGATCCAGGCTTTAACCATACAAGAGCCCTTCTTACAAATACATCATAACAAAATAGTTCTCAGGACAAACCCAAAATTCCTTCCTAAAGTCATTTCTCCTTTCCACCTTAACCAATCTGTAGAACTACCCGTGTTTTTTCAAAACCCGGATTCTGTAGCAGAAAGAGCTCTCCACACCCTAGATGTCAAAAGAGCCCTAATGTATTACATTGACAGAACCAAGTCATTTCGCAAAACAAAACAATTGTTTGTAGCTTTCTCTCCACCACATAAAGGTAACCCCATCACAAAAGCTGGGACTGCAATGTGGATCTTTAAATGTATCCAAATATGCTACCAGAAAGCCAAACGCACATTATCAATTCCCCCTAGAGCGCACTCAACACGCAAACTAGGGGCTTCCATGGCATTCTTAGGGAACATTCCCCTAGAAGACATATGTAAGGCAGCCACATGGTCTACAATACACACCTTCACTAAACACTATTGTGTTGATGTGCAAGCCAAGCAACAAGCTTCTGTGGGCCAAGCTGTCCTTAGAACACTTTTTCAAACTACTGCAACACATACAGGTGACCACTGCTAGGGGAGATACTGCTGTACAGTCTATGCAAAGTGTGAGCTCTGCAGCTCACATGCCTCGAACGGAAAATGCTACTTACCAGTATGCATCTGTTCTTGGCATGTAGAGCTGCAGATCCTCACACGCCCACCCACCTCCCCGGGTATAGATATACACACATGGACATCCCTTTCCTTTTCTACTAACTCCATCACTCCCCATTATGGCGAAAAACAATCTGAGGATGGAGTCGATGCCCATGCGCACTATCGTCCAAAGGAGGAGTCACCTATCACATGACTACAAAAGACTTCTTCGAAGACAACAACAAAGTGCAAGCATCCGAGCCCAACACCAGATGGCGATCTAATGCAAAGTGTGAGGATCTGCAGCTCTACATGCCAAGAACAGATGCATACTGGTAAGTAGCATTTTCCTTTTCAATAGTGGTGCCACTAGGAGAGGGAGGGACACCACCAAAAAATGTTTTAAGGTTGTGGGGGGGGAGGGGGGGCTGCAGGAAATGCAGCAGCCCACCAGCAAAATTACAAAAAAAAAACAGTAAGTATCCTGGATCATTGAATCCATGACCCCAGGAGAACTTACCATATTGTTTATAGCACTCCTAGCTGGAGCTCAATGCTCCTCATGAAGAGTGCAAGGCCCTTGGGGTTGTTTTTATGATTTCACTTGTTGGGCTGAAAATGTTAAAAGGAGGGCTCTGAGAAATGTTTATCTTTAAAAAAAAAAAATATATATATATATGAAATTGTTTATTTTGACATTTTTCACCCACAAAATGTTATAATATAAGGTATACAAAAAGAAAGTCACAGACTTTAAAAAAAAATTAAAACTGTATTAAAGTTTTATAGAAATCAATTTTAATAAACATTGCATTTGTACGAATTATTGAAATATACATTTGATTAAAGATAATGGTGATTTTTGGAAAAAGATGACCTGCCTTATATATATAGATATGATCACCCCTTGATAAAGCCAGGAGGCTCACTTTATATATTTTTATGTTGAAGAAGGTCATGCGTGGCGTAGGGTTGGCTGCTCACAGCCCAGGCCCTGTGGCCAAGCCCATTCCGTGCACAAGGGGTGGCTGCCTGCGAGGGATGGGCTGCAGAGCCTGGCCCCGGGTCTGTTTGGTCTATTTCTGCACACAGTTTTTAAATTTGCAGTAATTATATTTATAAAGAACAGTATTAAGCAATAAACAGAGAACCAAGAGTTAAATCAGCGCAAAACATGTAACCACAATAACTAGGCCTTGTGGTATGCTGTTTTTTTATTTTAGTGTGATTTTTGGAATGGAATCTAAAGCATTATGTTGTGTTTTCCCGTTACAGTTAAGCTGTACTGTGGTAATAAGAGAGAATATGACCTGTCTACTGCAGTATAAAATGTCTTGGAAAGTATCTGTGATCATTAGGAGGCTTGTTTCAAATAAGTTATTGGAATACATTTATTTTACCACTACAAATGTTTACTACTTCAAATACAGTACACTAAAAATATAGCACACTACGTATACACACTGCTATAAATTCTCACTAATGCAATTAATATAGTATTTAAATGCTACAAACATACAGTAGCCCACATAGAATAACAACTACACTATACTACAAATACATGCTAATTTACATATGGGCTAGAAAAGTATACAGTTCAATAAACACATGCTTTATATATCCACAGTAATGTACATGCTATATAACCGCTTCAAGTATAGATCACGATATCAAATATGTATATGTACATCTACAGATACATACTGCTCTTAAAAGAACATGCTTCTTCAATTGCATATTAATGCACTCGCCCATGGTCCCAAGTAGCACACCATTAATTCCCTTGTTCCACGATTTAGGGCTTAAAAGAACTACAGATTTGGCCGCCCTTAGACCACATGTCTACTGGTTTCGATTATGGGTCACTCCCGAGCTGAAGGAAGTCAGAGATTCCCTTGCTGAATTGTTGTGTATAAGGGGTGCCAAATCGATACCTTGGGTCAAGTTTGTCTCAGATTGGTTTAATAAATTGGGATTGACAAGCCAATGGATTAATCCAGAAAGAATGTGTAAGACCGACTTTAGCCTGCTAAAATCTAGTTATTGGACCCAATTCAGAGATATTCATTTAAATAACCATTCAATTGGCAAACTAACAAACAGATTTTTAGATATTAAGCTGTTTTCTCGTCACGAGGAATTTTTAGATTTCATCTCCTCCCCTGTAGCCAAGAGTCTTTATATCCGTTTTCGACTTGACACTCTGCCCCTGAGATCAGTAATGACTCATTGCACTAGTATCTGTCCGCCATGTGGCTTGGCAGATGAAGCACATATATTATTCTTTTGTCCGAATTACCATGGCCCGCGCCGGAAATGGATTATTCCCGTATGCAAAAATCTGAAATTAACAAAATATATAGTGGCCCTTAGAATACTAAGGAGTGACACAACTTCAGTAATAGCCATTGCTACGAGCAAATTTTTAGCGGCAGTATGGCACAAACGTGGTAGACTACTGACTGTGCCCCCAAGCGACTAGGCTAAACTTTTTTAATGTCTGTTTTATTTTACCAATATTTATAACTGGCAGATAGTTTTAAAGTGTTTTTTATGTATTTATTGCCCAATTTGCACACAGTTCTGCTTGATCTCTGCCTCCATTTTGCACACAAGTAATGGCTAAAGAAAATGAAATTTTGAATAGTGCTGTTTTTCGTCTAATGAATTGTGCTGTGACATGTTTTAAAATGGTTTTATGATATATCTCTTGTAATGCTTTTGCACATGTGCACTTTGATGGTACTTGGTTACCTAATAAAGTTCATTACTACTACTACTCGCCCATGGCCTGAAGGTTTGCTGTAGCTCTGTGTGCTATGCTGTGGTCTGAAGCCTGATTTGTAGTCTTATTTTAAGGAGCTGATTTTGAATATTTATGTTTCTGTATAGGGACTGCTATTTCTTTTATATACAAAGCATTGGAAGGCATGTTAATTGTAGAGGTTGTCTAAGACAAGGCTTGTGTTATTTCCTAGCAAGATGCTATTTCAAGTTTTTAGCTCATCTGCAAGAACGCCTTATGAAAGGGAGGCATTGACTACATTGAGCAAAGGTGCAAGAGAGCTTTTTTACTACTGTAGAAAAGAGAACGGTGTCTCCACCCACAATGGCATTGACGTCATGGAGGTGTCTGTGCAGACAGGTGAATGCGATTTTCCACAGAGCATTGAAGGTGTAGTAAGTGCATTGTATTCACTGAGTGTAGTAAAAAGGTTACTGGCAAATCCTTACTTTCGAAGTGAGAGGCATGCATTCTGGCACCAGAACCTTGCCAGACCTAATAGGACCGAACGCGAGAAAAGACATTGCCTTCTTCTGCCCTTCCTACTTCAACTAAACGTTATGGCAACACTTTAATACTTTTACAATTATATTCACTACTGTGACAGCAAATACTGTTCAATGCAGAAGTTGTTGTAGTGGGCACCCTGAAACACCAAAAACTCAACCATGAGAATAATACTGAGGACAGTATTACAGCAGAAAAAGCTCTATCCCCCTTTTGTGATGGACAGCTGGTGTTCATTGAGTGTGGAAACAGTCTTTGCAAAGTATCAGAGTACACTACATGGAAGAGGACACTGGTGACTTGCTATCGCAGATGTGACATGACATCTTCCAAAGAACAGTGAACGGGCCACCACACGCAGATTCATAAGGGTTCTAGAGCATAGTGGACTACAATGCTATCAATGATGTTAAGTTAGGGGTAGTGATAATTGGATGTCAGAGGAAAAGAAATTGCAGTGAAAATGTATTGGGGAGAGGCTTTTAGGCTCTATCTGAATGATTTTGTATCTTTGATAGAATGTTCCAGATTCACAGAACCTGAAAAGGAGTAAGCGTGATGACCTATTTTACGTTTGTCCAATTACACCATGATTAGTTTGTAGATTAGGCAAATAGTTCAATTTCATTCTGAGTTTCAGAGGAAGCGAGTGGTTAGGTCTTTAGGCTTAAGGTGCCAATATGGCCAGCCAGCAACAAATTGTCTTGAATCAGTTTTGTTCATTATTAGAATATGATCCACTGAACTCATGTCTGTGGCTGTAATAAGAGCTGTGGTTATTCTTCACATAACGAGTTCAGTGATTTTATTGAGTTGATTATGTTGAGGTTTATGTGGGGTTGGTGAAGTGTCCTGCCAGTATCAGTCAAAACATTTCAATGTTGGAAGAGGAGGTTTGGCCAAGAATATTGTAATTGTATATTGTAAAGTGTATCAGCACAAAACTTGGCTGGTCGATTTGCTCTAGCAATGACATAGCATTAGGCCACGCAGAGACATTAGTAATCTGAAAGGAGTTTGTTGATTTGGGTCTGAAAGTTTTGCAAAACCATTGTGGACACTAGGGCCCATATTTATGACCCAGTTTGCGCCGCTCTTGCACCATGCAGCGTGGTGCAAGAGTGACGCAAACCTTAAGTTAGATTTTTTAAGCCACTTTGAGTGGCTCCAAAAATCTGGAGTAACACAGTGCAGCGCCAGTCGCTGTGTTGCGTTACTCTGCCCTGGGTAGGCATTCCATGGGCGTTGCATGGGAGTTCCCACTACACTGCTATGAATTTTGACACATTCCCAGATTTACATGACCTTGTAAACCTGGGAATGTGCCAAAAAGATATGTCTCCCCAGGAGGTGTGTAACGAGGAGAAATATCTTTATTTTTCCTCATGTTTTTCCCGTGCTATATGTGTTGCATTCTGCAGCACACTTAGAAAGAGGAAAATCTCTCTCAGGATTGCCTGCACCGCAGGCACCATGGTGCAAGGGAGCTTGCGTTGGCGCTAGGCAGCCCATTATGGGCCAGCACAGGGGGAAAAGTCAGGAATGTGCTGTATGCCTTAAATACGGCGTATTCCTGCTTTTTCCCAGTGACGCAGTTCAGTAAAATGACTTGCTGCACTGCCCCACTATTTCCAAAATATGCTGCTAGGTATTTGTAGAAAATGTGATAGGAGTGCTAGCGCAATGCATTCTTCAAAAACTAATGTCTCTTCATCAGGTTAACAATGTTGTGTAGAGGATGTGAGTCCCATGTTGAGGTAAAGATATGGATTAATCATTTGGGGAATCTGTAGAAAATAAAGGTCTATGTAGCCTATTCCGCATTCAAAGCAGGTATTAAAAGCAATGTTCGAGGCATGTTAGCTGTAGATCACATGCTTATGCATAGATCGCCATCTAGTGTTGGGCCCGGATGTTTGCACTTTGTTTTTCTTCGAAGAAGTCTTCCTAGTCACGAGGTAGGTGACTCCTCCTTTCGGTGATAGTCATCGACTCCATCTTCAGATTGTTTTTTTCCGCCATCGGGTTCGGATGTTACTCGCTGCGCTCCGGTTCGACGCCGATCCTTCGGTTTCCCTCGGTGCGTAGAACACTCACCCTTGATGGTATTGTTTCCGATCGCGTATTCTATTCTTCGCGTATCGTGTTTATTGACAAAAAAACCCTATTTCGATTGGAGAGCTCGTGGTAGGCCGTCGGGCCTAGCCCCCGGTTCGACTCGCAGTCGATGGCAGGTCTCCCTTTAAATTCTGCCCTCGGTGCCACGCGAAATACCCGTGCACCGACTCGCACGAAGTGTGCAACCTGTGTTTGTCACCAGAACACAGTGAACAGAACTGCGACGCTTGCCGAGCTTTCCGCTCCGAAAAGACTATTCGCGACCGTCGGGGCTCGACGACGCGACATGCAGAGCCAACACACAAGTTCCATTCCGGACCTCTTCGGACCTGAATCTGATGAAGAAGCTGGCGACGCTATCGGAGCCGAGGAGGAACAGGAGCAGATCTCCCTTTCCGACGACGGCTCCGACCAGGATGAAGACATCCCGCATGGACAACGTACTGTAAGTACAGTCCCTACTTCGCCCCAAATCGCAAGCCAACTGAAAAAGAAGGCTCCGGACCAACCTGAGTCCTCTGGCCCCGGTCGGCCCCGAGACCACGCTTCCGATGCCCCGCCTTCTGGCTCGGCACGGCAGCCTACCAAAAAGCCTTCCGGCTCTGAAAAGCCCCACGCCAAGTCGGGTACCGAGCCAAAGCCTTTGTGATCGAAGCCAAAGTCCGGATCTGAACATCACCACTCGGCACCGAAAACCACCTTGGATCCGAAAACACCAACCCCAAAGCCATCGGCACTGTGAACCTCGGCGCCGAAACAGACTGATACACCAAAGTCACCTAAAAAGCACAGTTTCGATGATCCGCTCCAAAAACCGGACCCGAAACAGAAAGTATTGTACATACACCCTAAAACTGGACACATTACCACAAAAGTGACTCTAAAGAAAAGGACTAATACTGAAGAGGAATATCATATTCCTTTGAAGAAGAGAAATATTGGAACAAACCCTTCCCCTCCTCCTCTTCCTCCTCCTCTTCCATCAACACCTTCGCCTCAGTTTCTACCTGTGCCAACTTCACCTGAGCACTCACCACCACATACACATGACAATCAGGGTGATGGGGATGATGATAATGATGATGGTCAGCCAGGACCTACAGATGAGTGGGATGACTACAAAACTGACTCACCCACATACAATGATCCTGACCTATATCCTACCAGGCCCTCTCCACCAGACGACAGTGTAGGCTATATTGAATTGCTAGGCAGGGCTGCCAAATACCATGGGGTCCAGCTCCATAAAGAATCCCTTGAAGAGGATTTCCTTTTTGAAACATTGAACAGCACACAATAATCAACACATATGTTGCCCATGCTGAAAGGAATGACCAGGCATGTAGACGACATATTTAAGGATCCTGTCAGGGCACGTATCCTTACCCCTAGGGTGGAAAAAATACAAGCCTGCACCATCTGATCCAGTCTACATAAGAGGACAATTACCCTTAGACTCATTGGTAGTTTCCAATGCACGCAAAAGGGCAAACTCCCAAACTACTGGAGACGCTCCACCCCCAGATAAGGAGTCAAAGCTCCTTGATGCTTCAGGGAAAAGGGTAGCCTCCCAGGCAGCTAACTTCTGGCGCATATCTAATGCACAAGCGTTGCTAGCCAGATATGACCGTGCGCATTGGGATGAAATGGAACAACTTATCCAAATTCTACCCCAAGAACATAAATCTAAAGCGCAAGACCTGGTACATGAGGGACAATTAATTTCAAACAACCAAATTAGGTGCTCCCTAGATGCTGCTGACAAATCTGCCAGAGCGGTGAACACTATTGTCCTTTTAAGAAGACATGCCTGGCTACGCATATCAGGGTTCAAACCTGAGGTTCAGGCCTCCATATTGAACACACCTTTTGATACAGAACACCTTTTTGGACCGGTGGTAGATTCTTCACTTGAGAAGATGAAAAAAGATACTGAAGTGGCTAAATCTATGGGAGCCCTTCAGTCTACACAAGGCCGTGGTTCCTTTCGGCGCTCTTTCTATCGGGCAGGGTCCAAAAATACTTCCTCGGAAACTGCATCCCCCAATAAGGGCAAAAAGTAACCCTCAGGTTCCAAAAATTACTTCAGAGGGGGTTACAGATGGAACAACGGCAAAGGCAGAGGTAGAGGTTCTAACACACGTACCTCCCCCTCCAATACAAAGCAGTGACTTGCCCATAGTTCCCCTGACCACTTAACACCTGTGGGGGGAAGACTGTCACAATTCCTACCAAAGTGGCAGTCAATAACAGACAAGTGGGTTCTACAAATTATCCATTGTGGTTACTGCCTGGAGTTCATCAACACTCCTCCAAACATTCCCCCAAGGTCACACAAACTTTCACCGGATCACCTACACCTCCTCAAACAAGAGGTACAATCCCTACTACTAAAAGGAGCTATAGAGCACGTACCACCACAACATCAAGGGTCGGGCGTGTATTCCTTTTACTTCCTAATTCCCAAAAAGGACGTCTCTCTCAGACCAATATTAGATCTCAGAGAACTACATTTTTACATCCAGTCAGACAATTTCCACATGGTAACACTTCAACAGGTATTACCTCTTTTGCAAAAGGGCGACTTTCTGTCTACTCTAGATTTAAAGGACGCCTACTTTCATATTCCAATCCACCCGGCTCACCGCAAATTTCTCAGGTTTGTTGTAGCAGGTCAACATTACCAATTCAAGGTACTCCCATTCGGAGTCACCACTGCCCCCAGAGTTTTCACAAAGTGTCTGACGGTAGTAGCTGCTCATCTAAGAAGACAAAGCATCCAGGTCTCCCCATACCTGGACGATTAGCTCATCAAAGCCGGCATGTATCTACAATGCCGCAAGCATACTTCCGTAACCATTCAGTTACTTCACCAACTAGGGTTTACAGTCAATGTCTTAAAATCACACCTTCTGCCAGCCAAAACTCAGAACTATCTAGGAGCCACTTTAGAAACTCAAAGGGCTCTGACGTTTCCCAACGCAGCCAGAATTCGAAACATTCAGGTGTTAATTCTCCAGTTTCAAGCCAGTCAGTCACTTCCAGCTCGAGTTTTTATGCAGCTGTTGGGAATGATGGCGTCTTGCATTATGATCGTTCCTCATGCCAGGCTGCACATGCGTATGCTTAGCCAGTCAGTGGAACCAGTCACACGGTCTATTAACCGATCTAGTGTTGGTAAGCGGCCGTACTCATCGCTCTCTGCAGTGGTGGAACACACAACATTTGTCAAAAGGACGGCCGTTCATAGACCCAGTTCCACAGACAGTATTAACAGCGGACGCGTCCCGGACTGGCTGGGGAGCTCATCTTCAACAACACACAGTGCAAGGGCTGCGGAGCCACCAGCAAAAGTTGCTCCACATCAACCATTTAGAGCGGATGGCAATCTTTCTAGCTCTCAAAGCCTTTCAAGATCACCTATCTGGCAAAGCTGTATTGGTTCGAACCGACAACATGACAGCTATGTATTACATACAGAAACAGGGGGGGGACACACTCTCTCCAACTGTCCCACTTAGCCCAAGACATCTGGAGGTGGGCGATAGGATAGGATAGGATATCTATCTCCTAGCGGAACACCTCCCAGGAGTCAACAACCAGATTGTGGACCTCCTCAGCAGGCAGAGGTATCAAATACACGAATGGGAACTTCACCCTCAAGTTCTCCACCCATACTTCCAAGCTTGGGGAGTCCCTCACATAGATCTGTTTGCAACACCCCAAAACGCAAAATGCAAAGCTTCGCCTGCAGGTATCCACACCCGTTATCCAAAGGCAATGCTCTATGGATGAACTGGTCAGGGATATTTGCTTACGCCTTTCCGCCTCTCCCACTCATTCCATCAGTGGTTCGGAAACTCAGGCAAACATCTCTCAAACTAATACTGGTAGCTCCAACATGGGCATGTCAACCCTGGTTCACAACCCTGTTGGAGCTCTCTGGTACCGCATCAAATATTACATTTAATTCCCAGTCTCCTCACACAGAGCCATGGAGAAATCAAACACCCAGATCCCAAACAATTGAACTTCGCGATCTGGCTCCTGAAGTCATAGAGTTTGGTTATCTGAACCTTCCACCAGACTGTATGAACATTATTAAGGAGGCCAGAAGGCCTACCACAAGAGCCTGGTACGCAGCTAAATGGAAGCGATTTGTTATCTATTGCAATACAATAACGTCAGCCCTCTTGATGCTTCCATACAAAACATTATCTGCTACCTGTTACATTTGCAGTAGTCATCATTGGCCTATACATCCATCAGACTGCATCTTGCTGCAATTGCAGCCTGCCTTCAAAATAGGCAACATTTATCGCTCTTTGGAGTGCCTGTAATCAAAGCATTTATGGAAGGACTAAAAAGAGTTATACCACCAAGACTTCCACTTGCCCCAGTGTGGAATATTAATATAATCCTCACAAGGTTAATGGGCCCACCATTTGAACCCATGCACAAATGTGAACTACAGTTCCTCACTTGGAAAACGGCTTTCCTCATTGCAATCACTTCATTGAGGAGAGTGGGTGAACTTCAGGCACTAACCATAGAAGAACCTTTTTTCCAGCTACACAAAGATAAAGTGGTTCTTCGTACCAATTCCAAATTCCTACCTAAGGAAGTATCTGCATTTCACATAAATCAGTCGGTTGAATTACCTGTTTTCTTCCCTCAACCTGACTCCGTTGCAGAACGAGCTCTACACACCTTAGATGTTAGAAGAGCACTGTTGTATTACACTGTAAAAACGAAACCTTTTCGTAAGACCAAACAACTCCTTGTTGCTTTTGCACCACCTCACAAGGGCAATCCTATATCCAAATCAGGTATTGCTAGGTGGATCGTTAAATGTATTCAGATTTGCTATGCAAAAGCCAAAAGGACTCTAACGATACCCCCTAGAGCGCATTCCACTCGTAAGCTAGGGGCTACTATGGCTTTCTTAGGGAACATCCCTATTACTGACATCTGCAAAGCTGCAACATGGTCCACACCACACACGTTCACCAAGCACTATTGTGTAGATGTGTTAGCCAGACAACAAGCTAATGTGGGCCAGGGAGTACTTAAAACGCTGTTTCAGACAACTCCATCAGTTACAGGATTGCCACCTCTTAGGGGAGACTGCTGTATAGTCTATGCATAAGCATGTGATCTACAGCTCACATGCCTCGAACGGAAAATGCTACTTACCCAGTATGCATCTGTTCTTGGCATGTAGAGCTGTAGAATCTCATGCACCCACCCACCTCCCCGGGTACCTGTAGCTGCTGTAGTTCTCTTGTCACTATTCATACATACACATGGACATCTCTATTCTTTACTACTACTCCATTCTCTCATCCTCTGCGGGAAAACAATCTGAAGATGGAGTCGATGACCATGCGCACTATCACCGAAAGGAGGAGTCACCTACCTCGTGACTAGGAAGACTTCTTCGAAGAAAAACAAAGTGCAAACATCCGGGCCCAACACTAGATGGCGATCTATGCATAAGCATGAGATTCTACAGCTGTACATGCCAAGAACAGATGCATACTGGGTAAGTAGCATTTTCCTTTTTGCCAAAGACTGGGCACAATTCGTCATGTTTAGACTGCAGTTTACTGGCACTCTGGTCTTCTTACTCCATAAGAAGGAAAAAATAAGCCTCGTTTATCAAGAACCCAATTCTGCAGCTGCAGTCGCCTCTTTAAACGAGCAATATTTTTTATTTATTTTATTTTAGAGTTTTATATAGCGCTAGCTAGACCCGAAGGTAATCATTGTTTAACTTAATCACTTGTAGAGTCCATATCATCCCTTCTCCTCACTCAGTCACGTATTGTGACAGGGAAGGATGGGGAGCTGTTTTTAGGTCTGACGTTAGCCAAGGTCCTTTGCTTTTACTAATATTATATGTGTAATATACTTTCTTAAAGGGGATTTTAGCCACCTCTCTTCATCCATTTATCTAATTTTGTGTCATCCACATTTTGCTTCCGCCCACTACAACATACCGCATGGAGCAGTGGGCCAGCCTACGTCAACCACTGGTTAACTTCACTTTGTGTGACTGCATTTTGCTCTTTCACAAGGAGCACATCCACACACAGTGTAGTTCCCTCAGTACCAGACTGTGTTCCTTTGAAACTGTTTCCTAGTAAGTTGTCCTCATTTTACTGTGCACGCAATGAAGTGTAATTATGTGTACCTATTCCAATATGATACGCAAACCGAAAGCTTCGGTATTGCACGATGTGAATTCCTAAGCAGGCAATTCTGGAGCATTGTTTATTTTGAATTTGGTTCCAGCAATAGTTCTTTAATACAGTTTGCCCAGGAAGAAAACCGACCTTCCTTGTGTCTAATTGCAGCACAATTGTAACATTTTGAGTTAAACATAGGTAGGATGTAATATGGGTTTTAGTATCCGATATTTTATACTGCGACCCTTAGAAAAAAATCAAGAAACGTACAGGAGCTTCAGTGTCTAAAAACGGAATTAAAGTTCTCTTCATGCGGCGGTAAGATAGTTAATTTTCAATATAATCACGGACACTTTCGAAGCTGGTGAGATAATTCATGAAATGTGTAATTATGTATACATTCATGAGCCGAGTAGACCGCTCATCACAGTGGAATCAGTAATACCTTTGTGTGCTGCTGAAATAGATCAGTGGGTTGATTCTGCGTAAGCTATCCCAGTCTGTAACGCAACCTTTGTCCTTCTGGTGCTGTGCGTTCTGTGACTGATCAGCATTCTTTGGATCGTTATGTCTGTGAAATAAATAGTCCATATGAAAATCTGCTTGCTGCAATAACAATAGTGCACCGACTCTGGGACTAGTCTGAAAAGTTGTGGACAACATAGGCTTTTGAAGCAGAACAGTAATACAAACAGCAACTGTCACGAACCCTGAATATAAAGCTCATGCGTGTACCCATCTATTTCTGCAAGCCTAACTCTTTCTTACCTTCTTTCGTTCATGCGATCTTTCTTTCCTTCGTTCCATCTTTTTTCTTTTCTTTCTTTTGATCTTTCTTTCTCTTGAGCCTTCTTTCTTTCTTTGTTATTTTCTTTCTTTGTTATTTTCCTTATTTTCTTCCTTCTTTCTTTCTTTACTTCCTTGTTCTCTTCTTTTTCTTTCTTTCCTTCTTTCCTTCTTTCTTTCCTTCTTCCTTTTCTTCTCTCTTTCTTTTTCCTTCTTTCTTGCATTCTTTCATTCTATCTTTCGATTCTTTCCTTGTATCCTTTCTCTTTCATTTGATCCTTTCTTTCTCTTTCAATTGATCCTTTCTTTCATTTGATTTTTCGTTCTTTCATTTGATCTTTCTTTCCTTTAATCTCTTTGTTTCTTGTCTTCTTTCTTGCTTGCTTTCCTTCTTTTTCTTTCTTTCCTTCTTTCTCTCTTGCCTTCTTTCTCAAAGACAAGAAGCTGGCAGGTAGTGCCAAACCGATTGGCTTTTTTAGGTTAATATTTGCCAAGACCTTTTTATTTTACTAAAATTATGTGTATAAAATAGTTACTTATAGGGGTTTTTAGTCCGACTTCACCCATTAGCCCGTGGTTGAGTCATTCACATGTTCTTCCCCCACTCCAGAATGTATCGAGGCAATGTATCAGCCCACTTCAGCCATTGGCTGACTTCACAATGAGTTATGGTATGCTGTCATTTCACAAGGAGCACGTCCACACACAAAGTAGTTCTCTTCAGTGCCATGGAGTACTATGGCAATGTGCACTTTGTGACACGGAAAAACATGTTTTGCCAATAGCCAATGCTTTTGTTTTAGGTTGATGAGGATCTGACAGCTTTGCAAACAAAGTTTTGCAAAACAATGCATAAACAAGAAATGCTAAAAGGCTAGCAGCCAATGCCAGACCTATTGGCGTTGCCAATGCTTGTTGTTTTTGTAACAAAGTTGTAATACTATCAAGTGTGCAGTCATTTTTATAAGTGCAAAGCACTAGATCGCTTTGGCTACAAAATGATCGCACACGCGGGATATTCCTCTGGGGCCAGAGGGGTGGGAATCCTAGTGCGCGCCTCCCTGCCTTTAGTGCTGATTAACACATGGACATACGCCTCTGGGTGCCTAACGGCAGCTGCGGGCACATGGGAGGGAAGGACGTTGGTCTTCTGCTCCTGTTATCTCCCCCCGGGCTTGCAATCCACTTTTCTTCCAAAGTTAGGTGCCTTTTTAACTGACCTACCTGTGGGGGTTCTCCTTCTTGGGGGAGACACCAATGCTGTGATGGATCCATCCACGGACCGGTCCAATCCGAGACTGGGGGCGCGGGAGGAGCGGGGTATGGCGGGGTTTATTTCGGCCATGGGCCTGAGTGACATTTGGCGAGCGCACCACCCTCTGACTAGGGAATATACTTTCTATTCGGCCAGACATGGATCATTCTCTAGAATTGACCATTTTTTCACCCAGCTCACGCATATGGGAGACTTTACGGAGGTCAGGCACCTGGCGCGGGGGATCTCAGACCATTCCCCAGTGAGGGTGTTTCTCCAGGGACCAGTAGTCAATAAGGCCACCTTCCCGAGGATAGATCCCTGGAGACTCCGGGACCCGACCCTCTGCGATAAGCTCAGAGAGGGCTCCAAACTCTACTTTGAGGAGAATCAGGGGTCTGTCGCCTCCCAGATCACGATATGGGAAGCATTTAAGACGGTCTTGCGGGGCCAAGCACAGGCTTTAATTGGGGGGCAAAAAAAGGAGGAATCGCTACAGATCAGGGGACTTGAGAGGGAGGTGGAGACGTTAGAGGCGGACCCGGCCTTGACGGAGTCAGCTGACCTACAGCACAAATTGTCTCTGAAACAGAAGGACTTGAGGGCCTTGGCGCGAGAGGAGGCGCGGGCCTATGCGCTGGCGACTCAGCACCGGCTATATGATGTAGGGGACAAGGGGCTTAAGTTACTGGCGTGGCTGGAGCGCCGCAATAGGGACCGCTCCTGGGTACCAGGGATACGAGACAAATCGGGAGCGTTATGCTCCACCAGTGAAGACATAGCAGAGGCCTTTGCTGTGCATTATGAACAGGTATATTCGCCGGTTTGTGTGAGGTCAGAGGCAGATTGCGGGGAGTTCCTGCGAGACTTTGCCCTCCCCTCGCTCTCGCCAGAGGCACGGGACAGACTTGAGGCTGACCTGACAGTGGAGGAACTGGGGCTTGCCTTGGGCTCCTTACAATCGGGGAAAGCGGCCGAGCCTAATGGGTTACCGGTCGAGATCTATAAGAAACAAGCAGCTGTGGTACTGGGCCCTCTCCTACGGATGTTAGTTGAGGCCAGGGAAGTGGGGTGGCTCCCTCCGGACCAGAGAGAAGCCACTATAGTAACGATCCATAAAGCAGGCAAACCACCAGACAGGTGCGATTCTTATCGCCCGATCTCTCTAATCAATGTGGAGGCAAAGATCCTGACAAAGGCCCTGGCTGGGAGACTCGTGTCCGTCATCACAGACCTGGTACATGTGGACCAATCTGGGTTCATGCCCCGAAGGAGTACGCGCCACAATCTGAGGAGACTCTACGGGGTGCTCCACATGACGGAAGGGGTGGGCTTGCCCCAGGAAGCGGCGGTAGCATTAGATGCCTCCATGGCTTTCGACAGCATTGAATGGCCCTATCTTTTCATGACCCTTCAGCGACTGGGCTGTGGGCCGATCTTCTGTAGCTGGGTGAAACTGCTGTATACGCTGCCAACGGCGAGGTTGAGGGTCAATGGGGCGGTGTCCAGGTCCTTCCCCTTGAGGCGGGGTACGCGACAGGGGTGCCCGCTTTCGCCCCTCCTGTTTGCCCTAGCATTGGAGCCTTTGGCCCATTGGATACGGAGGGATCCCATGATATGGGGTATAGTGTCGACCGGGGGGTGGGAGGAGCGGATATCGCTCTATGCGGACGACATTGTCCTCTACCTCGCCAGACCGTACAACTCGCTTGCCAGGGCAATGCACATTTTTGAGCTCTTTGGCAGCTATTCCGGGTATCGGATTAACTGGCAGAAGTCGGCGGTCTTTTCACTGTCAGGCCCTCCACCGCGTATCCCAGCTTGCTGCGCGGCACCGCTGGTCACGGGTGGGTTTAAATACCTGGGAATATACATTACAAGGAATAGGGATGTCTTCCTAACTGCAAACCTGGAGCCGCTGCTCGCTCGTATGAGGACGGATGTCGCCCACTGGCGCGCTCTTCCGCTCTCCCTCATGGGCCGGGCGGCCTTATACAAAATGCTTACGCTACCAAGAATCCTTTACATCATACAGAACACGCCGTTCCTGATACCTCCGCATTCCTTCAAAAGGGTGGCTCAAGCGGTGCGCGCGTTGCTATGGGACGGGGGCCCCCCGAGGATTGCGTTGAATAAACTCCATAGAGGGGTATACGATGGTGGTCTAGCAATCCCTGACGCCAAGCTGTACTACTGGGCGTCACATTTACAGGTCGTAAACGACTGGGTGTATGCGGATGTCTCGGAACCAGCGTATCGGGTAGATAGGGAGGCAATGGAGGGGGTGCATGTGAGTCTCTTCTTTACGCCCGAAGGGTGGGGAAAAACTGGCCAGAGCATACCAGGGTGGTGGTGCAATGTTGGAGGGAAGCTAATCGGCTCCTGGGCTGGGATCGGAAACTAACAGGCAAGACCCCATTGTGGCTGGGAGACCAGCTCCGGGAGGTGACTGCCCTGGCGGGATTCCGGGGGTGGCGTCTTATAGGTGTAGAATATCTGGGTGACATATGGCGAGGGGACTCCCCCCGGACGTTTGAGTATCTACAGGCCGAATATGACATGAACCCGGCACAGAGATACCACTACATCAGACTCATGCACGCCCTCAAAGTACACGTTAAACCCGGGGTGGAGATACCCGATTACTCGCCGCTCGAGGACCGCCTGTTGCTAGACCCGATTATTGCTAAACCCATCTCTACGATATACCGTAAGCTGGTGAATAACTGCCCTGATCCACTGATCCCCCTGCGAGCGGCGTGGGTGGCAGACCTAGGGGACATAGATGACGACAGTTGGCAGGAAGCGCTGCAGAGTCCCAGGGAGGTCGCCATCCGGGCCAGATTCCGATTAGTACAGTTAAAAATACTCCACCGCACGTACTATCCCTGCACACTTTTACACCGCTGGGGCAGGCTCCAGTCGGGACATTGCAGACGGGGGTGTCACCAAGAAGGCTCTTTCTTCCATATATTGTGGGAGTGCCCAGAGATTGCGTCATACTGGGCAGAGATCACGGGTAGCATGTCCAGAGTCTTGGGGAGGGAGGTGCCGTTAGACCCAAGATGGCTAATCCTCCAAATTAAGGGAGATGAGGGATGGCCCAGGTACACAGAGTTGTGGCTGACCCTAGCAGCAGGGGTGGCCAAACGTAATATTGCACGGAGCTGGGGTGCGCTGGCGCCACCGCAACTGGCTGACTGGAAGAGGGACCTAGACTGGTGCCAGAGGGCGGAGGAAGTGGTGTATAGGAGCAGGGGATGTACCAAAAAGTGGCAGAAGATCTGGTCACCTTGGAGGAAGTACCGTACCCCGAGTATAGTAGAACAGGACTGAGGCTGCAAAATATAGCGGGGACTCAGGAGGATAGGCATGAGCCCACACCCTTGTTGCTAAATGTACTATGTATGTATAAATTGCTGTTGAGCTGCGAATGTCATGATACAATAAAAAGAGTTTTAAAAAAAAAAAAAAAAAAAAGTGTGCAGTCATTTAACATATTCAACCTGTTTTAGATCACTATTCTTAAACAAATGTGTAGCAAAATCCAATTTACACACCTGTCTGCTGGCAAGACAAATACAGTTTTTCAGTAATAAAATGTCAAACTTCTTGTACTAACTAAATCCACGGAACAGTAAACACAAAAATACATCATTATCTTCTAACAGAGGTCTTCAAACTTTTTGATGCCGAGACCCCCCTGTCAAAAACATTTAGGCGTAAGGACCCCTTCCTGACAAAAATTTCTAGAACTTGGGCCTCCTCATCATTGCCAACTATCGACAACCATAAACGCCCCCAATTCCCACAGCAAATCATTTATACATTGGGGAAATAAATTAAACAGTTTTTAGCAAGCCAAAGGTCAGTGGTTGGGGGCGTTGTCAAAGGTGTGGCTAAAAATAAAGGGCCTCATTTATGAGGCATTGGCGAAGGGCAGCGCCGCAAGTCTTATTGCTGCGCTGCCCTATGCCAATGTGAAAGGGCAGGAATGCACCTTATTTCTGAAATATGGTGCCTTCTTTTCCTTTTCCTCATCTGTTGGCATACAAATTGCTGCCTAGTGCCAACATAGGCAGGATGGTTTTTGTGCCGGAAGGGGCACCTTCCTGCACAAAAACAATCCTGAGAGGGGTTTTCCTCTTTCCATGTGTGCTGCAGAATGCAGCACACATGGAAAGAGGAAAAAACGAGGAGAAATGAAAAGATTTCTCCTCGTTCCGCCTGGTGTGGGGAGGTGTAAGGTTTTGGCACTGCCCCAGGTTTACATGGTTTTGTAAATCTGGGGCAGCGTCAAAATTCTTGGGCGTTGTAAGGAAAAGCAGCGACTTGCGCTGTTTTGTCTTACTCCATATCTATGAGGCCATGCAAAGCCACGCAGGGTGATTTTGCCTCGCCTAATAGATATGATTGAGATGCTTGTGCCGCCGAAGCTTCAAAAAATATGACGCTCTGGCGGCGCAAGCCTCTCATAAATCAGCCCCAAAATATTGTGTTCGTTTTTTAGGTCTTTCACCATCAGGTAGCTACATATAAAATAATGGGTAGCTTAAATGAAAAATAAATGTAAAAAGTTGTACATTATAAAACCTCTATTATTTAATGCACTGCATAGGTCTGTGTGTAACCAGAGAGCCACAGAATTACATTTGGTTGGTGCAGTGGAAAATAGTGACTTGTGTATTTTTAGTGCTATGAGGTCACAGCCTGTGACAGAAAGCACTGTGAATGTGTAAGTCATTATTTTATACTTGCATTACACACCTTATAAGAAAGACTGCTACAAAATGTGCAAAGAGTTTTAGGATAAAATGGAGCTTCCAAAATGTAGATTTGTGTAATATAAGACCATAAGTAATGCATTTTTTTTTTTGCATAACTGTCCCTTCAACACCTCCTCAGGGGTACTAAGCACTGTGTAAATACAGTTATCATTAAAAGCACACTCTTCAGAGCCCAGTTGCTAACCGCCACACAAAAAAAACACATCTTTGCCATCACAATGCTTGAAGTGATTCGAGCAATTAAAGCCAGAACCACTCCCAAGCATCCTTTGCAGATTAACTCCTAGCACACATTTGCATGTCATTCAGGCAGGCACCCTGGCATGAAAACTTGTTTGAAGGATTGTTTCACCTGTCTGCTGGGCCTCTTCCTTTTACAGCACATGACACTCAATTAACTTCAGCTGAAGCATTTTAAGGATTACATTTGACTTTGTCCAAAAGGAAGAGCACGTTTTGTTTTCCAGGCAGAAGTTAGGCCTGGAAAGGCGGGACCCCCTTCCCAGGACTCCGGGGCCCCCCTGGGGGTCGCGCCCCACAGATTGAAGACCTCTGTTCTAAGGGAGGGTAAGAAAGACTTTTGCTCTATAAATGGTTGGACATCGTTTTTGGCTAAGGTAAGGTGTTAGCCTTAAAGAGCAGTCTTTTGTGTTTAAGTACATGCCAAATACAGATGAAATTCTGTTTTGTTCGGTCTGTCCAGGAAAATCGAACAGTCTGGCTGGACCTCAGTATAGTATACATGTTCTTATGACTGCAATTACCCAACCTTGGAGACACTAACCCCCAAAAGCCAAATTAGAATCTGCAAGTTTCTTAACGCCTAGCATAATTTACAGTCTCCTGAAACAGTAATTCAAGCCAAAATAGCTTCCTGATGTTTGTAAGTTGAACTTCAACAATTTGCCACTGGAAAATTGAGTCCCACGTCACAAAAAGGTTTTAATCAACCTTCTACAATTACAGGTTGGTCGGACTTGCTCCATTTTAGTTGAAATTAGAAATACCCAGCGCTTCTCTTAAAATAAATCTGTTTATTTTCTTTCTGGCTGGATTGCAAAATTATTGGTTCAGCCTGAGTGGATTTACAAATTGAAAAGCACCACTGCGGTACCTTCTTAAAAATAAACTAGTCTTAGGGCTTACAACCTTTTCTTCTGTTTTTTTTTTTGTTATGGCTCTTTGGACAAGTGGTTCTCTTTCATCAGAAATGCGTCAGTCAGTTTCTTGGTCAACAGGATGTTATGGTACCTTTGTTTTCGAAATTTTAAAGAGAAGTCCAGTTCTCACAACTGTGACGATTTGAGAAAATGGACATGCGTTTCTGAGAAGCAACTTGCTGCGAATTTTTTCAGTAGTTTGTCATGGAAGACAGATGGTCTTAAGGCAAATATGGGTGTCGCCTGTTGCTCGGACCTTGCATTCTATATCCTGAAGCTCCTCTACATTGTTTCTAAAGCTCAAAATTTCTACCACCACAGTGTTTGTCTCTTCATGAACAAAGCACTACGCAGTTGGTAACAGACTGTTTTGTTTAGTACTTTACTGAATAGGTATAGTCTATATTGAAATCCAGTCTTTCTTACACGTAAGTGAGGCGCAATATCATTGTTATTTCCTCTTGATAGCAGGTGGGGTTGAGGTAATTTTTGAGGGGATTACTAAGGTCCCTTGAAATCTCTTAATTTGGAATTCAGAATAGTATGAACTCTTATCAGTCGGCTTAGGGACTTGGTTGTTATAACCAGGGCTTTAAGTGGGGGAAAAAAAACTGGGGGTGCTCTAAAAGGGGCGTGGCAAATTTCTTAAAGGGGTGTGGCCTATCCGAGTAGGGGCGTGGTCTAAATCAAGATAACTAGCATTGTGTGCTTAAGAAAATCATGGTCGCATCCAGCAAAGGATAATAAAATAGGCAAAAAGGTATATTTATTAAGTATAAGCCATAAAATACCAAACACTTTAAAAAACAAGTAAAAAATATTTACATTACTTAGAAATCTATTGCAGGATTTCCCAAAACCCTTGAAGATATTCACTGTGTCTATTTTGCCGGGGTTTCTCACAACAATTTTCTTCAGCAGACCTTCTACCTTTTGCCAGCCAACTCTTTACATACAGCTTTGCGTCAAATGTTTCAAATGGAGGACCATTGAGTTTTACCCATAAGCATGAAGAAATGGTCTCTACAAGAAGAGAGGCCCTTGTTGGACAAGCAATTAAGTTCATTGCGCTGAAACCTCTCTCGCAATCCGCATTACTTGCTGGCAGGGTTTCCATGCAAACTACTAACTTTTTTAATGCTTCAGGGGTTTTCTTTCCACCAAAAACTATGGCTTTGTTGTATATAATATTGAAAATGCTTCAGGTCTGAAATGATGAGACTGAAAGAATGTCGATTTGAACTGACAAAGGCTTTCTGAGCAGGCAAAAATGGAGCCCCCGATAGCTACCCGTCTCAGCACCTGCTTTGAAGCACCTGGCCCACTAAAAGCCCTGCCTGTTAACTCCGGGAGAACAAACTCGCATAACAAGTGAATTTAAGCTGATGATTAACTCACAATTGGTCACAGAATGCGGCAACAGCGCCATCTACTGTCACATTCACTTAAATTAATATGCAAAACCACTCGCAATAAATAAAGGCAGCAACTTGCAGAGGGGTCCGTCTGGGTCGGCTTTACTATATTGACTTGAGATATCTACTTACTCCTGAATTGTGCCTGAACATTTTCAATGCAGCCACAAGCAAAACTAAAATTCTCAATTGTAACAATATTTTCGAATTCTGGGGAACCAGTGGCGCTCAATGTTTGCCTTGATTTCCCTTCGGAGGGCTGTTCAATCTTTTCTACGCATATGCAGTGCTTTCTATGAGGGTGCTTTACCACCGCATATATAAATCAATAAACAGAACAAGTCCGCATTGGCAGTGAGAGTGTTTTGGAAAAGATGAATGGCGCTTTGCGGCGGAATGAGAAAGCTGCGGGGAAGGGGATTAAAAAAAGGCCATTAAAATACTCACGTTGCAGGCTGGGAGGGCAAGTCTTGTGTGGCTTCAGAAGGATCCTGGCTGAGGCAGCTCTGATGCGGAGGCAGGGTCCGGACGGTGCTGGTAGGGCTGGGGAGGCGTCACGAAGGTAAGTTTCCTTTTCACTGCTGCTGGATTCTGTTGTAGACCCTCGTCCCTCGCTTGCTTTAAGGCAGAGCAGGGTCACACTGGTTGCTGGAGAAATCTTGCTGCAGGCCGTAAAAGCAGGGTCGTGCCGGTTCTAACCAGCTGTTGTTGTGCCGATGGCTGGCACGATGACGTAGGTGGCGCTGCGTGTTCAAAGAGAAGGGAAATCCCGAGAGAAAGTGTCTCTCTTCAAAGGATTTCCCTTCCTGCTACAATGACGTCACGCCTTAAGCAGTGCGCGCGCATGCTCACCCGAAACACCAACAAAAACCGGGACGGCTGGTCACCCTACCTTTGACCTTTGAGGCCCGAAAATAGAGCCCCCTAGAGACCCCTTTCGAGGCCCCCCCAAAAAAACTGGGGGTGCTCAGACCCCCACAGACCCCCCCACTTAAAGCCCTGGTTATAACTCTGGATATTTGACTTTACTATATCAGACTTCGATTCCTCTGAACAATTGGGTAAGGAACACGCTATCTAATTGACCAGAAGTTGCTTCCAAAAACGTTGAAAATTAACAGGGTTAAGTCCACCCTGCAAATGCACATTCTTTCCATCCCTTCGAAAAAGCAGTCTACATGCGTTCTGCAGTTCCCTTCTTCTGGTTTGATTGATGTGAACTAGATCCTGTTTAGTGGTCTCTTGGTTACTTGTTTTAGACTCTTATTGCTGTGCCAGACCTGAAGTTTATATTGTTCTCCAGCCCACTTGCACATACTCATCACAAACAATATAGATTATTTTCTTTAACCCTCTGCTTCTTTCTGATCACATGTTGCACCTAAATCTGCAGATAGGCTTCACATTTTATATTGAACACTGTATGCTGCATTCTGGTCTCTATAGTTGACAATGGACCTAAGTTGCTGCGATCTGCAGCCATGATCCAGACAAGACAATTCTTTAGTACAGGGCCACCTGTTCACATTACACCATGATTGTTAATTGGTAAGAAATGTTCACACTGTAAAACGTGTCAAGACACGTTCATCGCCATGCTCATAAGACTGAAGCCAAATCCCTTCTGTGGTTGGTCAGGCTGTGGCTATATTGGTAAGTTTTGTTAGGAAGTTGGTGCCCTATTCTATTTAGGATGGTGGTTCTTCCACCTTAGTATGAGTTATTCCCTGGCCTAGAAAATAATTTCTCACTGAAGCATATAGTTTTTATTGGGTGGCAAGATGTGATATCATTTTAGAAACTTCCCATATTCTAGACTTGAATCATACATTCAGAAAAGGGAGAAAGTTAAAGCAGGGCCTCCAAGTGCCTTTTCCGTAATGTACTGACGTTTCCATTCAGCACTCGTTTGGCCAGTGTTAGCTCTGCCCCAGCCCTATGCTCCTCCTGGGCATGAGAAGTTATGTCAGAGTGTTGAGCTGTCAGTTTTGAGTGGCCCCCAGTAGCCAGTTGAGAGAGATGCTTACAGTAATGCTATTGATGATTGTTGCCTGATGTACCATAGTATTGTGACTACTGACAGTACATTAATTACATCAGAACAACGCAGAAGGAAATATTCACTTTGCCTCCCATTCAAGCTTGCATCATAGTGGTTCTTCGACACATATAATGGATTTAGATCCTCACAGAAATTGAACTCAAAATCCTTACATGCTATTCGTTCAAAAGGCTTAAACTGCCTATAATTGCTGCTTGTAAAATATGTATAAATGCATTTAAAAAAGGTTCCAGAAACATTAATTTCCCTCTCTGGGAACTTTATTTGGAACTCTTGTCCACTCTTGCATTGCACCAAGCTCATTCTATTAATGTGTTCAGAATCTTCGATTGACTTATCTGGTCTGCTAATTCGCTACTTCCAACTGTGTGAACTATGTAGCTGCTCTTGGGCTTTTCTAATCTTTAAGCAGTTAGGAACATTCTGTAGCATGCTTAGACAGAGCATTAAATGACTGCTGTTGATGAGCCCTTACAGAAACATAGCAGGAGAGCTGTGGCTTTTTTGTCAATTGGATGCAATGCCAATTGTCACTCCTGTTCTCTTAATGAGGATGCGCGCCACAAACATCATTCACTGACATTTAGATATGGAAAGGTTATTGTCGTCTTATAATAATGATGTCTTTTAGCTATCTCTATAAGACAAAGGTAGTGATAAGTTCCACAGCACCATCTCTAATCATCCTATACACACATGGGGCCATTTGATCCTCCCAAACTTGTTAAAACTCTTTTGGTATGTTTACAAATCAGTATATCTTTCATTAAAAAAGATACTGAGCAAGCCAAAAGAATTGAAGCTAGGTGTGGTCGATCCGGTACCAAATTAACTCTTGTGTTTGGATTTCCATTCTACCTATTTTGTAATAGGGAGACTAGCAAAGGGATCCTTGTGCCATAGTAGATGTAGACAATCTCAGTGAATTCCACATTTCAGGGTAAAGATAACCCTTATTCACATTTAGTTTTCCGGTCATGCGGGAGATAGCTTTGCTCCATAGATAGTCACAAAAAATGCTGCAACATCTCAGTTTATATGAGCAGTTGAAAGTCCCTCAGATTTCTCCACACTACCGCCAACAGTATTCTTTGGTCTGTCTCCGATTCCCTAAGTTCTCACCAGTGACCTGGCTTAACAGTGACAACATTTGTAAGATAATGAAGCTTGTCTGTACAAATATCTTGATAACTGGTTCACTCAAATCTCATTACTGGAAAAGACCCTGTTCAGCTTTACTTTGGTGATGAATCGTCTTTTTTGAATTAGGACTGTGTGGTGAGGACTGTACATCAGCCAATGTAATTTGGATGCTGGCTCTCAGAGACTGCAGTGTATTGCCTTGTTCTTGGAAACTGAATGGTCTTGCCCATAGAGAGTGCTGTAGTTTTTTAAACATACAGCAAGACTTGAGTTTGGTGTTTATGAAAAAGCACTAGGTGTGTGGTTTCATAGTCATGGTTAATGTAAGTCCTTATCAGCTGATTTTTCAGTCTACTCCATATTTCACTGAACACCCTGTCATACATTTGAAAATCCTGCTATGGTTCCATGATGACCACAAGCTCTGCTTGGAGGAGGATAATAAGCCTTACAGGGATTAAGTCTGTGCCCTCAATACTAAGATCTTTTAGTAGTTCTTCAGATTACATCTCTTTTTTTTTTTAACCAAAGACTGCACAAAATATACTCCAGTTCACCTGTTTATCATTTTCTGCATGTTGTAGTGGCAACTACTGTGCGGATACACCAATCCACCACAGGAGAGGCAGTTTAGCAACATGATCAACACTTAAGTTATTAGCAACACAAACAGTAAAGAAAAAAGATTTATAAACCTGCACGGGTTTCAAACTAACTGCATCTTCAAGGATTCTAGAAGGAAGAGTTGGAGAAGTCCAACTAGAAATCTCCCATGGGAAGAAAGGGAAAGAAAAGTTCCTTAAACAGAGAATATAAAGGAACCTTTCTTAAGTTTATGCTACATCTGTTAGCATGCAGCTTTGTTGCTTATTTGCTTGTTACAGAAAGATTTTGGCCTGGGTTCCAGTTTTGTCTGCAATATCAATGCTGTTTGTAGACAATCCATTTCAGGTTTTTAATTGGGCAGTCTCAGTCTGTTCAGCCATTACTTTCCCATGGAATTTCCACCCAATGTTGGCTGCATCCAGCTTCCCCCATTGGCCGGGCCTCAATGTCCATTGAGGGTACAGTCAAAATCTGGGATATCTCTTGTTTCCCAACCACCCTTTGAGAACCCCTATGTTTGTAATAACTAGGAGTTTGCCTATTTCCGTACATAACCTTGAACTGCTTGACCCAGGACCAGAGATGAGAATCCTGTGACTGAGATTCCTCATCCCAGACGTCACAGCAGGCAATGGCTACTCTGGGCATTGGAGTGGCACAGTCAGTGTATCACGACTATTCTCTGTCATGGACACTGTCAATCAGTGTTTGGAACTGGGAGTTGGAATAGGACATTCAACAATAAGATGGCTAGGGTACAGATTAAATTGATGGATGCTGTTTTGAGCATCTAGTGTGTGAAGTTCATATATAGATTTCTCCCTCCCATAGATTCACAAATCACTTATGCAGGCCTAATAACTTTATCATTCTGCTAACTGTAGCCTGTTTGTCAGTTTTGGGTATTTTTACCTGTTGTTATGCCACAGTCTATAGTCCTGAACCTTCACTGAAAGAAAGTGGTGGGGTGTACAGTTTCCTTTCCTCCAAATTTGTTGAATATCTAAGCCATTAAATGCTTTTTTTACTGCACATGTGATCCATCAGCAACCAGGTTTCCTATGTGCACCAATGGTGTTTTATATTCCCACGACCCCTACACTTGCTCATGTAGAGGTCTTTTTGCTTAATTTATCCCATATTCCACTAACTGTTGGGGATTTTTCCACTCATTCTTAAGTGAATTTCCACAGGTCTCTGGTGAATTAAGAGTCAGTGCTTCTGTTTGAGGTTGTGCCCACAGACTGCTTTCAGCTGTATGTTTTTGACCACCTTTTATGTACAATACCAGTCCTTAGTTGGCTTTCTTGTCAGTCTCATTTGCTTGCTTACTTGATGGATTTCCTTCAACTGTGGCAAATTAACTCCAGCGGAGGTTGCGGAGATTTGTTATCTACGCATTACATTGAAAACACGGAATTCATGCAATAAAGCGGAGTTAGCTACTGCACCCTCAACACTTTGATAAAACAACTTTACCTTTACATGCTAAAAAGCATATAACCAATTCACAAAAGTGAACTTTGAAAAATATACCAGGCAATGAGAGAGGTGATGATTTTGGGGTCACCCCTAACCTAGGGGGAGGGCAAGCAGATGCCTTGAACACAAAGAGCATATCATGCTGAACGATTCGGTAGTGGTCCCATCCTCCTAGGACCACCCCAAGCAAAGTTATGGGCAAAAATACAATGCCAACCAAAGGCCCAGCAAAGCATTATGGGGCGAGATTCTAGTGTGCAGTGCTTGCTATATTTTCATTTTCACTTTTGTGAGATGACTATATGCATTTTAGCATGTAAAGATAACATTATTTATTGTTTTGTTTTACTAAAGATATGTGAGATTTCTGTTTTATTAATGTGCATAACACGGAATTCATGCAAAAACTCTGGAGTAAGCTACTGCACTCACAACCCTTTGATAAAACAACTTTACCTTTACATGCTAAACAGCATATAACCAATTCACAAAAGTGAGCTTTGAAAAATATCAGTCAATGAGAGAGGTGATGATTTTGGGGTCCCCCCTAACCTAGGGGGAGGACCAAGCAGATGCCTTGAACACAAAGAGCATATCATGCTCAACGATTGTGGTGGTCCCATCCTCCTAGGACCACCCCAAGCAAAGTTATGGGCAAAAATACAATGCCAACCAAAGGCCCAGCAAAGCATTATGGGGTGAGATTCTAGAGTGCAGTGAATATTATAGTATTAGCTCTCAGCTGAGCCCGGAGAGCCTGCCCCTTGAGGAATGTTTTGATATTGGATACTATAATATTCACTGCACTCTAGAATCTCGTCCCATAATGCTTTGCAGGGCCTTTGGTTGGGATTGTATTTTTGCCCATAACTGTGCTTGGGGTGGTCCTCGGAGGATGA
Organism: Calotriton arnoldi; assembly: GCA_963921515.1. Lineage (NCBI taxonomy): Eukaryota > Metazoa > Chordata > Amphibia > Caudata > Salamandridae > Calotriton > Calotriton arnoldi. The sequence continues at coordinate 160,316 of CAWUFW010015569.1, forward strand.
GACCACCACCGAATCGTTCAGCATGATGTGCTCTTTGTGTTCAAGGCATCTGCTTGGTTCTCTCCCTAGGTTAGGGAGGACACCAAAATCATCACCTCTCTCACTGCTTACTGTATTTTCACTTTTGTGAGATGACTATATGCATTTTTGCATGTAAAGATAGTTACTTGTTGTTTTATCAAGGGTATGTGAGATTTCTGTTTAATTAGTTGTGATGAGACGGAAGGAGCAGTTTTTGTTCAATTACGCAGAATTCTGCATAGTGGTACTCCGCCAACTACGCCCACCCTTAATTTCCTTCCTCTTCTTGTGTATGTTCCTTTGCTGGAGCATAGTTTTTTTACCATCCTTTGGATGAGATAAATGGTATCCTTCATTGTCCCCATATCAACAACCTGCTTCTATTTCTTTTGGTACTCCCTGCAAGGGCATGTTTTTTTCTTGCTCTCTTTTCCATGTGCTGCTCCTCTCCACCCCCCCCTCCCCTCCCCCCCATGCTTTGTGTTGCTCCCTCACCATCTTGTCTGTTGCTTCCCTTTCCCCTCCCTTGCTCTGTTGTTCAGGTGCATTTCACGGGCCAGTGGACATTTCGAGCTAGGTTCCTGGACTTGGTGCCCTTTATAGCCTTGCACCTGGTTGGTCCCAGAGGCTTTTCTTCTCGGTCCCCAGACTTGAGGATCCATCTGGGCCCTGTCAGTGTGATACTTCAGAGGGCCTCCAGGCGTCCTCACCAGTTCTCTGAACAAGAGACCCTTATCTGAATTTTAGGATAACTTTGCTCTACGAGCATTCAGTCGTTTCCTACTGTTTTCATAGACCTTAGGTGGCCTTTTTTTTACTTTTCTGCAGGCCTTCGACAGTCTAACACTATAGTGCCTTTTCACCACATTCCCTTCAAAGTGTCCTCAAGGAAAGCGATGTCCTGGGAATCTTAAAACAGTCAGAGGTAGAAAATTTTCCCAAAACGCACAAAGAGTGCCTGTCCCATAAGCAATGTCTGGGGAAAAGTGGTTCTCCTTCATGAACAGTTGGGTCAAATAGTGTATTTTACAAGACCGTTTCATAAACTGTTGGGTTAAAATGTCAGACATTTCGGAAGCTGACTTCTGAATGACACTCATACATGTATTCCAGTACATCTTGTTCTGTAGAGCAAGCCCAAGTATCACCACTGATATTTGTATGACGGGAGAATCATTCAATATTTACTCACAAGTATGTTAAATAATTTGGGTATGCATTTCTACATTAGTGTATGTGCTTTCTTTTAACAAAGTATAACATTTCTCTGTTGATTTCTACTTTCCTCCTCCTTTGTTATTGCAGTTCTGTTCTTTTCGAGTAGACCCTCAGGTATACGCTCTAGGAATGTAATGAAAGGTGAAGGATCGCCAATAAAAAGACACGCACAGCTCACAATCCCATGCCTTAGATCGAAGGGCTTTTTCTCAGGTATGGCAACGGCTGCAGGCCTAGCTGAGCAGGGTTCTTCGGGTTTACAGACACAGGTCAGCAGTTCTACATAGTGATGATAAATTAATGAAAGAGCTCAAAGATCATGAAATGCCTTAATATGTGCCTGGAAATTTACCTCCACAGTTGCAATAAAGTGCCCTTTGCAGTCACGCAAAATGCAGTAGCATCAGCAGGATTGCACCGAAATCAGCATGAATTATCAAACTATCAGTTTAAAATTGAAATACATTGGAAATGCACTCATTATCTTCGAAATTATCAACTTGGCATCTTTTGTAAACAATACTTTTGGACCCAGAAGCCATGCCTTCCGGTTCCGAACATAAAAATATGCAAATCATCACTGTCATGGTCCCAGGAATCTGCAACCAGGTGCCAGTCGACGATAACAGATGCCCCTGTGTGCCCCATACTAAAGCCTGCTGATGCCATGGTACGGCCTTAGTACTCTTCTAGGTCTGGCATTTGTTTGAGGTTCCCACTCATTTTCTCACTATATTTTGTAGGGTTTTTGTAAAGTACTGTGGTTTGCCTTTCAGTTACTTCAGACCACTGGCAGGGAGGACACAAGCACAGATTAGCAAAGGAAGGGGAAGATAGAGTGCACAGAGTGGGGGGGTGAGAATCCAGCTTAAATACTTCCTCTACAACCCCTTATTTGTACAGAGTGCAGTTGAAGGCAAGACTACATATCTTTGCTTTCAGGGGTTTCCTGAACTGCTCGGATTGGTTCCAATCTCAAGGTAGGTTAGAGGACATTCCAAAGTCTGGGTCTTTGTAATTTGAGAGATCTACATCTGTGTCTTTGCATATTGAATGATTGTTAGTTAATGAGATGTAAAGATTCAGAGCAAAGGTTTCTGCTTGGGAGGAGCTAGTTTTTGTTTGCAACCCTTTGCTCCATTAATCGTTATTCTCAGTGCTGAGAACCTTAAGTGACATCATTGCACCTAAGCTAGCCAGTGAAGTGCTTTAGGGTGGGTTTGATATGGTCATGCTTGCCAAGATTTGAGCACATTCTGGCTGCCTGGTTCTCTGTCTTGGTGAGACCAGAGTAAGCAATACTACTATAGTCAAATGGTGTAATAATCAAAGCTTTATTCAGGTTCACATGGTGGTCAAGTTGGAGGAGTAATTGGAATAGCGTGAGCTGCAGGTTAACGCCCTTAGCCACTGTGTTAACTTGTGGAGCACACTTAGTTTGCGGTCAAAGTGTACTCCCAGGTTTGTGGCATTTTAGAGAGGAAGTGGAGGGGTTCTATGGCCTGAGAGACAGCAGGTTAAGAGTAATACGCAGGTTTTCACAACACAAACATTTCAGTCCCCCTACCGTACACACAGAGCAAGCTTTTATTCATCTATTGAAACACATGGTGCAAGCACGAAGTGATGTTGGATGAGTGTTCCGGTCTTTTGGTCCGCAGTAAATGGTTTAGTCTATTGCTTACATACATTAGGAAGTTAACTTGGTACTGCTCAAGAAGCTGACCTAGAAGACATGGGTAGATGTTAAACAACAGACTGGCAATGGACGGACAATGGTAAATATCACAAGACAGTGAGCCCCAATAACCATGCAGCTTACCCTTTCCTGACTTTTTGGCTGCAGCTGGGGTGAAATTGAGGGATGCTTACCAGTGGAGGTCTAGACACATCTGCCCATTATTCCAAACTTTTCAGCAGTATTGTGGGGTCAACAGTGTCGTAGGCATCAAAAAGGTGAAAGTATAAGAATCCTTTTTTTTCCCTTTCCCATTGAAAGGAGGAGCTCTTCTCTACTTTTGGCTAGGGTGTATTTGGTAATTTTTACTGGCCTGAATGCAGACTGATGCTAATGTTGAAGAAGGTTATGATGCTTAAAGCAGAGCTTATTCCATAGGTGAGTTGGACCCTTTTGTCTTCAATGCTTGGCTTAATAAATTGTAACAAAGGTACATTGGGAAGGTGTCTCTTTTTAATATTTTTTTCCCTCAGTTTCCGATATGACCTTGTACCTCTTTAGTTCCATTTGGAGGGCAAGTTTTCACCTTCCGTGTTATGTTAAATATTGCTTGTAAAGCACACGTTCACCAGATTGGTTTCATGGCGCTGCTCTAAGGAGTGCTGAGTCCTGGGATTTTACTCATATGCCTGTCTAAACAGCCATGTCTTGAGGAGCTTTCTAAAGCTCATGAAGGTCTTTGTCTTCATTTCTCTCCTCTACCTTGCTTCTCCGTTTCTTGTTGATCAAGGCCTGGGATGTCATTACTTGTGGTATGTTTGAGAGATGCTAAAATGCTAGTGTAGACATTCTCCTGTTGCTTGAACCTTTCTTGTGGCAATGCTTACTTGCAAGAGTTTGGAGCCTGCCTCCTGGTCAGAAGTGGGTGCCTAATGACCTTACAATCGGTCTGAAGGAAGATGTTTCTATGTACCAGTAAAGGCAAACTGATCATTATGGTCATTCTTACTGACCCTCCTCTCTTATCAAGTAGTCTGCTGGCCTCTCTCTTGGTGAGGAGTGAGTTGTTTGTATCTGGCAGGCCACGGTACACCTGGGAAGCAGTACCTGGACTTTGAATAGTTGGAAATGAGCCTGGGCTTTGAATTCCAATGTACATTGGACTAAAATGAGATCTGTTAGAATAGACACCCTTGAATGTGAAGCAAGGGGGCCTATAAGTAGGAGAGTGACATGTGCTTCTCTCTATATTGAGGGCTCTGCTTCTGGTTGAATTTATTTCTCAAAACCAAGAGTTGCTCACAAGAGCCTCTCATTTGAGCATGCAGGTGGTGTTGCGTTTGCAGAAGCTCTATCATGGCATAAAGATATTGAGGTAGATTTTCAAATGGCTACCAATCAGCACCCGGAAAACCGTAACGCACGCCCTGGTCACAAGCAATCTGAACTACAGGAACACCCTCTATGCCAGGATGAACAAAAAGCTTGCCAGAATCACCCTCAACCTTCCTTGCTGCACTAGCATCACACCACACCTGAAAAAGCTCCAATGGCTTCCCATTCACAAACAAGCACAATTCAAACTCCTCACCCACACTTTCAAGGAACTTCATAACACTGGCTCAGCATACCTCAACAATCTCATCTGCTTTCACAAACCTTCCAGACTCCAACGCTTGACCGGACTCCTACTTGCACATATCCTACGCATAGGAAAGCCATATCAGACTGTCCACCTTCTCCTACATCACTCCTAAAGCGCAGAACAACCTGCTGCTATACATAAAAGCCTCCTCCTCACTTCTTGAATTCCGCAAGAAACTTCAGACCTGGCTTTTTGAGTAGTGCTACTAGGCACTAGGTGGGCTTAGACACGCACCTGCTCAGCGCCAGGATACCCTCCTGGGTGATAGTGCGCTCTTCAAAACTACATAGCATGTCTGGGATTTGTTTGTTCTGCCTATGACATTTGAAAAAGTAAATGTCCTGAAAAATGCACCAAAGTTGTAGATGGAGGCAATATGATGAAAATTCAGTTACTAACTGATGTACATGTTCTTCTGGAAAGTAACCTACAGTCCCTTGGTTTTAGCCTGTGCAAAGAACAGGAGGGGGAGCCTGTATAACCCTCTAGTGCCTAGACTGCTCAAATATAAACCAAAAATATGAACGTTGCTCTAGCAGTATGAATCCAGTGACCAAGTTAGAAGAAGGCTTATTATTTGTTGCCTCAGTTGTGTCCTAGACACCCTTTGAAATCAATCTTTATTATTCCTATGATCTGTAATTAAATGATGGCTTTGCTGTACTGCAGGAAAAGGCGGCACCGGCAAGTAAAATTATTCTCTTATCAAAAAAACTTTTACTTATTCCAATAGGGTATGCATATTTACAAAATTTATAAAAACGCAAAGTGACCACTGTTGTGAGAAATTATGCTGCACTTCTAGATACCTCCAAAGCGAATTTACAGCCATGGAGGGGCAAGACCCTTACTTGGATGGAACGGTTACCGGCAGTGAAATAAATTTGTTACCAAAAACATTATATGTTATGCAGACTTTGCCATTGCAGCCGCCCCCACAAGTGATTGGCCGAATGCAACGTCTTATAGAGTCCTACATCTGGAATGGCAATCTGAAAGAGACACGTTAGTGATAGATTCCTTACCTTAGAATATCCCCAGGCGTCAGACTGGATCCGGAAAGTTTTGCTAGCAGTACCCCTGCGCGCCAGTAGGTGGCGTCGTGCGGCTCCGCGTCCGTCGCTGGCGTCGTAAGCGCCGAGATGACATCACGGAGACTACTTAGGCGCCACCCATGCGCGCTGACGTCAGTTCTTTCTTTTTACGCGCCAGAAAGCGCAGATCCGGTTAGAGCACGTACCCTAGTCACTTTTTGACTATCTCTTTTGAGACTTTTGTCTCCCTTTTTTTCCAGTTGGTTTCCTGGTGCACATAGGGATGCCTGGATTCAAGTCTTGTGGGGCCTGCCGTCGCAACATGTCGGTGGCGGACCACCACGATATCTGCCTCTACTGCCTGGAGACCGACCACGACTCTCGGTCTTGTCCGGATTGTCAAGCCATGGCCCCGAAGGCCTTGCGGGAGCGGCGCCGGAAACTGCTGGAGGTCCGGCACTCGTCCCCGCGCCGTTCCCGGTCCAGGGGCCATTCCAGGGAACGCTCGCGGGGCCACAGCCATCGCTCCTCGGCCTCCAGGTCTTCACCCTCGGATTCGGGTAAGAGACGACACAAAAAGAAGTCGAAGAAGCGTGTTCGCTCTCCGACGTCCCCCCGCCGGTCCTCGGATGCGGATGAGGGGGACCGGGGCCTTGCCCCTGTGGCTCCTTTGGAGCTCGAGAGTCCCGCGGCCTACCCGCCTTACCCGGGTCCGTCGGAGACTCCCGCACAGGTGCAAGAATTTCTTGCTACCATGGACTGCCTTTTTAGGCCTCGGGCTCCCGCCGGCGCGCCTTCGGGCCCCGCGGTCCCGTGTCTGGATCCTGTTGGACCGCCCGCTGGCTCCGGCCACGGCGCCACAAGGTCCAACGCTGCCGGCTCCGGCCCCAGCGCCGCCCTCGGCTCCGCCTCCGGCGCCGCAGTGGGTGCCTTTCGTCCCGCCATTACCCAGGTTCCAGGACCATTTTGTTCCTGCCTGGGATCCGCATTGCGACACGGCGCCGGTTCGGCCCCGACCGGCGCCGTTCTCGGTGCCGTTTCCGACGCCGTTCCCGACGCCATATGTTCCCTCTCCGGCTCCTGCCCCGCCGCCGCGGTCGGTGCCACCGGCGGCGGAGGTGGAGGACGACTGGGAGGGGTCCGAGGACCCTCTCGCCCGTCAGTGTGACTCCGAGCAGGACTGGGCGGACGACTTGGAGGACGCCGGCGACCTCGACGTCTCTTCTGACCCGGGGTTTGCCTCTCCCCCGCCTACTATGGAGGAGGGCGCCTCCTACACGATGGTGCTCCGTCGGGCAGCTGAGGTCCTCAACCTTGATCTCCCTATGGTGGCCCTCAAAACTAACCTCCTTACTGAGGTGCTCCAGACGGCGACCACCTCGTCGGAGCCCCTGCTCCCGTTTAACGACGCCCTTACCGACGTCTTGCTGGGCACTTGGTCGCGGCCATCCACTGGGGCCCCTGTGGATAAGAATGTCGCCAGGCGTCATCGCCCGGCGCCGGGTGACCCCGCTTTTTTGACCACTCATCCTACGCCTGAGAGTCTGGTCATCCAAGCTTCGACGTCGCAGAGTGCCTTTCCCACGGCTCCACCGGATAAGGACTCTAAGAAGCTGGAACAGTTTGGTAAACGTTTGTTCTCTTCGGCCAGCTTGGGGCTGCGGTCAGTGAATACCGCCTGCCTATTGGGCCGCTATTCCCATGCGGTGTGGGACACAGTTGCGCAGGTGTTACCTCAGTGTCCTGAGGAGACCCAAGCTGTATTGTCCCAAGCCATTGCAGTCCACCTCCGCCCCCGCCGCTTCGGCTTCCAAACCTTCCTAATCCGAGCCTTGTGGGGCATTCCACGCCAGTGGGTGGCAGGGTCCGCCTTCATCTCTCCCACTGGCACGCTATCACTTCGGACAAGTGGGTGTTGCACATCATCTGCAAGGGTTATGCCCTTCCCTTCCAGTCCACCCCTCCAGCCATGCCACCTCGGTTCCACCGCATGTCGGGGGACCACTTGGCACTTCTCCTGCAGGAAGTCGCGGCCCTCTTGGCCAAGGGGGCCATTGAGTGTGTTCCTGGGCCAGAAGTAGGGAGTGGTTGTTATTCCCACTACTTTCTGGTCCCCAAGAAGGACAAGGGGGGCTTGCGCCCCATCTTGGACCTCAGGAACGTCAATCGCTTCCTCCGGAAGGAGAAGTTCAAGATGTTGACTCTGGCCCAGGTCTTGGCTGCCCTCGACCCTGGAGACTGGATGGTAGCTTTGGACTTGCAAGACGCCTATTTTCACATCCCCGTCCTGCCGGCCCACCGGCGTTACCTGCGGTTTACGGTAGACCAGGAGCATTTTCAGTTTGCCGTGCTCCCCTTCGGCCTTACCAGCGCCCCCCGGGTGTTCACGAAGGTGATGACGGTGGTCGCAGCTCATCTGCGCAGGTCAGGGGTGTCAGTCTTCCCCTACCTCGACGACTGGTTGTTGAAGGCGGGCTCGCCCCAGGCAGTCGTCACCCACCTTCAGACTACGGCCGACCTCCTGCATTTGCTGGGGTTCTCCATCAACGTGCCGAACTCGCACCTGAGTCCTTCTCAGAAGCTCCCCTTCATCGGAACGGTTCTGGATTCGACGCTGTTTCGGGTTTATCCTCCCGAGCAGCGAGTCCGGGATATTCAGGCTATGATTCCGATCTTTCAGCCTCTATCCTGGGTTTCAGTCAGGATGACCCTCCGGCTCCTGGGCCTGATGGCCTCCTGCATCCTGCTGGTGCAACATGCCAGATGGCATATGTGGGCTCTGCAGTGGGACTTGAAGTTCCAGTGGGCACAGCATCAGGGCAACCTGTCCGATCATGTCCAGATCTCGGAGGGCACTGCACGACACTTGCAGTGGTGGCTCACGAATCGCGATTGGGTCAATGGCAGATCCCTCTCCCTTCCCCAACCGGAGCACACAGTGGTGACGGATGCGTCCCTCCTGGGATGGGGTGGCCACTTGGGAGAGGCGGAGATCAGAGGCCTCTGGTCTCCGGCGGAGTCCCGGCTCCATATCAATCTTTTGGAGCTTCGGGCGATCCGGCTTGCACTGAAGGCATTCCTTCCCTCTGTCCGTGGAAGTGTAGTGCAGGTGTTCACGGACAACACCACCGCCATGTGGTATTGCAACAAGCAGGGCGGGGTGGGGTCGTGGACCCTATGTCAGGAGGCTCTGCGCCTCTGGACTTGGCTGGAACGTCAAGGCATTACCTTGGTGGTTCAACACCTGGCAGGTTCTCTGAACGCCAGGGCGGACAAACTCAGCCGCCGGTGCTTGATGGATCACGAATGGCGTCTGAACTCGGACGTGGCGCAAGGTCTCTTTCTGCAGTGGGGAGAGCCTTGGTTAGATCTATTCGCCACCGAAGAGAACGCGCAATGTCATCAGTTCTGCGCGTTGGAATTTCCAAGGCGGCACTCGCTCGGCGACGCTTTTCGTCGCGAGTGGAGTTGCGGTCTGTTGTACGCCTTTCCGCCTATACCACTTCTGCCCAGAGTGCTGAAGAAGATTCGGCGCGACCGGGCCCAAGTCATCCTTGTGGCTCCGGATTGGGCACGAAGATACTGGTATCCCGAGCTACTCAGCATGGCGATCGATCCCCCGATCCGACTGCCTCTTCGGGAGGATCTTCTGACGCAGCAGCAGGGTCCGGTCCTCCACCCGAACCTGTCCAGCCTCCACCTCCATGCGTGGAGATTGAGCGGTGGCAGTTGACAGCTTTCGATCTTCCTCCCGAAGTCTGTGATGTCATTCTGGCAGCCAGGCGTCCCTCCACTAAACGGTATAGGCCTGCAGGTGGAACAAGTTTGTGGCATGGTGCACAGCTAAGGCTGTCGATCCCCTTTCTGCCCCTCTTTCCGAGGTCCTTCTGTTCCTTCTTTCTTTGGCCCAGCAGGGCTCTGCTCTGGGCACTATCAAAGGTTATCTTTCGGCCATCTCCGCCTTTCTCCGGCTTCCAGATCAGCCTTCTCTTTTTAAGTCCCCGGTTGTTAACCGTTTCCTGAAAGGCATTACGCACACGTTTCCTCCCGTGCCGTTCATTATGCCTCAATGGGACTTAAACCTTGTCTTGACATATCTGATGTGCGCTCCCTTCGAGCCCCTTCATACCTGTCCTTTGCGTCTTCTCACTCTCAAGCTGGCTTTCCTGGTAGCTATCACCTCTGCCAGAAGAGTGAGTAAGCTCCAGGCTCTTTCTTCCAAACCTCCTTTCCTTTCTGTTCATCCGGACAAGGTGGTTTTAAGGACCCGTCCTTCTTTCTTGCCAAAGGTCGTCACGCCCTTCCACATCGGGCAGACCATCACTTTGCCCACCTTCTTTCCGCCTCCGCATCCTTCAAAAGAGGAGGAGAGGCTCCACCGTCTGGACCCGAAACGTGCGCTCTCGTTCTACCTGAAGCGCACGCAACAGTTCCGGGTGGATGACCAGCTCTTTGTTGGCTACGTGGGCGCCAAAAAAAGGTCGGGCCGTGCACAAATGGACCATCTCTCGGTGGGTCGTTCTCTGCATCAAAGCCTGTTACTCGTTGGCTAAGAAGGAGCCTCCTGTGGGGCTGCGTGCCCATTCCACCAGGGCGACGGCAGCCACTACTGCCTTGGGACGCGGCGTTCCCTTGCAGGACATTTGTCAGGCAGCTACGTGGGCTTCGCTGCACACGTTTACCAAGCATTACTGCCTTGACAGTCAAGTCCGGAGAGACGGCTTCTTTGGCCGTTCTGTTCTCCGTGACTTTCTGTTGTAATCTTGTTCGCAGACCCACCACCGGGATTGGTATTGCTGGGGTATCTATTCTAAGGTAAGGAATCTATCACTAACGTGTCTCTTTCAGATGCACAAGTTACTACTTGTGTAACGATATATCTGTAAGAGACATTAAATAGTGATAGATTCCTTACCTCCCCACCCATCCTCCCCGTTCTGCGAACTGATTTCTAGGGTTAAGGTCATCCCTTTTAGGGCCCTAGTTTCATGGCACCAGTGGTCAGTTTCTTGCATGGCTCTGCGTTCCTGGAGCGGAAAGTCGTGTACAGAACTGACGTCAGCGCGCATGGGTGGCGCCTAAGTAGTCTCAGTGACGTCATCTCGGCACTTACGACGCCAGCGACGGACGCGGAGCCGCACGACGCCACCTACTGGCGCGCATGGGTACTGCTAGCAAAACTTTCCGGATCCAGTCTGACGTCTGGGGATATTCTAAGGTAAGGAATCTATCACTAACTAATGTCTCTTACAGATATATCGTTACACAAGTAGTAACTTGTGCAACGGGCACGTATTCCAAAGCAACAAACTTACTGGCCCCAGAGGGAGGGAGGATCAGGCGTTCCTCGTTTGACTCATTACTATCAGGCAGCACAGTTGCGATATATGGTGGAGTGGTCCAGGCCCGAATGGGAGAAACAGTGGTGTTTCATTGATCAAGCCATTGGTGGAATTCATATTTGAAAAATCCCTTAGCTTCCAAAGGTACATAGACCGGTGTGGGTTTATATCTCTCTTGTTCTCAGAGCTACGGTGAGCATTTGGGATAGGGTGCAAACTGCACAGGGGCTTTCTTCCCTCCTCTCACCACTGACTCCTTTCATTGGCAATTCAGGCTTCGCCCCAGCCCTTCAGGGATCAGCTTTCACCCACTGGTAGGCTGTGGGCTTCAAGAGAGTGGGAGATTTTTTCGATTAGGATGGTCTCTTGGATTTTTCACAGATACGTGTAGATGTTAAGATTCCCTCTTCTGCTCACTGGCAATATCTCGCCATTGCACACTGGCTCACACAGCCACATATTAGACCACATGCCAGCCGTCGCCTCACTTCCTTTGAGAGATGCCTCCTGACCCGGGCATCGGATAGGAAGATTTGGGCCGATATTTATGCTTTCCTTCATACACCTTCAGTTAAGCCAGTCTCATTGGCGCAACGACTTTGGGATGTGGAATGTGAGTGCTCCTTTACGTCTAAGGAGTGGGCTGCCTTTATTCATCGTGCCCGCACCTCTGCTAGCTGTGTTGGAAATCAAGAAACACTTTTAAAAATTACTCACAATTGGTATTATACCCCCGCCCGCTTGACTAAATGGAAGCCGTGTGAGACTGGTCACTGTTGGAGACATTGTGGACGGCAGGTAACACTGACACACGTTTTATGGCATTGCCCTGCGCTCCAAATTACCTAAATTTGATAAAACATGGGGGCCAGGTATACGTATCTATCCTGGGTGTTTAGGGAACTAACGTGTCCAATTTATTTACGTATGCTTCGTCTCCCACTGTCTGACGTGTCCGGCCACGACACTTCCACACCCTAACTCTCTGTTTCTTTAGATGAAAGTTGGCTGTGATGATAGTTTTTCCACCAAGAAGCAGTATGTGTATCGCTGTTGGTTTGTTATTCCCCCTTTTCTTCCTCTGACCCCATCCTTTTGCCCTTCCCTCCTAAGCGTACAGGATTCGCCTCACTGGCCAGTGGATGTAAGTGTAGGCTGTATGTATTGTTCATTCTAAAATTCAATAAAAACAGTTTTAAACCAAAAAACGCAAAGTGAACTGATGGGATGTGGATACTAGGTAAACAGTGTATCCGCAATGTCGGACAATGGTCCTTAGTGGTAATGTCACAAAAATAGCCGTCTCCATGTAAGAACGCCACCTATTAGTGTATTATACAATTCAATTGCATTGAACTATATTTTTCTCATAGGTCTGTCACAACATATAAATTGTATGCTGCTTCTTTTCAATTGGCGTTGATCCTGGGTGATGTATGTCGACACGTTTCTGCCCTTTTCTTTATGGCCTCCTCAGGACTTTGGGGAACAGGTGTTACCCAAACAATGTGCCTTGTAGGGCAGACTGTCAAATGACTAACAGCTTATGCGATGATAGAGAGAGACAATGAATGCGTTGCCATGAAAATACAACTCACGATAACTCTCTTGGCTTAGGGGAAAGCAGATGCCCGGGCCTGGTGCGAAGTAAAGGAACCGTACCAGGCTGGCTGTTGCATGGAATGGAGACAATGTAAATGTGTTGCCTTGGAATCCTATTGGTAAATATGCTGCCATAGAAGTATTTAGTTCACTGCCGCGATCCTAAACAGGCGTGGGCAAACCTACTGCACCGTGTCCGTCCCTTGGTTTTAGCCAGCATGATAGACAGACTAATATTATCACCGGATGTGACTTAATTCTAAGCTTGGATGGACCTCTTCCTAGTAGTCAATATGTTAGCTAGATAAACTAGATTTCTTTTTCAAAGTGAACCATATATGTCTCTTCACATAGATCCAGACCTCTGTCGTTTATGCCTTTTTAGGTCTCGCCTGAGCCAGCGCATGCGCTGGTCTGGCGAGACATTTAGTGAGTGGGTTTCAGAAATGCGACCACAAGCTTTTGCTTGTGGCCTAAAGCTTGCGGTTACGCGCGCGTGAACGTGCATGCAAAGCTGCCATCTGGCTTTTGTAATGGCTCATTAAGCCTTACAATGCTCCTCCACCCCCTCTCTCTCTCTGCTCTCACTACCCCCTCCCTCCTTGTAAGCTTTATGGCAGCGCGTGAATCCTGGCTAATTAACCCTTCCTGCGCGTGAATTATGCTCCTCAACCCCTTATTGTCTGCTCTTCGTACCCCCTCCCTTCTCCCATGGCAGCACGTGAATCCTGCTTCTCCAGCTCCTTCCTCTCTGCTATCACTACCCCCCTCCCCTTTCTTTCTTGTTAAATTTCTTAGGAACAGCACCCGAAATGTGTATATTCATGAGCAAAAACAGCTCCTAGAGCGAGAGAGGGTGAATTGTTTAACAGGAGACATGTTAGTGTGCTTGCCTCCATTTGCGTAACCCACCGATAGATGTATGCTAGTACGCTAGAGAGAGCAATCTTTATTCTATTTATTATGTTGCACGTTTTTCACATTTAGCTTTACTTGGTGTCCACGCTTTTATTCCGTTCCTTGAGAGTCGCCAGCAGAGGAGTATGCCGTAGATGAATGTGTGTGTCGGGATAATTACAGTAAAAGGAGAACCGACATTATCGGCTCTAGGGGGCATCCGAGATTTCCACAATCACAGGACTGCTCAAGTGTTCTTCTGGGAGTGAGCAGCGATATTATTAACATGAGGTGGTGGGGTTCTAGCGTCGGCCTGGCTGCCACTGGTGATGTCTTATCGTCACACAGGGCTACGAGGTAAATGGATGCAGGGCGGTCTCGGAGCATGTCACCATAGGCTGCCGCAGAGGTATCACAGTCAGGGACGGAGACAATTCCCCTACACTTTTATGTCCTGCTTATTTACTACTCCCTAAAGGCCTGGTGAGGTTTGCATGAACTGGAACATGCCGTTCTTCAGTAGAAGGTAATAGAATATGTCCAACTCTAGAGAGTGCTTTTTAATTAAAAAACATACTGAACATATTTTGCTCTTGCACATCTAGCTTCTGAAGGAATAAAACACACAAGTCTGGCTATTCAGAGAGCCTGGTAAGTAAAATGTGGGTAATTAAAGAAGTAAGGAGTACGTTGTACTTATTGATAGAGGAAGATGAGGAAGAATAGAACCTAATCATATTTATTTATTTGAGAGTTTTATATAGCGCGAACATTGCCTTTTGGAGGTGATTGTAGCTATTTGCCTTTGGACATTTTCAGAGAGTAAACAAGGTTTGGTGCAGCCCGTCTGATAATAGGTTAGGAAGAATGTGCGGTTGATATACGCATAGTGCAGGTATAAAAAAACAAAAGAAAAACAAACCGCACTCTCTCACAGACTCACAGACACTCTCTCACAGACACTCTCTCACAGACACTCTCTCTCACAGACACTCTCTCTCACAGACACTCTCTCTCACAGACACTCTCTCTCACAGACACTCTCTCACAGACACTCTCTCTCACAGACACTCTCTCTCACAGACACTCTCTCTCAGACACTCTTTCACAGACTCTCTTTCACAGACACTCTCTCACAGACTCTCAGACACTCTCTCACAGACTCTCAGACACTCTCTCACAGACTCACAGACACTCTCTCACAGACACTCTCACAGACACTCTCACAGACACTCTCACAGACAGTCTCACAGACAGTCTCTCACAGATACGTTGTACTTATTGATAGAGGAAGATGAGGAAGAATAGAACGTAATCATATTTATTTATTTGAGAGTTTTATATAGCGCGAAACATTGCCTTTTGGAGGTGATTGTAGCTATTTGCCTTTGGACATTTTCAGAGAGTAAACAAGGTTTGTTGCAGCCCGTCTGATAATAGGTTAGGAAGAATGTGCGGTTGATATACGCATAGTGCAGGTATAAAAAAACAAAAGAAAAACAAACCGCACTCTCTCACAGACTCACAGACTCAGACACTCTCTCACACTCTCTCACACTCTCACACAGACACTCTCACAGACACTCTCACAGACACTCTCACAGACACTCTCACAGACACTCTCTCACAGACACTCTCACAGACACTCTCTCACAGACACTCTCACAGACACTCTCTCACAGACACTCTCTCACAGACACTCTCTCACAGACACTCTCTCACAGACACTCTCTCACAGACACTCTCTCACAGACACTCTCTCACAGACACTCTCACAGACACTCTCACAGACACTCTCACAGACACTCTCACAGACACTCTCACAGACACTCTCACAGACACTCTCACACTCTCTCACAGACACTCTCTCACAGACACTCTCACAGACACTCTCACAGACACTCTCACACTCTCTCACAGACACTCTCTCACAGACTCTCTCACAGACTCTCTCTCACACTCTCTCTCACAGACTCTCTCTCACAGACTCTCTCTCACAGACTCTCTCTCACAGACTCTCTCACAGACTCTCTCACACTCTCTCACAGACACTCTCTCACAGACACTCTCTCACAGACACTCTCTCACAGACACTCTCACAGACACTCTCACAGACACTCTCACAGACACTCTCACAGACACTCTCACAGACACTCTCACAGACACTCTCACAGACACTCTCACAGACACTCTCACACTCTCTCACAGACACTCTCTCACAGACACTCTCACAGACACTCTCTCACAGACACTCTCACACTCTCTCACAGACACTCTCTCACAGACTCTCTCTCACAGACTCTCTCTCACAGACTCTCTCTCACAGACTCTCTCTCACAGACTCTCTCTCACAGACTCTCTCTCACAGACTCTCTCTCACAGACTCTCTCTCACAGACTCTCTCTCACAGACTCTCTCACTCTCTCACAGACACTCTCTCACAGACACTCTCTCACAGACACTCTCTCACAGACACTCTCTCACAGACACTCTCTCACAGACACTCTCTCACAGACACTCTCTCACAGACACTCTCACACAGACACTCTCACACAGACACTCTCTCACAGACACTCTCTCACAGACACTCTCTCACACTCTCTCACAGACACTCTCACTCCCCTCTTCTACCCCTCTTCTACCCCTCTTCTACCCCTCTTCTACCCCTCTTCTACCCCTCTTCTACCCTTCTACTACCCCTCTTCTACCCCTCTACCCCTCTTCTACCCCTCTACCCCTCTTCTACCCCTCTACTACCCTTCTACCCCTCTTCTACCCCCTTATACCCCCTTCTAGCCCTCTTCTACCCCTCTTCTACCCCTCTACCCCTCTATCCCTCTTCTACCCCCTGTCTACCCCTCTACCCCTCTACCCCTCTTCCCCTCTACTACCCCTCTACTACCCCTCTACTACCCCTCTACCCCTCTACTACCCTTCTAGCCCTCTACCCCTCTTCTACCCCCCTTCTACCTCCCTTCTACCCCTCTTCTACCCCTCTTCTACCCCTTGTACCTCCTTCTAACCACTTCTACCTCCTTCTACCCCTCTTCTACCCCTCTACCCCCCTCTACCCCTCTACCCCCCTTCTACCCCTCTACCCCTCTTCTACCCCTCTTCTACCCCTCTTCTACCCACTGTAACTAGCAAGGACACTGTGTCACGGGAGCATCACTCAGCACCACCACAGCATCACCACAGCATCACTCAGCGCCACCACAGCATCACTCCGCGCCACCACAGCATCACTCCGCGCCACCACAGCATCACTCCGCGCCACCACAGCATCACTCAGCGCCACCACAGCATCACTCAGCGCCACCACAGCATCACTCAGCGCCACCACAGCATCACTCAGCGCTACCACAGCATCACTCAGCGCACCACAGCATCACTCAGCGCACCACAGCATCACTCAGCGCCACCACAGCATCACTCAGCGCCACCACAGCATCACTCAGCGCCACCACAGCATCACTCAGCGCCACCACAGCATCACTCAGCGCCACCACAGCATCACTCAGCGCCACCACAGCATCACTCTGCGCCACCACAGCATCACTCTGCGCCACCACAGCATCACTCTGCGCCACCACAGCATCACTCTGCGCCACCACAGCATGCCACCACAGCATCACTCTGCGCCACCACAGCATCACTCTGCGCCACCACAGCATCACTCTGCGCCACCACAGCATCACTCTGCACCACCACAGCATCACTCTGCGCCACCACAGCATCACTCTGCACCACCACAGCATCACTCTGCACCACCACAGCATCACTCTGCACCACCACAGCATCACTCTGCACCACCACAGCAACACTCTGCACCACCACAGCAACACTCTGCACCACCACAGCAACACTCAGCGCCCAGGGACATCTTAAGGATTTTGGGGGCCCTGGGCCAAACTTATTAGCCGAACAGCTTTGAATTTATGATCCAATTCCAGCTCTTTCATGCCTTCTTTGGCCAGGTCACTGACAGTGCACAGACACAATTTCTAAATGTGTTTACATCTAATATTTAGGGCTAGTGATGTGTTTTCAATATTGTAACACAGCAGGAGCTCACTAATATAACTGCAAATAATCTCTGTGACACCCTCCCATTTCTCATATGTGAGGTCCTATTTTGATCTAAAAGAAACTTTTTATGGATGTTGCATGAAATATAAACACACATTTCTCTGCAAAATGTCTGTAATAGACTCACAAATCACCCACATTAAAAAATAAATGAAAGGAAAACGGTATTTAAAACAATCGATTTAAGAATTATTAAACGTCATTAGGGCAAGACTTTCTGCAGAACAGAGCTGCCTCTATCAGGGGGCCCCCCTGAAAGGCTGGGGCCCTGGGCCAGAGCCCACTTTGCCCATGCCTTAAAACGTCTGTCAGCGCCACCACAGCAACACTCAGCGCCACCACAGCATCACTCAGCGACACCACAGCATCACTCAGGGCCAACACAGCATCACTCACCACCATAGCATCACTCAGCACCACCACAGCATCACTCAGCACCACCACAGCATCACTCAGCACCACCACAGCATCACTCAGCACCACCACAGCATCACTCAGGGCCACAACAATATCACTCAGCACCACCACAGCATCACTCGGCACCACCACAGCATCACTCAAGGCCACAACAGCATCACTCAGCACCACCACAGCATCACTCAGCACCACCACAGCATCACTCAGCGCCAGCACAGCATCACTCAGGGCCAGCACAGCATCACTCAGGGCCAGCACAGCATCACTCAGGGCCAGCACAGCATCACTCAGGGCCAGCACAGCATCACTCAGGGCCAGCACAGCATCACTCAGGGCCAGCACAGCATCACTCAGGGCCAGCACAGCATCACTCAGGGCCAGCACAGCATCACTCAGGGCCAGCTGTTGCACAGCATCACTCAGGGCCAGCACAGCATCACTCGGGGCCAGCTCAGCATCACTCAGGGCCAGCTCAGCATCACTCAGGGCCAGCTCAGCATCACTCAGGGCCAGCTCAGCATCACTCAGGGCCAGCACAGCATCACTCAGGGCCAGCACAGCATCACTCAGGGCCACCACAGCATCACTCAGCGCCACCACAGCATCACTCAGCGCCACCACAGCATCACTCAGCGCCACCACAGCATCACTCAGCGCCACCACAGCATCACTCAGCGCCACCACAGCATCACTCAGCGTCACCACAGCATCACTCAGCGCCACCACAGCATCACTCAGCGTCACCACAGCATCACTCAGCGCCACCAAAGCATCACTCAGAGCCACCACAGCATCACTCAGGGCCACCACAGCATCACTCAGGGCCACCACAGCATCACTCAGCGCCACCACAGCATCACTCAGCGCCACCACAGCATCACTCAGCGCCACCACAGCATCACTCAGCGCCACCACAGCATCACTCAGCGCCACCACAGCATCACTCAGCGCCACCACAGCATCACTCGGCGCCACCACAGCATCACTCGGCGCCACCACAGCATCACTCGGCGCCACCACAGCATCACTCGGGGCCACCACAGCATCACTCGGCACCACCACAGCATCACTCAAGGCCACAACAGCATCACTCAGCACCACCACAGCATCACTCAGCGCCACCACAGCATCACTCAGCGCCACCACAGCATCACTCAGCGCCACCACAGCATCACTCAGGGCCAGCACAGCATCACTCAGGGCCAGCACAGCATCACTCAGGGCCAGCACAGCATCACTCAGGGCCAGCACAGCATCACTCAGGGCCAGCACAGCATCACTCAGGGCCAGCACAGCATCACTCAGGGCCAGCACAGCATCACTCAGGGCCAGCACAGCATCACTCAGGGCCAGCTCAGCATCACACAGGGCCAGCTCAGCATCACTCAGGGCCAGCTCAGCATCACTCAGGGCCAGCACAGCATCACTCAGGGCCAGCACAGCATCACACAGCGTCACCACAGCATCACTCAGCGCCACCACAGCATCACTCAGCGCCACCACAGCATCACTCAGCGCCACCAAAGCATCACTCAGAGCCACCACAGCATCACTCAGAGCCACCACAGCATCACTCAGGGCCAGCACAGCATCACTCAGGGCCAGCACAGCATCACTCAGGGCCAGCACAGCATCACTCAGGGCCAGCACAGCATCACTCAGGGCCAGCACAGCATCACTCAGGGCCAGCACAGCATCACTCAGGGCCAGCACAGCATCACTCAGGGCCAGCTGTTGCACAGCATCACTCAGGGCCAGCACAGCATCACTCGGGGCCAGCTCAGCATCACTCAGGGCCAGCTCAGCATCACTCAGGGCCAGCTCAGCATCACTCAGGGCCAGCTCAGCATCACTCAGGGCCAGCACAGCATCACTCAGGGCCAGCACAGCATCACTCAGGGCCACCACAGCATCACTCAGCGCCACCACAGCATCACTCAGCGCCACCACAGCATCACTCAGCGCCACCACAGCATCACTCAGCGCCACCACAGCATCACTCAGCGCCACCACAGCATCACTCAGCGCCACCACAGCATCACTCAGCGTCACCACAGCATCACTCAGCGCCACCACAGCATCACTCAGCGTCACCACAGCATCACTCAGCGCCACCAAAGCATCACTCAGAGCCACCACAGCATCACTCAGGGCCACCACAGCATCACTCAGGGCCACCACAGCATCACTCAGCGCCACCACAGCATCACTCAGCGCCACCACAGCATCACTCAGCGCCACCACAGCATCACTCAGCGCCACCACAGCATCACTCAGCGCCACCACAGCATCACTCAGCGCCACCACAGCATCACTCGGCGCCACCACAGCATCACTCGGCGCCACCACAGCATCACTCGGCGCCACCACAGCATCACTCGGGGCCACCACAGCATCACTCGGCACCACCACAGCATCACTCAAGGCCACAACAGCATCACTCAGCACCACCACAGCATCACTCAGCGCCACCACAGCATCACTCAGCGCCACCACAGCATCACTCAGCGCCACCACAGCATCACTCAGGGCCAGCACAGCATCACTCAGGGCCAGCACAGCATCACTCAGGGCCAGCACAGCATCACTCAGGGCCAGCACAGCATCACTCAGGGCCAGCACAGCATCACTCCAGGGCCAGCACAGCATCACTCAGGGCCAGCACAGCATCACTCAGGGCCAGCACAGCATCACTCAGGGCCAGCACAGCATCACTCAGGGCCAGCTCAGCATCACACAGGGCCAGCTCAGCATCACTCAGGGCCAGCTCAGCATCACTCAGGGCCAGCACAGCATCACTCAGGGCCAGCACAGCATCACTCAGCGTCACCACAGCATCACTCAGCGCCACCACAGCATCACTCAGCGCCACCACAGCATCACTCAGCGCCACCAAAGCATCACTCAGAGCCACCACAGCATCACTCAGAGCCACCACAGCATCACTCAGGGCCACCACAGCATCACTCAGGGCCACCACAGCATCACTCAGGGCCACCACAGCATCACTCAGCGCCACCACAGCATCACTCAGCGCCACCACAGCATCACTCAGCACCACCACAGCATCACTCAGCACCACCACAGCATCACTCAGCGCCACCACAGCATCACTCAGCGCCACCACAGCATCACTCAGCGCCACAACAGCATCACTCAGCGCCACCACAGCATCACTCAGCGCCACCGCAGCATCACTCAGCGTCACCGCAGCATCACTCAGCACCACCGCAGCATCACTCAGGGCCACAGCAGCATCACTCGGCGCCACCGCAGCATCACTCGGCGCCACCACAGCATCACTCAGCGCCACCACAGCATCACTCAGCGCCACCGCAGCATCACTCAGCGCCACCACAGCATCACTCAGCGCCACCACAGCATCACTCAGCGCCACCACAGCATCACTCAGGGCCAGCACAGCATCACTCAGGGCCAGCACAGCATCACTCAGGGCCAGCACAGCATCACTCAGGGCCAGCACAGCATCACTCAGGGCCAGCACAGCATCACTCAGGGCCAGCACAGCATCACTCAGGGCCAGCTCAGCATCACTCAGGGCCAGCACAGCATCACTCAGGGCCAGCACAGCATCACTCAGGGCCAGCACAGCATCACTCAGCGCCAGCACAGCATCACTCAGCGCCAGCACAGCATCACTCAGCGCCAGCACAGCATCACTCAGGGCCAGCACAGCATCACTCAGGGCCAGCTCAGCATCACTCAGGGCCAGCACAGCATCACTCAGGGCCAGAACAGCATCACTCAGGGCCAGCACAGCATCACTCAGCGCCAGCACAGCATCACTCAGCGCCAGCACAGCATCACTCAGCGCCACCACAGCATCACTCAGCGCCACCACAGCATCACTCAACACCACATCAGTATCATTCAGCATCACCTCAGCATCGTCTCAGCACCAGTCACCACCACCACCACCACCACCACCACCACCACCACCACCACCACCACCACCACCACCACCTCAACATCACTCAACACCACCTCAGCCTGCTCTCGGAATCTGCCATCTGTTGATTCTCCCCTAGCGTCTGGCCGCTGCTAGTGTTATAATACAGGTACTAGTTCACAACCTTCAATTGTTTATGCCTCCTCAAAAAAAAACTTTAACAAGCATTGCAAGAACAAAAAATAAATGAGGAAATGTTTTATTGTACATAGATTTTTAGGTCTCGGCCTGCACCAGCGCTTGCGCTGGTCTGGCCGAGAGTTTTAGTAAGCGGGTTTTGGAAGTGCAAACACTGGCTTTCGGCTGGCGACCAGCTTGAGTTCACGATGGCATGCACGCGCAGCTGGCATCTGGGTTTCCTATCTCTTCCTCATTTCCTCGTCATGGCTCATTAACTCTCTGGACTCTGATGTTTCAATCGCAGCAGCAGCTCACATTACCAACTGAGGGCCCTGGACTACAGTCACATGAAAAACAACAGCGATTAGCATTGAAATGCAAGCTTTTTTTTGTCTAGTTAGAAATATTGCTTCGGTGGGTTGATTTCACCTTATATCGCTATTTGTTTTATATTGGGAGTCACAGCCTAATTACCAGTATTTTTGTCTCTCACTGTTTTTTTTTATATATTTATTCGCGCAAAGCACAAAGCTATATTTAAGGTTACTTTTTCCGCGTCACTTCTTCACTCTATTTAAACTCCACACCCCCCACTCTTATTGTCTCGCTCCTTCTCTCTCTCTCCCCTCTCTAATTCTCTCTCTACTTAATTAACTCTCCCCTCTCTCTCTTTTTAGCCTTTCATTCTCTCTCACCCCTTTATCTGTTTCTCTTTCAAACTCCTTCATTCACTCTCTCTCCCCTTCTTTCTCTCTCTCTATCCCGCTCCACTCTTTATTCTATGTACACCCTTTCTCTCTCTTTCTCTCTCACCACCCTCTCTAATTGGGCATTATATCTTCACTCTATCTCTCACTCGGCAACACCACAGCATCACTCAGCGCAACCACAGCATCAATCAGAGCCAGCACAGCATCAATCAGAGCCAGCACAGCATCACTCAGCACCAACACAACATCTCTCAACGCCATCACAGCATCACTCAACGCCATCACAGCATCACTCAACGCCATCACAGCATCACTCAACGCCATCACAGCATCACTCAACGCCATCACAGCATCACTCAGTGCAACCACAGCATCACTCAGTGCAACCACAGCATCACTCAGTGCAACCACAGCATCACTCAGTGCAACCACAGCATCGCTCGGCGCCACCACAGCATCGCTCGGCGCCACCACAGCATCGCTCGGCGCCACCACAGCATCGCTCGGCGCCACCACAGCATCGCTCGGCGCCACCACAGCATCGCTCGGCGCCACCACAGCATCGCTCGGCGCCACCACAGCATCGCTCGGCGCCACCACAGCATCGCTCGGCGCCACAACAGCATCGCTTGGCGCCACCACAGCATCGCTCAGCGCCACCACAGCATCGCTCCGCGCCACCACAGCATCGCTCCGCGCCACCACAGCATCGCTCAGCACCGCCACTGCATCGCTCAGCACCGCCACTGCATCACTCCGCACCGCCACAGCATCGCTCACCGCCACCACAGCATCACTCAGGGCCACAACAGCATCACTCAGGGCCACAACAGCATCACTCAGCGCCGCAACAGCATCACTCAGCGCCGCAACAGCATCACTCAGCGCCGCAACAGCATCACTCAGCGCCGCAACAGCATCACTCAGCACCACCACAGCATCACTCAGCGCCAAGACAATATCACTCAGCACCACCACAGCATCACTCAGCACCACAGCAGTATCACTCAGCAACACCTGAGTATCATTCAGCATCACCTCAGCATCGTCTCCGCAACTGTCACCACCACCACCTCAGCATCACTCAGCACCACCTCAGCCTGCTCTCGGAATCTGGCATCTGTTGAGTCTCCCCTAGCGTCTGGCCGCTGCTAGTGTTATAATACAGGTACTAGTTCCCAACCTTCACCCTCCGATTGTTTATGCCCCCTCAAAAAAAGCTTTAACAAACAACCATTGCCAGCATTGCAAGAACAAAAGAAAACTGAGGACATTTTTTATTGTAAATACTTTTTTTAATATGGTCGTTCAGTTTTACATAATGCCTTCTTGGTCATATATAAAGTAACAAAAATGCTTCTGACACTTTTTTATTATAACTTTTCAGCATGCCGCACAGCAGCCACACTTCTCTACAGCACAGCTTGAAGACATTGGCAAAGTCAATAGCTCTGGCTAAACACTTATAAGGCCCCAAAGGCGAGACCTATTGGCTATGCCAGTGCTTGTTTAATATGGTCGTTCTGTTGGACATAATGCCTTCTTGGTCATATATAAGGTAACAAAAATACTTCTGGCACTTTTTTATTACAACTTTTCAACATGCTGCAAAGCAGCCACACTTCTCTACAGCACAGCTTAAACACATTGGCAAAGTCAATAGCTCTGCCTAAACACTTATAAGGCCCCAAAGGCGAGACCTATTGGCTATGCCAATGCTTGTTTAAATTTATGTTTGAGACCCTTCTTGAAGCTGAAGATTCCTCCAGTAAACTTTGTCTGGCTTCCTCTATAAGTGTGTCTAGAAAAGAACAAGCACATAACTTCTCCATCACTTTGTAACATATGGCAGAATTTTTAACCACTCAATGTTTAAAAGGTAGTTTGCACGTTTCCACATAAAGCAATGCAGAAATTGACTTTCCAGAGATATGTCCAGTCAGTGGAAGTAGTGTGATGGCCATGTGAGGTATTGATTGAGCCTTTTGAAATCGACCGATATGCAACACGTCATTCAGAGATTGTACTCCATTTGGCAGGAATGTCATTGATAATTTGCTTGCTTGAACCATTGTCATAACTATTTCAAAGCGGTTTCCTATACATACAGTATTTACACAGGGATTGAGTATAGAAAATATTTAAATGTAGAAATAATTTCAGGTTTCCATTTTCATCATTTCTATACTAAGAGTATGAATGAATGAATGAATTTTGCATTTGAAAAGCGCAACTGTCACTCCAAATGGAGCATCTTGGCGTTAAGCGGACAAACACAGAGTTCATAGTGGCAAGATTGAACATAAGAGAGTGGCATAATGGATCAGAGGCTGTGAAGATCTAAATGTTTCTTTAAAAGCAGTTCTGAGTCAATAAATCTCAGACGTCTGGGAAGTTGATTCCAGACCCTGGTCCCCAAGACAGCCATAGATTTGCCACCTTTGGTCTTACACCTAAAGGTTGGAGGTTTAAGAAGATTAGCAGATGAGGATCTCAGAGTCCGGGCGGTGGTGTAATGGGTAAATCTGAAGACTAGGTATTTTGGTCCTGATGCTCTATAGGCTCTAAAAGTGAGCAACAGGATTTTGAACAAGACCATCTGCAGCTTCTGTAATACTTGTTTGGTGGCGCCTGCATATAGACTGTTAAAATAGTCCAGTCTTTACGTAATTAATGCAAAGGCCACCGTCTTTCTTGCTGCACAGGGAAGATAGTAAAAACAAAATTGTATGATTTTATTAAATTGAAACACATTCCTGCCTCGCTAGTGCTTGTGGATGAAAGGAAAGAGCAGCGTCAAATTTCACGCCAAGGTGTTTTAGTACTTCAACTGTATTAGGCAGGGGGGTGCAGAGTTTGGCCACCATAGTACCGGATCGAAGGGGTTGGTCTTCCCTAAAAGCATAATCTCCATCGTATCGGTATTGATTTTAAGGTTGTTGGATTGCATCCACCGAATAACTTCCGTTAGGCAAAGCTTGAATTTGAGCTCTGAGTCAGTTGATTCTTTGTCCAAAACCAGGATCAGCTGCGTTTCATCAGCATATGAGGTTGTTTCAATACCAAAAGAGAATATCAGTGCGATGAGTGGGCCCATGTATATATTAAACAATGCAGGGCTAAAAGATGAGCCCTGTGGTACACCCGAAGTGATGGTCTTTTCTGGTGATAAATATGGTCCTAGAACTACTGTTTGCCTGCGATCTAAAAGGAAGGATTTCAACCAGGCCAGGACCAGATGGGAAATGCCACAATTTTTTAATACGCTGTAATGAGATGTCATGAGAGATGGTATCAAATGCAGATGGTAAATCTAATAAAATCAGCACTACATTCTTTCCAGCATCTAGAGTTAGCTTTAGGGTATCTTAACTTCCCGCAGCGCTGACTCCGTAGAGTGTTTGGGACGGAAGCCAGATTGTCGGGGGTGGAGAATATTGTCCTCTTCCCAAAAATTCGTCAGTTGGCTATTTACCAATTTTTTGACAATTTTCCCAAGGGCAGGGAGTAGTGAGATAGGACAGAGGTTAGAGAGGAGAGGGGTCAGCTACATGTTTCTTCTGTAGTGGTTTAAGAGCAACAAGTTTCCAATCATTTGGGACTTCTGCAGTGGCTAGTGAGGAATTTATGATCTTATCGATCACAGGGTTCACAATGTCCACAATGGTATGAAGAATGGAAGGAGGGCAGTGGTCAAAAGGGGTGCCTGATTTGTAAGATAGAATTGCTTGTCGGGAGTGAGCTAGGCTAATTCTGTGAAAAGCTTGGAGAGATGGTCCTTAGAGAGGGGAGTCCACTTCTGAATCGTGTGTGGATGTTATGAATTTTTATTCAAAAAAGGAACACATTTACGAGGGGGGGATATCCTTATCTTAGACTTTCTGTTATCTTCTTAGATCTTAGTATGGTAGATTTTTAGGGACAATCTAAACTGCACTAAATCTTATAGGCTCTTCTCCACCTCCACCTCAGCTGCTTACAGCGGAGATGGTGATCTACTAAAGCCTGAGTATACTAGGGGGCTGAAGGCTGGGGATTCTGTTTCCCCTTTGTTTGAACTACTGGCGCTAGTTTATCGCTGACCTGAGTAATCTAGGTCTTAAAAGTCCTCCGTAGTGTTTCCCGACAAAGTGGGGGTGGAGGCAGATGCATATCTGGTCAACTCGTGGTTAGCCATCAGGTTGGCCCATCTACTTGTCATTTGCAGGGTTGGCGCTGAGTGGACAAGAGGAGAACTGGTTGTCTGAGAATTGATACTGAACAGGATCAACATTGTTCCCACCACGCCTGCTGGATAGGTGGTTCAACTGTGAGTGTTGAAAGATTAGAACAGACACCATCTAGAGTGTGTCCTGCAGAATGTGTGGGGAGTACCACCAATTTATGGAGCCCAAAAGTATTTAGTGTTTCTGAAAAAATGTACTACTTCTCAATCATTACTGCATTCAAGGTGGGGGTTAAATTTGAGTACCAAAGAACATGTGGGGCTAAAGCGTGTCCTAAGGATTCTAAAAAACAGGAACTGGGGCCTGGAGGTCGATAAATAAGCCCCCCCTGGCGACAGACCTTGGAGAGCTAAGCTTAAAACAGAATCCAAGGCTTTCTGCCCCTTTCAAATGGTCTAAATCGAAGTTTAGGCATTGATAGTAATCTCGAAAGATGATTGCCTTCCTGCCTCCACGGGTCTTCGCTCTATCCTGTCTAAGAATAGTATAGCCTGGAGGTAAGGCCTGGACAATCTCAGGATTGCACCATTCCTTAAGCCACGATTCAGTGATAAAAAGAAAATCCAGCTGAAAATCAAGAAGCAAGTCATGGATTTCTTGGGCATGTTTGCACCAGGAACGGGCGTTAATAAGGCCCCCACATAATGGTTTTACAAATGACCTGTCATTAGGGGTGAAAGGCGGTTCAGCGAAGGAACCAAGTACAGTTCTGCAGTTAAGGCATGTCAATGGGCCTTTCATTTTATTTTATTGAGAGACTAATGCCACATTGCTTAGAAGTAGTGTTCAGTGCTTTTAAAGATGCAGATGTCATTGAAATACCTGGCTATGATCGGGTAGCATGGCTGGCGCTGGCCACGTTCCGGACGCGGATGGGCGCAGACGGGCTTGCCTTCTGCACGCCAGCGGCGCGCCCGCTGCGTGTGTCCGCGATGGAAGGCACATTAAGTATTGGTGCCCGCTAACCACTAGAGCGCCAAAACTAAAAAGATGGCCGCTCTTAAAGGACACCGTGTCTCTCCTACTATCAGCAGCTAACCTGATGCCTCACTTTAGCATTTATGCATATCCCAGTATCTGGCAGGTGCGCTACAGCTGGTTATTGCTATGTTCAACAGTTAGTCCCTGAGGGTGGTAAGAACTTTCAGTATAGATGGAGCTGTGTTTTTTCAGGGTTGTCTGCACACTGTTTTCATATTCCCCTTGTTATAACCTTTATTTTCTAATTAAGCTGTTTTTTTGTTGTGGAATGGTTGGGAATGTTCTTTTGGACTGTAAAGGTACCCATTTTTGTATATGAAGCTGTATGTTTTAAATTATAAATGTTAAACACATCAGTATGTGCCTAATCTACTCATTAACTTTCTAGGTATTACACCTGTCTACCATTGCATGTTGGCGTTGATGAATGAGGAAGAGAGGACATGCTACCCTCCTAATCACGTCTTCCATGTGGACGAGACCGATAGACACAGTTTGCTCTATCGAATAAGGTAGTGTCTTTTACCAGCATTTCTCTGTGTTTACAATATGAATTAAACCTTGATTATGAATGATAACCATGACACAGTCACTGCTTTATGCCCAAAAAAATGGTTAAGTTAATGTAACAGTAGTAGTTGATCAATTAAAATGTAGTCGTTTGGTTCCGTAGTATATATTATACAAGATGCATATGCACCACAATTCAAGCACTTTGAGTGACATGTTGAGAAGATGTACTAGTCTCTGTAAATGTGTGTGGGTGGGAAAATGGCAGATTGATGAATCATCTGGAAAAATTGCAAACTACATAAGTGGGGGTGGGGGAAGAAATGCCAAATTAAGGTGTCATGGTGGCGATTGAGAGAGGGCAACAAAGATAGATTGCGGAATCTTGAAAACACATTAGACTAATGTGAGTACGACAGACTGTTATTTGGAGATCACATAGAGGTGTAATTATGAGCGATATTGCTGTTTGGATATCTGTTAGTGAATGTGTTGTGTGCTTATCATAGACTGCAGAACTAAATCAGCCGTATTCGGCAGAAATGAAAGGTCAAGCTACAGAAACATAATTTCCGCTGTTTGATTAAGTTTACATTCAGATTGGTAGTCCTCCAAAATGTCAGTCCCCAAGGACTCTGACTGTTGTACCTTGAGAGAATTGCGACATTTGCACCTAAAGAAGAACATGTTAACTTAATTGAAAGGCTGTCCCAGATTTGGAGTACTTTATGGCTTGAGTACTGGGTTTTGATAAAACATTTAATTAAATATCACATTGTTATCCTGGTTAGCCTTTTCACTGCATTAGTTGTCAGCCATTTTGTTCATACTCCTATGATAGTAAAACCTCTGAGAATGCTTTTGCTCTTTTGAAACTGCCTTGTATTCTGTTGCTCCAACACATCTATAGACATATAGCTCTCTGTTTTTTGATGGACACTGCTACCTGCAGATTCCCCATCTTTTGAATATCCCAGGTGTCCGACTGTATCCAGAAACCTTCCACTAGCTCTCTGCGCCGGTAGGGCGGCACTGGCTCCATCTCAGCACTGAAATCAATGCCGCTGTGACATCACTGGACTCATAACGCGCCTCTACCAGCACCCTGACAACAGTTCCTTCTTTTCTGCGCCACCAACATTTTTTCAGAAGATTACCTAAAATTTCTTTGCTGTAGGTCAGTGATGCCAACCCTCAAGAGGTCAGGTTTTAAACCTCGCAGGGATTGGGATGGACAAATGTCCATCACAGATCCTCACAACATCTGTCTTTGGTGTCTGGGGTCCAACCACAATGCAAGGTTCTGCAACTCATGTAGAAGCATACACTCCAAGTCCCTTTTAGAGGGATAGAGGCCAAACTTTTTATGGCCAGGACCAGGAGGGAGTTTTGCTTGAGGATGAAGTCTCCGGAGTTGCCATAATTGGAGTCCACCTAATGCAAACATATAAGTGGTGTCGACACAACTCTGAGTGCCATCAGACTTTGGAAAGGTAAGTCACTGAGGAAATCCCCTATGCCTTAGGACTCCTCATTGAAGCCATATCTGGTCCCTGTACTCAAAGAGAAGCCCGTGCCTGTGGTTCCTCTTGACCAGATGCCGGCGTCTGGGAATTAGACGCCTGCGTTTCAAAAAAATAAATACTATGACTTTTCGCAGGGCAGCAATATTTTCTGGAACACCTTTGAGGCCCACAGGTCTAGAGGCTTTATTTTAGGAGTGTCATTGCCAGGCTTCACACTGGGTCCCTTCTTCCCTTTGCTATCCTTTCCTCCTATTTCCAAAGGCCTGACTGTGTCACTGACGGCAATTTCAGGCTCACTGCCATCTCTGTCCCCCATTGTAATTCAAGTAAGGTATTCTCCATTTCCAGGAGATCCAGACCAGCCTTCCCTAGAGCTACTCCCGGTGTCACGTTCTCCAGTCCTGGTACTGGCTCCAGGCCCTCTCCCTTTAAAGGAGCTCCCGGGCCCTTTCTAGAGATCTAGGAGGGTGACACAAAGACTGACAGAAGAGACTGCATTCTTCTTCTTTGGAGGGAATTCTGATCCTCTGAAGGACACACGGCAGGACACAGACCATGAATATGGGCAGTTTGTTGCCAGAGTCTAATTTTCTGACCCACAAGAGTTGCAAGTGGTCTAGATAGTGGGAATCATATTTTCCTGCTTACCTTCGTCCTCCACAGATCCCATCTTACCATGCACTGATACGTAAGGTGGCAGAAGTGTTAGAATTGTCCTTACCACCTGTGGAGGTCAAGTCAAACATCTTAACACAGATCCTTTGCCCCAAATCAGAAGCATCAGAACCACTTCTACCCTACCTCTACCCTTCTGTCCGCCATATAGTAGCTAGAAGATACAGACAGGCCCCAGGCGACCCTTACTTTCTATCAACCCGTCCACTGGAGAACCTGATGGTACAGGCATCCCTTGGTGCATTTCCAACCACGCCATCGGATAGAGAATCCAAGAAAATTGAGCAATTTGCCAAGGAGTCTTTTTTCGGCAGACAGCATGGCTTTAGAATCATTAAATGCTCAATGCTTAATTCACCACCATTCCCATGCCCTTTGGGACAGGGTAGAAATGATCATCCCAAACCTTCTGGACTTTCTACAGGGGCGCTTTACGGAGTGGGATGACAAGCTCTGGTCAGACAGGCCATCTAATTGGGCCTAGATGCAGTGGACTCTAGTGGGTGTTATGGGCGCATCTGTGGTACTCAGGCTCACGCTTGGTTGAGAAATTCAGGGTTTTCCATGTCCAGGCAACCATAATGGACCTCCCCTTTTATGGCTCCTGACTTTTCAAGAACAAAGCAGACTTGGCCCTTGAGAGATTCGAGTACAGCAAAGCTGCTGCTAGGCCTTTAGGTTTCCATACCCAGCAGCAAGACTTTAGGCAGTTCCCCAACACAACAAGCCCAGCAACATTAGCAACAGAACCTGTTGCTTGAGCAGTATTGGAGCAAAGGTAGAGGCTGAGTCTTACCACTACCCCTCTCTCTTCTTCCTCCTCTTTTTCTTTCCCATCCACATCAGAGAAGCAGCCCTAGTTCCTTCCTTTTGAGCACATGGCGCCTGTCCTAGGATGGGTAACTTCCTTCCCACAGGCCTGTAAAGTCATAACGTCAGACCAATAGGTGTTGCAAATCCTGGAAATAAAGTATGGTCTACACTTCTAATAGGCCCCTCTGCCCTTTCCCCCCCATTTCTTCCATTTTTAAAGAAGACCACCTCAGAATCCTTCAGCTGGAGGTAGAGATATTACTCCTGGCCGGGGGGTGGGGGGGGTGTAGTTGATGCCAGAGCAGCAGTGGGGCCTGGGCTACTATTCCCTGTACTCCTGGTTCCGAAAAAGGATGACAGTCTTTGTTCGATTCTAGTCCTGCACTGATTTCTCATTAAGGAAAAACTCTAGATGCTGTATGTGGCTCAGGTACTGCTGGCTCCATGAAAGAAGGCTGGATGGTGGGTGTCCATCGATCTATAGGTCGCATTTCACATATATATCCTGTGATTGCACAGGAAGTGCTTAATCTTCACAGTGGGATCCGTACATTACCAAGTTGCAATCCTTCCATTTGGCTTGACTTCGCCTCCCTGAGTTTTCACGAAGGTGATGGCAGTGGTCCCTGTCCATCTCAGACATTCAAGAATCCCAGTCTTCCCATATTGAATGGCTGGGTCCTCAAGGCTAAGTCTCCAGAAATGAGTCATTGCTGTTGGTTCAAGGGATGTCCTTCCAGCCTCCACTAACAGTGGCCATTGTGGTAACAGATACTTCCAGCCTAGTGTGGGGAGCACATCTGGAGAACGTTGAGATCATAAGCCTTTAGTCTCCAGAGGAGCAGATCTGATAGAGACTTCTAGCCACAGATTCCTTACCTGAGAATTATCACAGGCGTCACTGGATCTGGAAATTTTCTTGCGCAGTACCCCATCGGGCCAGTAGGTGCTGTTGTTCAGCTCCGCGTGGCACTGTTGGCATCATTTGCGCCGGAAGTGCTGCTGTGCGCGGTAGCTATATAGGCACCACCAGGCATGGTGATATCAGTACTTTTTTTCCTCGCCATTCAACGCAGATCCAGAAAGAGCTACCCCAGTCAATTTTTTTTGAGTGACTCTTTTTCAACTGTTTGTCGAAGTTTTTTTGAGATCTTTTCTCCTGGTGTGGTAGGGATATTCACTAGGAAAGCCAGCTTCAAGTTCTGTGGCGCCTGTCACTAACAGACGTCTGTGTCGGACCCACATTTTGTTTGCCTCTGGTGCCTTGAGCAAGACCACGACATGAAGACCTGTATCGACTTCCGTACCGGACACCCAAAGGCCTTGAGGGAGCGGTCCCTCAAATTCCATGCCGCTCGATGTGCAACGCCGTAACAGTCTCAATCCATGTCAAGAGGAAGGTAGCGGGATCAGTTGCGGTGCCATCGATCTTCGTCACAGTCAAAGTCGTCAGGGTGTTCAGGTAAGGCCCACAAGAAGAAAAAGAATAAGAAATCGAAGAGGTCGTCAACTTCACCCTCTCCATCGAAGTCATCCGACGAGATGAGTGGGGTGTCGTCATTCGAGACCTGGCTCAGCAGTTGAACATACGCCTGGGCCATCTCCGTGCCTCCCCGAGTTTCTGAGAGCCGGAGCGACCCCGCCTAAATCTGTGAGTTTTATGAGGCCATGCACCTCATATTTGGGCAGCCTGTCCCCGCTGGTGTGTCTGCAGGCCCAGCAGGGTCAGTTGGGGCCCCTACTGGTTCCCTGCCAGCGTCCGCCCTGGCACCAGTCAAACTCCTTGGATCCATGGATGGATCCGGAATGGTGCCGGTCGCACCACCTCGACCTTCCCCAATGCTGGTCCCAGTGTCGAAGCTACCGGCTCTCTCCGGTGCCCCCGTCCCCACTCTCATCCCGACTCCAACATGGAGCCGGAGCAGTGTTGTCCGACTCCGGCACCGACTGAAGCCTTGCCCTCCAGGCTGGAGCCTGAGCCCTATTCCTATGGGCTAGTACTTGGGGAAGAATGGGAGGGGCCACTGTACCCTGAAGAATACCAGCCCCTAGACCCCAACATGGACTTGTGTGAGGAATTGGCGGACACCAGTGGACTGGACACCTCCCCAGATACTGGCATAATCTCTCCTCCTACCGTGGCTACGGAGGAGGGAGCTTCTTTTGCTATGGTGGTGAGAAGGGCAACTGAGATCCTGGACCTTAGCCTGCTCTCAGTGGCGGTCAAGACTAACGTCTTGACAGACGTACTTCAGCTATCAGTGACCCCCTCAGAACTGCTTCTCTCATTTACAGAAGCTCTTACGGATGTCTTGGTTGGGACCTGGTCCAAGCCTTGCACAGGGACTCCTGTGAACAAGACAGTTGACCGCCGTCATCTCCCTGCCCCAGGGAACCCCAGTTTCCTCAAGCAACACCTTACTCTGGAGAGCTTGGTGGTCCAAGCCTCCACTTCCAGTGTAAATCCTGGTGCATTCCCTACCAGCCCACTGGATAGCAAATCCAAGAGGCTGGATTCGTTAGGCAAGAAAATGTTTTTTTTCCACCTGGCACTGTGGTCCGTGAACACCGTGTGCCTTTTGTGCCGTTACTCTAATGCACTGTGGGATTCAGTTGCGCAGGTGCTGCCCATGTCCCAGACCAGGCTCGGGCCATACTCGCCCAAGCTGCGGCAGACAGGAGAGATGCTGCCATGTTCACGATCAGATGTGGGCTGACCCGACCGACTCGCTAGGTAGAGCGGTTTCTTCATCGGAGGCCTTACGGCGTCATGCCTGGCAGAGAACGACTGGCTTTTCAGGGAATGTCCAAGCCTCGCTTATGGACATTCCCTTTGATGGCTCCCATCTCTTCGGGGATGAGACCGACTCAGCGCTGGAGTGCTTCAAGGATAGCAGAGCTATGGCCAGGTCCTTGGGCCTTTCCACTGCCCCCGCAAATCCCAGTCCGTCTTTCGCTCCTTTAGGGGCCATGGATGGGGCATCTAGCCGCGTCCTTATCCGCCAGCCACCACGGCATGCAAGCTACCCAGACTCTGCGTGACCGAGGCGCAGTGCCCCCATACCCTGTGGGTCAGGTAGCCAGAGGTAGAGCCAGTCCACCACCAGCCTCAAAACCTCTTTAGTTCGCCCTCTGACCATCATGGGAAACCAGTGGAAGGCAGGATACATCACCACCTGCACCACTGGAGGTCAACAACATATAAGACCACTGGGTTCTCCAGATTGTCCGAAGGGGCTACTCCCTCTCCTTTATGACTACCCCTCCACCCATGCCACTCACTTGCAACAGGCTGACTGAGGACCATCTCTCCTTAATCCGCCAGGAAGTGGCAGCTCTCTTGGCCAAGGGAGCCATAGAGAGGGTGCCGACACCAGAAGTATGTCGTGGTTGTTATTCCCACTACTTTCTGGTGCTCAAAAAGGATGGAGGCCTTAGTCTTGTTCTAGACCTGCACCCTTTCAATCTCTTCCTCAAGAAGGAGAAATTTGAAATGCTCACACTCGCTTAAGTCCTGTCTGCCCTGGACCCGGTAGACTGGATGGTGGCGTTGGACTTGCAGGATGCATATTTTCACATCCCCATCCTGCCTGCCCACAGACATTACCTGCCGTTCACTGTAGGCCACGAGCACTTTCAGTTTGCTGTGCTCCCTTTTGGCCTTACCAGCTCCTCTGGTGTTTACCCAAGTTATGGTGGTGGTTGCAACTCATTTGCTACAATTAGGGGTACCAGTCTTCCTCTATATCGACGTCTGGCTGCTGAAGGCGGGCTTGCTCCAGGCAGTCTTCTCACACCTTCAGACTGTGGCAGATCTCCTGCACTCGCTGGGGTTCATAATCAACGTGCCGAAGTCAAACCTAACTCCCACTAAGATGCTATCTTTCATGAGAGATGCTCTAGACACATTGCGGTTTCGGGCTTATCCTCCCGAATGACTAGTCCAGGATATTAAAGGTCTGATACCGATGTTTCAGCCTTTATCCTGGGTTTCAGTGAGACTGACTTTGAGGCTGCTGGGTCTCATCGCATCCTGCATCCTGCTTGTGACACATGCCCGCTGGCATATTTAGGCTCTGCAGTGGGACCTGAAGTTGCAGTGGGCGCAGCATCATGGAAATCTCTCCGACATGGTCCGCATCTCAGAGGGAACTGCAAAAGATCTGCAGTGGTGGTTCACGAACCGCGATTGGGTCAGGAGCAGATCCCTATTCCTTCCCCAACCAGATCTGACAGTAGTGACAGAAACGTCACTCCTCAGATGGGGCAGCCATCTGGGAAAGGTGTAGATTACAGGCCTCTGGCGGAATCCGGACTCCACATCAATCTTCTGGAGCCCCAGGGCGATCCGGCTGGCATTGGAAGTCTTTCTACCCTCAAGGGATGGCTAGTGCAGATGTTAATGGACAGCACTACCGGCATGTGGTACTGCTACAAAGGGGGAGAGTCGTGAACACTTTGTGAAGAGGCCCTGCTTCTCTGGACAGGGCTGGAACATCAGGGCATATCCTTGGTGGTTCAACACCTGGCGGGCTCACTGAATGCCAGGGTGGACAAACTCAACTGAAGATCCCTAGCAGATCATGAATGGCGTCTCCATCCAGAGGTGGTTCATGGTCTCTTTCAGCAATGGGGAGAGCCTTGGTTAGATCTGTTTGCCACTGTCGAGAGCACGCAATATCAGCAATATTGTGCGCTGGAGTTTCTAAGGTGGCTCTCGATTGGGGACTCTTTTCGTCTCAAGTGGAGCTCAGGCCTCATGTATGCCTTTCCGCCCATATCACTCCTGCCCAGAGTTCTCAGGAAGATCTAGAACGACTGGGCCCAAGTCATTCTTGTGAATCCGGACTGGGCTCGTAGAGTTTGGTATCCCGAGCTGGTGATCCTCCACTCAGGCTTCCTCTACGGGCGGAACTTCTGTCACAGCAGCAGGAGAGTGGTCTCCACTGGAACCTGTCAACGCTCCGCCTTCATGCGTGGAGATTGAGCTGCAACAGTTGACAGCTTTTGACCTTCCGCCCGAAGTCTCCAATGTTATCTTGGCAGCCAGGCGTCCCTCTACCAAGACAGTATATTCCTGCCATTGGCGCAAGTTTGTGGCAAGGTATGCAGAGAAACAGGTTGACCCTCTTTTTGCTCCCCTGTCTTAGGTCCTTCTCTTTATTCTTTCTCTTGCCCGGCAGGGCTCTGCTTTGGGCACCATAAAGGGCTAACTTTCTGCCATCTCAGCCTTTCTACAGTTGCCAGATCAGCATTCCCTGTTCAAAACCCCTGTTGTAAATACGTTTTAGAAAGTTATGCAACACATGTTCCTACCTTCATCCTTCATCATGCCTCAGTGGGACCTTAATCTGGTACTCACTTTTCTGATGTTAGCTCCTTTTGAGCCACTACACAACTGTCCTCTCATGCTCCTTACCATCAAGATGGCCTACCTAGTGGCCGTAACATCTGCCCGTAGGGTCATTGAGCTTTAGGCTTTGTCATCTAAGTTTCCGTACCTGAACATCTTCCTAGAAAAGCTGGTTCTTCGCACGAGAGCTTCCTTCCTGCCAAAAGTTGTCACTCCCTTCTATGTTGGCCAGTCCATCACCCTACCTACAGTTTATTCTCCGCCACATCCCTCTAAAGAAGAGGAGGGACTCCATCCAAAAAGAGCATTGTTCTACCTTGACCTCACAAAAGAGTAATGGATGGACAATCAACTCTTCATGGGGTATGTAGGAGCGAAGAAGGGGAAGACCATACAGAAGCGGACCATCTCTCGATAGATCGTGCTCTACACTAAGATCTGCTACGCATTGGCCAAGAGGTAACCCCCTGAGGGCTTGTGTGCTCATTCCACCAGAGCTAAGGCTGTGACCGCAGGACTAGCACACAGTTCCGGTCCTGGATATCTTCCAGGCAGCAACGTGGGCTTCTCTACACACATTCATAAAGCATTACTGTCTGGACAGTCAGGTCCGTCAGGACTTTTTTGTGTGAAACAGTTTCGCAGACCCACCTCCAGAGACTATTGATCTGGTATCAATTCTAATGTAAGTAATCTGTGGCTAGAAGTCTCTATCAGATGAACAAGTTACTTACCTTCAGTAACACCCTATCTGGTAGAGACTCTATCTAGCCGCAGATTCCTTACCGACCCATCCAACCTCCCCTCTCTGCGAATGGATTTCTAAGGATAGGGCTTTTCCCTCTTCAGGGCTTTAGTTTTCAACACTACTGGTCAGTATTGTTCGTGGCTCTGCGCTACTGGCGTGAAAAGTCGCGAAAAGAAACTGATGTTAGCGCGCTGGGTTGGTGCGTAAATAGGCACCGCACATGTCAATGCTGATGATGCCACGTGGAGCCAAATGACTCCACCTCCCGACATGCAGGGTTACTTCTCAAGAAAAATTTCTGAATCCAGTCTGACACCTGGGAATAATTTTAAGGTAAGGAATCTGTAGCTAGAAAGTCTCTACCAGATAAGGAGTCACCGAAGGTAAGTAGCTTGATCATACTGTACATCAATCGGCTGGAGCTGAGAGCAGTAAGGCTGGTGCTCAAGGCCTTCATGCCATCCCTTCATGGTTGGTGTGTCCAGAGCCTGACTAACAATATGACTGAGATGTGGTATGTCAACAAGGAGGAATGTCACCACATAGCTCTGCACTGTCTACTCCCATGATGTCATGCTGACGATTGCCGAAGATGGCTGTGTTCCCGGAGCTGAGTTCTGCACCTTTCTCTAGTTTGACGATTGGATCTCATTAGAGAGCAGCCATCTTGGAGGAGGATCTAATCAAGCCTCCCCCGGTATAATTTCTTAACAATATGCAGAGATATCTTCATCCATGCACATCCTTCACATTGGGCGGTACTGAACTTCTGGAATGAGGATTTTGAATTTTGGGAAATGAGACAGTCATGGAGGTGTCAGAGATAAAGAAACCTGATTTGAAACAGCAAATTCTAAGAAGGGGTAAAAAGAAGGGAGTTAGGAACAGGACAAAAGGAAGGTAGCATTGACATTAGGAACGTACGGAGGAATGGAGAAAATATAATCAAATATTTTTTATAAGCACTGTAAAAACAGCAGCCTGTGTTTTCTACAAAACAAAAAAAGTTAACACTATTATCCTCTGATTTTTACCAACTTTGAAAACATTGAAAAAAGCTGCTGGAATTCACAACAAATAGAAACTGAGCACAGGAAAGCCTAGCCAAAGCTATCTTAAATTAAATGGCCACAAGACTGAAATAGTATTTTCATTGGTACAAAATACCTTGTGGCAGTATCAGGTTTGGCCCGTCCTCCAGACACCCCCCAATCAGAGCAACGTTTATGCACAAAGAAGTGATTGTAAATGTGTTTCTGTCCACCAGTGGGGATATTGCAATGCAGTTTATATAGGCTTACTTAAAACATCTTTGCCTGGGCTACAAGTTATTCTAGATGCGGCTGCTTTGCTAGTGAAGGCCTCACTCACCATAATCATATTACTTTTCTATGGTTTAGCTACACTGCTTGCCCGTTAGCGACTGGATTAAGTGTAAGGCGCTTTGCCTTGACCACACATCATTTGATCAATTCACTTGTACCCTGTTGGCTGAGTGGTTCAGTTGATATCAACTGCCTCTCAATCTTAGACAAGATATCAACTTTTATTCTGATTCCCTAAATTTAAACATGTTCAAACGGGCTGCAGATCTTTTTCTGCTGTTTGTTTACTGAGGAGCTTGTCCCCTTTCTCCATCCGCAGCAAAACTAACCTCTTCATGTTGAAAAAAACTCTGAAAGTTTGCTCAACCCCTACTAATCTAGTGCATGCAGCATTGTTCCAGCAATCTTACTTTTTTTTAATTTAATTTTTTCAAGTTTTTCTACAATTCCAGAAAACAAAAGTAAACACAAATAATGTAGTATTGCATCTGGGTAAGTTACAAACATTCTCTTTGTTAGACATACTTTCAGCGGGCTCTACTGATTTAAGCCGCACATCCAAGTGCCAATACAGCAGGAAGTCACTAATGTTAAATAAGCATTTAAAACCCCAGTAAGCATTGAGAAGCTCACATACAACTCTATCATCAGGCCACATGTAGGCAATCCAAAAAACATTAATACAGGTTTCCAGAATATCTCTCCTTCAACAGGACTAGGTCCACCCCACTGTTCCATACATCCGAGTACAGGCAGCATTCTTAAAGGAATCATAAGTCCTCAAATCGTTCAACAGCAGTCACAGTTAAGAGTCTTGAAGTCTACTTCAGAATTTGTAGCACTTTAAAAACTCACAATATACAAACGTGAATACAAATATGGTGCCTTGACTAGAATCCCTACATATGTGATGAGTGTGCTCCTAGGTACTCTAAAGCAATTAGAGGGAGGCCAAACTTGTCGAACTCCTACCCTTGCAGAAATGCCATAAATCTGCAGATGATCTCTTCGCATCTCACTACCCAAAGCACTCGACCAGCCC
Organism: Calotriton arnoldi; assembly: GCA_963921515.1. Classification (NCBI taxonomy): domain Eukaryota; kingdom Metazoa; phylum Chordata; class Amphibia; order Caudata; family Salamandridae; genus Calotriton; species Calotriton arnoldi. The sequence continues at coordinate 200,258 of CAWUFW010015569.1, forward strand.
ACCAATTAGCAGTTGGACTGATGGACACTTTGAGATTGGAGAAGGAGCGGAATTGGTGGAGAGAGAACACAGGACTGACACAGGAGTTCTCGGACGCTCAGGCTCTAAAATGTCTTGAGTGTTGTTAAATTATTTACTTCCATTTGGTTTCTTGGCGCTAACTGACCAAGTCGGCATCCTTGCAGTTGAAGTGAGAAAACTTCTTAAAAACTTAAGCCTGGGTGAAGTTGTTTTAGCAGTGGTGTTAGAAATGGGATTTCTGGTTGGCTAAGGCTTGCGCCTAAGCCAGGCAGAAACCACCACTCTAGTCAGGGCAAGGGAGTTACACGCTGAAGATAACCCCTGCTCACCCCCTTGGTAGCCTGGCACGAGCAGTCAGGCTTATCCCAGAGGCAATGTGTAAAGCGTTTGCGCAACACACACACATCAGCGACACACTAGGCACACCACAAAAGAAACTCCACACAAGGTTATATAAAAATAGCCTTTGTATTATCATAAACACATTAGATCATAATCACACAATATACACTGTGCCAACTGGCACCAGGTAGAAATTCACAGGGGATTATATACATGACCGGGCCAATCGGGCCACGGTCAGAACCATTAGAAAGCACAAGTAATAACACAACCAGTAACTACTGGTAAAATAATGAACTCTGCATTATCACAAGCAACATAAATGCATTATGTCTGCATCATATTAGGCATAAACATCATAGCATGACATTTGCATTAGGCATCACATTAGGCATACATCCTAATACCCAGCAGTGTACCCCAGTAACACCAGGAAGGTGCACACATCATCTGGGGGCCTACGCCACTCCAGGACACCAAATGACCCCAGGCCAACTGGCCTTCTCTGGGGCCCAAAGGCCCTCTGTCCCAAAAGTCAGGGCTCCAAATGATAGGGCCTTCCAATTGACCCTCCGGCTGCCTTGGCAGCGAAGCCAATGTGCGCAATGCACTGGGGGCGGGGGAGTGTATCTCACTCCTTCCTTGCTATCAAAATGAACATGCCCCCGTCGTTGCAGCTGCCCGCGCTCCTGCGGTGCAGCTGAGGCAATTGGCTTTGGCACCAACCGTGCCTTGGAAGCCCCACTCCGGGACTTCTAAATACAACTGCCCCTTCGGTGCAGCTGCCCGCGCTCTCGCGGTGCAGCTGTGGCAGAGCAACGAACACTGGCACCCACCGTGCTTTGGAGCACCAACACCGCTCCACGCTCAGCCCCCACTCACCGGGGCTCTTCTTGACTCCTCCGGTCTGTTTGGGGCGGGGGAAGGCACCGACAATGTGCCTCGGTAGGCCCCGCTCACAGGACCTCTCCAGATCTGCCCCGGTCTCTCCTGCGGCCACCGGAGCCCGCGAGGCTCCAACTCCTTGACTCCTGCCACGATCAGGCGTCCACAATGCCTGACTTCCGCCACAGCGTTTGGCAACCCACCACAAGGCTTCCTCGGGGCTAAGCTCCGCCCTCGGTCAGGCGGTCCGCCTGACTTCCGGTTTTCGTGGCTCGGCGGCTCCTCTCTGCGACCCAGAAGTGCGGGGTGGGCTCCCGTTTCACTTCTACACTGAGAACAGCGCCCGTCACGCGCTGCAACGACACAAGCCCACCTCAGGGGCTCAAGGGCACAGGAATGCGGGGTGGGCTCCCGCTTCGTCTCCGGGCACCGAATACTCGGGGTAGGCTCCCGCTCTGCGTCCAAGGACCATGGGTGAGTCCCCACGCCGGGATCCCCTTCAGGATACTTCGCAGCCAAGCGCTGCAGGCCACAAGCACTCCTCCTACCCTGGCAAGGTTGGAGTCCCCCTCTCTGGGGCTCCAGCTATAAAGGTATATCGCTCAAGAGGCGCTAGAGTCCAGAAAGCAGAGCTGGGCCCAGGCAGGCCAGCTCACAGGGCCCTCCAGCAGAGGGGCAGTCCCTCGTGGCGGTTCCTCCTGGGGCCCAGCAGTTCAAGCACCCAAAACAGCACAAAAAACATGGGGTCACAGCCCCAATATTTATAGTACATTTTCCCTTTGTTCTGCCCTGGCATAGGTCTTGGGGAACCAGTCTCAACTGGTTCTGGGGGGTACTGGAGCACTTTGTGTACAGTGCTTCTACTCCCCTTTGTCAGGTGGGGGCTCGGTCATCAGACACACCACAGGGGGTTCGGAGCCAGCATTCACCCAGGCAGGCACAGACCTATTCAGGGTCAGGGGACTACTCCTCCCACTACTCCAAATGCAGGTCTCCTATTCAGCCTAGCGCTGACTCACCCTGCCCTCCCTGGAGCCACATACCTCACCAACCCCTGTCACTCCAGAGCCAGACATACAATACACATCAGGCAGGCAGAGACACATAGCACACAGAAATGCCAACTTCTAAAAGTGGCATTTCTAAAATAGTGATAATAAATCTGCGCACACCATTACGCAGCATTTATTATTACTATTCCAAACATACCAAACTTGACCACGCTGCTCCTCTCATATCAGGAATTACCACGGAAACACTTATGAGGGAATCCCCAATGCATTCCTATGAGAGGGCAGCCTCACAGCAGTGAGAAACCAAAATGGCTGTTTGTCACTACCAGGACATGTCACACACTTAAGGTACATGTCCTACCTTTTACCTACAATGCACCCTGCCCATAGGGCTAGCTAGGGCCTACCTTAGGGGTGACTGACATGTAATAAAAGGGGGGGTCATAGACGTGGCACCCACTTTAGGTGCCACGTCACAGCGGCAGTAACACTGCGCGCACAGGCCCTGCAATGGCAGAGGCCTGAGACAGGTTTGAAAGGCTACTTTGGTGGGTGGCGCAAGCAGCGCTGCAAGCCCACCAGTAGCATTTTAATTTACTGGCCCCGGGTATATGAGACACCACATTACTGGGGACTGACAGGTAAATTAAATACGCCAAACAGGTGTAGACTAATCTTACCATGTTTACCACAGAGAGCACACGCACTTTACACTTGACAGCAGTGCTAAAGTGCCCAGAGTCCTAAAAACACCAACACCAGGTCAGAAAAAGACTTGGAAGAAGGCAAAAAGTTCAGGGATGACCCTGCAAAAAGGGCCAAGTCCAACACAACCCCCTTCCAGCCAAAAGCCAGGGTAGATCAATCATTACCTTGATGGGCTTCCCTGCTTGGGGCGATAGAACACGGATGCGGGCCCGCAACTGCAGGGGCACACTCCAGTTCTACTTCAATCTGAACCCATGTGGTTCCCTCTGTCAAAGCTCCCAGGACCAACTAAGCTACCCCACTGGTACTCCCTAGTTGTCCGCGGCCAGGACGAGGCCCTAGGCCACCCAGATGTCTCTGGTCCTTGCCATCTCAGAGTGGGGGGCAGTAACCCCATGTACATAGTATCCATTCTCCACTCTTCCTTTCATCAGTGCAGTTCTAAACTGCCACTGATCCTCCAACCTAGGGTCCGCACCCTCAGGCTGACCAGAGGTCTCGGTCGAGGCTCTCCTCCCCTTACCTCTCCTTCTGGGGTCCCGCACTCTCCTCCCAGGAGAAGCACCCCAGAACCAAAAACTGTCAGGACGCTGGAATCAGACCTCCTACACAATTCTTCCACCAGTTCAGGGCCTTGACCCTGCAACTGATCTACCAACCTAGGGTCTAAACCTTCAGGTTGAACCGGGGTCAGAGGCGAGGACTCCCTCCCTCTGCACCCCTTCCAGAGTTCTGCACCCTCCCATCTGGAGTGGTACCCCTAGAAGACAAACCGGTCAGGACTGCTTATTTATTTTATTTTATACAATTTATATAGCGCGCAAATACCCTAGGGTGTCTCTGCGCTGTGGAGTAAAGGAGAGCAGCTAGGAAGGATGATTACTGATTGAATAGCCATGTTTTTACTTGTTTCCTGAATATCATGAGGGTGGGACTGGTTTTGATATGGAGGGGAAGGGTATTCCACAGTCTTGCCGTGGCAACTGTGAAACGTCTGTCTCCCCAAGATGTTTTCTTAGTGCGAGGAATAGTCAACAGATGGGCTGATGAAGAGCGCAACGGTCTGTTAGGATTGTATGGGCAGAGTATTTTTTTTAGGAACTCAGGTCCCGTGTTGTTGATGGCTTTATATGCGATGCAAAGTGCCTTGAATTTCGTTCGACTTCTAATAGGCAGCCAGTGAAACTGGCGTATAACTTGAGAGATCGATTTATATTTGGGGGTGCCGGACAGAATTCTGGCGGCTGAGTTCTGGACAAGTTGCAGTTTGTTGAGGACTTTCTCCTGAGCATTTAGGAGTCCGTTGCAATAGTCCGTCTTTGACATTACCAGAGTGCACATGAGGGTCTTACCGGCGCTGGGGGGGAGAAATGGTAAGCGTTTCCTTATCATTTTCAGGGTGTAGAAGGATGAAGAGACGACCGCGTTCGCATGGTGGACGAAAGACAATTTGTCGTCAAACACTACGCCAAGATTCCTGACCTTTGTAACCGGTTCAGGAGGGGGTCCCAAATCGGATGGCCACCAGGTGGGGGACCAGCCAGGGGATAGATTGCCAAAGATCATCACCTCCGTTTTATCGAAGTTAAGCTTTAGGCAATTGTTTGCCATCCAGGAGCTTATGGCCAACATTCCCTGTTGGAAGCTGGCAGCAACTGCTCCTCCATCATTGTGAACTTCCAACACCAGTTGGGTGTCGTCGGCGTATGAGTTAGTCTCATCCTGTGTGCTTTGATGATCCTGGCCAGGTCCAACACATAGATGTTAAATAAGGTCGGACTTACAGATGTCCTTCCCTCCAGGTCAGGCAACACTTGAACCTGGCTTCCCAACCCAAGTACTAAACCCTGCGGCTGAGCACCCGCCTGGCACACCAGGACTTCCTGGGGAGCACGCATGCCCCCCCCGAGGGTAACACATGACTCATGTGTTGTGTGACAGTCTGCGTTTCGCGGATCTCCCGACCCCTGTCCATCTGACAGCGCGCGAAGATCCCCCAGGACAGAAGTGGTGTCACCATGGTCACTCCTAGGAGGCTCAGCCCTTCTGGCTGGCCCCTGACCCACTGGTTCTTCCATTGGGGAACGCATCCCCCTCTCACCCCTCCATCTGGACTTCTGCATCCTCAACTTAGGAGCGGCACTGCCAGACACCAGAACCGCTGGAGCTCTGCTTACAGACGCTCCACGTTCTCTTGACACTAGGAGATCCCCCTCAATGGACGGCCTACCAGTACAGCCTAGGCTCCCTACCTGGTGTTCCCTTAAGGAACCCTCCAGGCCCTGAGACTGAGTTTCGGGCACCTTGGGACGCATCCCATCCTCACTCCTTCTCCGCAGAGACAGGACGTGAGTCCCTACACCCCTCCCACTACACCGGGACCTACCTGGGCTACTCTGATCCTCTCCCACCACTCTGGGCTGGGAAATACCTGAGCCACTCCTCTTAGGGTCACTCCCCAATGCCTCTCCAGACCCTCTGGCACTCACCCAGAGGTCTGCCTCCCGTGCAAGCTCCCTGTGATCAGAGAACTCACACTCCAACAGGTGTTGGCGTAACCCCGGAAAACAATTACTGAACATGTGCTCTCTGACAACCTGATTGAACAGCCCTTCAAAATCGTTTGCCGTGCTATCCATCACCCAATCTTCCAGTGCATCACAACATTCATCCACAAACTCCCCCCAAGACTGGTGAGACAGTTTTCTACTGCCCTGAACCTCAACCTGTACCCCTCTTCCTGGGAACCAGGTACCATACTCTGGGATCTGGTAGTGGGACTTCCTGCACTGGACTCCATATTGCTGCCACCACTGGACCCCACCCTCACTGGTGAATCCAGACAACTAAAACTGCACTCAGGGGACATATCCTAAAGAGTTAGTCTTTCCCTGGCGAAGGCCCTCTCTGCCTCTGCCATCCTCTCCTGCGCTAAGACTCTCTCAATCTCTAGCTTTTTCTTCTCCACACCCAGTTGCGCTATCTCCTTGGCATGCTCTAACCTGAGCTTCTCCAAAGCCAGCTGATTCTCCCTTTCTTCCCTCCTATCCACCCACTCCTCTGGGGACAGGGAAAGGGATGGGGCACTGCCCCTGGCACTGGACCCAGCAAGGGACTCCCTATCTATGGGGTCCTCCCTACCTACTGGCGTCCCTGCCTTGTCATTTCCTCCCTCCTGCTCAAACTCTCCAGGGCCACTGCCCTCTGGGGGTGCTGGTTGGGGACCCTCCCTCTCGGGGACCTCACTGATCTCGGGGCCCTCCTTCCCAGACTCCTCCCCCACCCGGTTTTTGGATGTTCAACAGGCCATAAGGCCTCCTGCAGTTCCGCTTTCTGGGCAGACCTCTTCACTTGACACCCAAGATCCTGACAGAACCTCTTTAGGTCCTTCACAGTATATTTACGCAACCTCTTTACATTAAATGCACTTCCTGTCACAATAACTGCTGGATCACCGGGGTGAGACAAGACTGACTCTTTAGGGGTGTCACCAACATTTTAGAAGAGCAGAAAACACAATTCAAAAATGACACTTTTTAAGGAGAAAAAATAATCGGGAGAAATAATCCCCAAACCTGTGATTATCTAAATGCAGAGCTTGTAGTGCAACCAGTTGTCGCTGTGGTACTGCGCAAACGCAAGTCCTATCCTCACCGCTGACAACCAATGTTAGAAATGGGATTTCTGGTTGGCTAGGGCTTGCGCCTAAGCCAGGCAGAAACCACCACTCTAGTCAGGGCAAGGGAGTTGCACGCTGAAGATAACCCCTGCTCATCCCCTTGGTAGCTTGGCACGAGCAGTCAGGCTTATCCCAGAGGCAATGTGTAAAGCGTTTGCGCAACACACAGCAGCGACACACTAGGCACACCACAAAAGAAACTCCACACAAGGTTATATAAAAATAGCCTTTGTATTTTCATAAACACATTAGATCATAATCACACAATATACACTGTGCCAACTGGCACCAGGTAGAAATTCACAGGGGATTATATACATGACCGGGCCAATCGGGCCACGGTCAGAACCATTAGAAAGCACAAGTAATAAATAACACAACCAGTAACTACTGGTAAAATAATGAACTCCGCATTATCACAAGCAACATAAACGCATTATGTCTGCATCATATTAGGCATAAACATCATAGCATGACATTTGCATTAGGCATCACATTAGGCATACATCCTAATACCCAGCAGTGTACCCCAGTAACACCAGGAAGGTGCACACATCATCTGGGGGCCTACGCCACTCCAGAACACCAAATGACCCCAGGCCAACTGCCTTCTCTGGGGCCCAAAGGCCCTCTGTCCCAAAAGTCAGGGCTCCAAATGATAGGGCCTTCCCACTGACCCTCCGGCTGCCTTGGCAGCGAAGCCAATGTGCGCAATGCACTGGGGGCGGGGGAGTGCATCTCACTCCTTCCTTGCTATCAAAATGAACATGCCCCAGTCATTGCAGCTGCGCGCGCGCCTGCGGTGCAGCTGAGGAAATTGGCTTTGGCACCACTGTGCCTCTGGAGCCCCACTCTGGGACCCCTACAACAAAATGGCCCCCACGTTGCAGCTGCCCGCGCTCCTGCGGTGCAGCTGTGAGAACAAGCACTGGCACCAACTGTGCCTTGGAAGCCCCACTCCGGGACTTCTAAATACAACTGCCCCTTCGATGCAGCTGCTCGCGCTCTCGTGGTGCAGCTGTGGCAGAGCAACGAACACTGGCACCCACCGTGCTTTGGGAGCACCAACACCGCTCCACGCTCAGCCCCCACTCACCAGGGCTCTTCTTGACTCCTCCGGTCTGTTTGTGCCGGGGGAGGGCACCGACAATGTGCCTCGGTAGGCCCCGTTCACGGGACCTCTCCAGATCTGCCCCGGTCTCTCCTGCGGCCACCGGTGCCCACGATCAGGCGTCCACAATGCCTGACTTCCGCCACGGCGTTTGGCAACCCACCACAAGGCTTCCTCGGGTTAAGCTCCGCCCTCGGTCAGGCGATCCGCCTGACTTCCGGTTTTCGCTGCTCGGCGGCTCCTCTCTGCGACCCAGAAGTGCGGGGTGGGCTCCCGCTTCTCTTCTGCACTGAGAACAGCGCCCGTCACGCGCTGCAACGACACAAGCCCACCTCAGGTGCTCAAGGGCACAGGAATGCGGGGTGGGCTCCCGCTTCGTCTCCGGGCACCGAAAACGCGGGGTTGGCTCCCGCTCTGCTTCCAAGGACCACGGGGGAGTCCCCACGCCGGGATCCCCTTCAGGATACTTCGCAGCCCAGCGCTGCAGGCCACAAGCACTCCTCCTACCCTGGCAAGGTTGGAGTCCCCCTCTCTGGGGCTCCAGCTATAAAGGTATAGCGCTCACGAAGCGCTAGAGTCCAGAAAGCAGAGCTGGGCCCAGGCAGGCCAGCTCACAGGGCCCTCCAGCAGAGGGGCAGTCCCTCGTGGCGGTTCCTCCTGGGGCCCAGCAGTTCAAGCACCTAAAACAGCACAAAAAACATGGGGTCACAGCCCCAATATTTATAGTACATTTTCACTTTGTTCTGCCCTGGCACAGGGCTTGGGGAACCAGTCTCAACTGGTTCTGGGGGGTACTGGAGCACTTTGTGTACAGTGCTTCTACTCCCCTTTGTCAGGTGGGGGCTCGGTCATCAGACACACCACAGGGGGGCGGAGCCAGCATTCATCCAGGCAGGCACAGACCTATTCAGGGTCAGGGGACTACTCCAAATGCAGATCTCCTATTCAGCCTAGCGCTGACTCACCCTGCCCTCCCTGGAGCCACACACCTCACCAGCCCCTGTCACTCCAGAGCCAGACATGCAATACACATCAGGCAGGCAGAGACACATAGCACACAGAAATGCCAACTTCTAAAAGTAAAACACACAAGATGATGGACGGAATGCTGCACATTGGCAAACATTCACCCCCAGTCACAGATCTGGGTTTAATCCATCGTTATTTTGCTTCACCACACCACCCCAGTTCAGACATAGCCATATGCAAATCAGTCTTGACCCTGTGCCTCATGGGAACACTCCAGACCGAACTGCCAAGCCATGTCTTCCCTGGACCGGAATCAAGCATCCTAGGACCGGTTTCAGGCTATCAGCCTTCATCAGCCAGGATAGCTTGACTCCAGTGGTGCAGTGAGCACGGGACCCACGTCTGGGCATACCCTTCCCACTTAGGGCGAAATGCAAAACACACAAGATGATGGACGGAATGCTGCACATTGGCAAACATTCACCCCCAGTCACAGATCTGGGTTTAATCCATCGTTATTTTGCTTCACCACACCACCCCAGTTCAGACATAGCCATATGCAAATGTCTGAACTGGGGTGGCGTGGTGAAGCAAAATAACGATGGATTAAATCCAGATCTGTGACTGGGGGTGAATGTTTGCTAATGTGCAGCATTCCGTCCATCATCTTGTGTGTTTTGCATTTCGCCCTAAGTGGGAAGGGTATGCCCAGACGTGGGTCCCGTGCTCACTACGCCACTGGAGTCAAGCTATCCTGGCTGATGAAGGCTGATAGCCTGAAACCGGTCCTAGGATGCTTGATTCCGGTCCAGGGAAGACATGGCTTGGCAGTTCGGTCTGGACTGTTCCCATGATGCACAGGGTCAAGACTGATTTGCATATGGCTATGTCTGAACTGGGGTGGCGTGGTGAAGCAAAATAACGATGGATTAAACCCAGATCTGTGACTGGGGGTGAATGTTTGCCAATGTGCAGCATTCCGTCCATCAACTTGTGTGTTTTGCAATTCGCCCTAAGTGGGAAGGGTATGCCCAGACGTGGGTCCCGTGCTCACTACGCCACTGGAGTCAAGCTATCCTGGCTGATGAAGGCTGAAAGCCTGAAACCGGTCCTAGGATGCTTGATTCCGGTCCAGGGAAGACATGGCTTGGCAGTTCGGTCTGGACTGTTCCCATGAGGCACAGGGTCAAGACTGATTTGCATATGGCTATGTCTGAACTGGGGTGGCGTGGTGAAGCAAAATAACGATGGATTAAACCCAGATCTGTGACTGGGGGTGAATGTTTGCCAATGTGCAGCATTCCGTCCATCATCTTGTGTGTTTTGCATTTCGCCCTAAGTGGGAAGGGTATGCCCAGACGTGGGTCCCGTGCTCACTATGCCACTGGAGTCAAGCTATCCTGGCTGATGAAGGCTGATAGCCTGAAACCGGTCCTAGGATGCTTGATTGCGGTCCAGGGAAGACATGGCTTGGCAGTTCGGTCTGGACTGTTCCCATGAGGCACAGGGTCAAGACTGATTTGCATATGGCTATGTCTGAACTGGGGTGGCGTGGTGAAGCAAAATAACGATGGGTTAAACCCAGATCTGTGACTGGGGGTGAATGTTTGCCAATGTGCAGCATTCCGTCCATCATCTTGTGTGTTTTGCATTTCGCCCTAAGTGGGAAGGGTATGCCCAGACGTGGGTCCCGTGCTCACTACGCCACTGGAGTCAAGCTATCCTGGCTGATGAAGGCTGATAGCCTGAAACCGGTCCTAGGATGCTTGATGCCGGTCCAGGGAAGACATGGCTTGGCAGTTCGGTCTGGACTGTTCCCATGAGGCACAGGGTCAAGACTAATTTGCATTTGGCTATGTCTGAACTGGGGTGGTGTGGTGAAGCAAAATAACGATGGATTAAACCCAGATCTGTGACTGGGGGTGAATGTTTGCCAATGTGCAGCATTCCGTCCATCATCTTGTGTGTTTTGAACTTCTAAAAGTGGCATTTCTAAAATAGTGATAATAAATCTGCGCACACCATTACGCAGCATTTATTACTACTATTCCAAACATACCAAACTTGACCACTCTGCTCCTCTCATATCAGGAATTACCACGGAAACACTTATCAGGGAATCCCCAATGCATTCCTATGAGAGGGCAGCTTCACAGCAGTGAGAAACCAAAATGGCTGTTTGTCACTACCAGGACATGTCACACACTTAAGGTACATGTCCTACCTTTTACCTACAATGCACCCTGCCCATAGGGCTAGCTGGGGCCTACCTTAGGGGTGACTGACATGTAGTAAAAGGGGGGTCACAGACGTGGCACACACTTTAGGTGCCACGTCACAGCGGCAGTAACACTGCGTGCACAGGCCCTGCAATGGCAGAGGCCTGAGACCGGTTTGAAAGGCTACTTTGGTGGGTGGCGCAAGCAGTGCTGCAAGCCCACCAGTAGCATTTTAATTTACTGGCCCCGGGTATATGAGACACCACATTACTGGGGACTGACAGGTAAATTAAATACGCCAAACAGGTGTAGACTAATCTTACCATGTTTACCACAGAGAGCACACGCACTTTACACTGGACAGCAGTGCTAAAGTGCCCAGAGTCCTAAAACCACCAACACCAGGTCAGAAAAAGACTAGGAAGAAGGCAAAAAGTTCAGGGATGACCCTGCAAAAAGGGCCAAGTTCAACAAGTGGCTGTACATGTGATCTTTTCGGAGCGTTTGTGGTCAGGTGGGCTGCGTCATTCTGAACAACTTCTGCTCTATTGCAAAGGGAGCTGAGCAGACACAAATAAAATGAATCCGCATAATTGAATCTGGATCCAATCAGCGCTGCCACCACTGATTTTTAATCCGCCTGTAGTAAAAAAATTAAGATATCTTCCTTTTGTTGTAAATTTATGCACTTCAACACAATCAAAGAACTTTGGGACTTTAAGGAGAAACTAGTATCAATTTCTACTCCCAAACATTTCACTGATGCCACAGGAATAGGAGGGTCACCCATTTCTGATGGAGCTCTATAGAGGCTCCAGCCTAAATATCTATTTCTATCTAATGCGACCTCACCAGTGTCACTCTGATTAAGTACATCCATTTCAGAGCTTTCCGATTCCACTAATCAGAGTTCTTTGACATGCCGATGCAGAAAGTTCAAGTTGGCTCCACAACAAAAAGATTCTGAATTTTAAGGTTCCAAAATTACAGCTTTTGATTCTTCCCGACGGAAGTTCGGGAAGCAAAAAAAAACCCTCTGAAGACATCAACCTTAAAAACAAAAGCAATCAGGCAGAACGTAACCTAGGCCCCTGCAGTGCATGGAGGCCTCTAACTCTTCAGAGGGAGCCCTACCAGCGCAATCAATGCGACCTGGAGTGCACCAGGTAGGTAGCAAGAGAGTGCTACCACCAAAGGACAGGCACCAGCAGGGGAGGAAACTGGGGTAGACCACTAAGAGGCGGTGAGACGGCACCCCTGTACGTGAGGCTACACAAGGCCGGCATGTCACCCTGCTGCTCCAGATCAGCAAAATCAGCGATTAGAGTCTGGAGAGACCATGGTGAGGTTGGGAACTGATGTGTTTGGTGTGCTGCCCTAAACAGGTACAGACGAGACATCCGACGACGCAGGCATGGCTGGCATATCAGCGATTGAACCCTCCGTCATCGTGGGCCTACAGCATCACAAGCACCCAAATGGAAACTGTGGGTTGAGAGACTGAATCTCTGCTTCACAGCCACAGGTGTGGTGGTGTTGGAGCACAAGAGGGCACTCCATCTGCCAGGTGGGGTGCCCCAGGGTTCCGTCCTGAGTCCTACTCTTTGTAATGTATACATCACTCCACTGGCCAGGCTCATCAAATCCTTTGGATTCTCAGTTGTCTCATAAGCTGACGATACACAAATTGTGGTCTCGGTATCCAGCAACCCAGACGACACAGCGGTTATATTTAACAGCTGCATGAGCAAATAGTCAATTGGATTAAAAATAATTGTCTCAAATTGAACACTGGGAAAATGGAAGTCCTTCTCCTGGACAGCGAAACCTCCTTCCGGACACCCAGATGGTGGCCACAAGAACTGGGCTTACTCCCAACTCCTGTGAAGAAAGTCAGGAATCTAGGGACATTATTTGACAACAAGTTGTCATTTGGAGATCAGGTTAACGCCTTAACTTCCTCAGTTTTCTTCACACTGAAGATCATCAGGAAAGTATGTCCTTTTATTCCTGGGGACTTTCAGAAAACTATAGTGACCACACTTGCCATATCCAAATTGGATTCCTGCAATGCTCTTTTTCTGTCTGTACATCATAGATTCCTCCGCAAACTACAGATACTGAAGAACGCATAAGCACGTTTCCTACTGGGGATCCCTAAACGCCAATCTGCATCTCAGGCGTTGGGTAAGGTTCACTGGCTGCCTATAAAAAAGCGGATAGAATTCAAGGCCCTTTGCACTGCCTTTAAAGCTCTACACAACTCTGGCCCTGAATATCTGAGACATACATTTGTCTGGTACACTTCTTCCAGAATGCTTCGTTCCTCTACAGCCAAACGTATGGTTGTCCCAAAGTTTATTTGAGCCTCCTGGAGAGGTAGAAGCTTCATAACAGGCATTGCCAAACTGTGGAACTCCCTTCCTCTGGAGCTGAAGGAGAGTCGTAACCTCCTCTCCTTCAGGAAATCCTTAAAAACCTGGCTCTTCATTCACTAACTAACTAGTGTTTACCTTCAGACGGAAGCAGCGCCAAGACACCTTCAGGCATTTGAGCGCTTTACAAAATTAAAATCAAATGACTCTTCCTCCACTTGGTGGGATCAAACATCTATAAACTCTCCTGCAGAGCCCACGAAGTGGAGCCATCACACACCTACAGCACGATCATTGCAGCTCTCACAGCATATTTCAAGCCAATGGCAAACCTAGACTACAAGCGGTTTGTTTTACGTCAGGCTAGACAAGAAGTAGAGGAGTCGTTGGATACCTTCCACACACGGCTCAAGAAACTAGCGAGCACATGCACGTTTCCAGAGGAAATAAGAGCGCAGCTAATTCAAGCATGTGCCTTGTCTGAACTGAAGGAATACATCCTCCAAGCTCCCCTAATGTTGCTCAATGACATGCTGATGCTGGACACATTCAAAGAGCTATCCAGGACCAGAGCCTTACAACTGGACGACGTGCTGCACAAACCCATTTAAACAGAACCTGTCAATATCGTGGGGTCAAAACCCACTGCCGACAAGAGCAAGACAGTGAAAAGCCCCTGTGAATACTGCGGCAGGTCAGCACAGTGCACCACAGATTGCATATCCTGGGGAAAGGTCTGCACTGCATGCTGCAAGCCCAATAACTTTGCGAAGGCTTGCCGCTCGGCATGTGGCTCAAGCAAAATGCTGCTAGAAGCAATAAACGAAATCGACAACAGGCAAAGGAGGCGGAAGAGTGAAGGTGGATCTGATGACCTGGTCGACGCCAACATAGAGGGGGTGGTGACTTCATGCTAGCAGTGTGGCAAACACACGAGCAGCATGAACACCCCCACATGTGAAATACAAGTAGGGCTCACAACCATGACCGCTGTCATCGATACAGTGGCCTCAATAAACCTGATGGCATAAGAACTATTTGAAACCCTTCACCCCCGGCCAACCTTGCCAGTGGCAAAAGCCAGGGTGTACGCATCCCGACAGAAAGAGCAGCTAACTCTCAAAGTTCGATTGAAGACTTCCATATTGTACAACCAGTACACAGTGACGACCAGTGTGTATGTGGTCCAGGAAGGCTCGGGCATGCTGCTAAGCTGCTGGATGGCAGAAGACCTGCGACTTCTACAGTTTACACTGCTGATGCACGCTTCGAAGCTGGAAGTTATCCTGAATTGATTCAGTGACCTGTTTGAAGTCATTGGGTGTCTAAAGGGACATATTGACCAGTTGGTGGTGCCCATCGCCCTGCGACACAGGAGGGTCGCTCAAGGTAGAAGCAGAGCTTCGGACACTAGAGAGGGCTGGCATCAAGAAGGTCTAAGGTCCAATCCCGTGGGTGTTGCCGGTAGTGCTGATAAGGAAGCCCAAACAGCCCGGAGAAATACGACTGTGTGGACATGTGACTCTCATACGTTGCAATCAAGCGCGAATGACCTGTCACTCCCACGGTTGACGACCTAGTCAGCGAGCTGAGCAGGCCAGGGTGGTTTGCCAAGATGGATCTCCACTCCGGGTGCCATCAGAAACTCCGGCATACAGAATCCTGATGCATAACTACATTTTCCATGTAACTCATGCTCCGCCAATACAAATGGCTAAAGTTTGGGATATCAAGTGCACTGAGGTCTTCCAGAACGTGAAGCAGGAAGTATCATCAAAACTCCTGGGGGTATTAAATGCCAGTGATAACATTCTGGTCTACGCCAAGTCAGTGGAAGAGCACCATGAGAGGCTACAGAGTGTCCTGCAGAGGCTCTGCACAGTGGTCTCGCCCTGCTCAAAGAGGAATGTGATTTCATGTGGAACTCAATATGCTTCTTCGGATACCAGTTCTCAAAGGCACCTGACCCCACAAAAGTTAATCATGTGAAGACGAGCCAAGCCTCTTCATGTGTCTCTGAGGTATGCAGGTTTCTCGGAATGGTGAACTACTGTGGGCTGTTCATCAAGTACCTCAAAACACTCACCAAGCTGCTACTGGAACTCACCAAGGAGAAGACGCCCTGGCAGTGGGGGCCTCCACAGGAAAACGTGCTCCAAAGAACTAAAGCTATGCTGTCAGCAGACACAACACTGGTCTACTTCAACCCCTGAAAAACAACAAAGCTGGCCTTAGATGCCAGCCCCACAGAGTGGGGGATGGTGCTATCCCAACAAGAGGAGAGTAGCGAATGGGCCCCCGTGGCCTCATCCCTACCAAACAAATATATTCACTGATCAAGAGGGGGGGCAATTGCCATACACTGGGGGTGCCAACACTTCCATTTGTATGTATACGGACATCCCTTTGTATTCCGAACCGACCACAAGCCACTAATCCCCTTGTTCCAGGGGACGGCATCAAAGCCGCCACAACAGATTGAGAAATGGGTCTTCAGCTGCATAGATCCTCCTTTTTTTAGTCAAGTACAAACCAGGGGCTCAGAACCCCGCTGACTACCTCTCAAGACACCCCCTAGCTGCGGCCCTGCAAAAATAAGAAGCAGCCCAGAAGATTGAAGAGTATACACAATACGTAATATAGAGGTCAAGGCCCATAACCCCCCCAAGGACATTTTAGGAGCCACTCGCCAAGATGACTGCATTTAAATGGGTTTAGCAGTGATTGAGACAGGGAAGGGGGACATCCTAAAATCCCACTGGAGACACAGAACTGAAGAATTGCAGATAACTCTTGGGACTCTACACACTGTACGCCACAAGCTGAACAGAAGCTCGGAAGGGTGCCTGTTGAGAGGCCATCGCTTAGTATTCCCTGGCAGTTTAATATCTTTAGTCCTACAAAAAGCCCAGGCTGGACACCAGGGCATCATCAAAACGAAGAGTTGCCTAAGGAGTAAGGTGTAGTTTCAACTGATGGATGAGCTCAGCGAAGTCATAGTACGAAATTGCATTTTGTGCCAGGCAGCTGAACGGGCTGATCCACTTGCTTCGATGATCACATCACTGAAAACGGATCCAACCAACCGTGGGTCTGTTCCAGCATGGTCTTTGACAGTCTTCTGCACAGCGGGTATATGGTAGTTATCGTAGTAGACTTCTCAAAATACCTGGAGGTAGACCTATTATCAGGTACCGCAGCCCAGAAAGTACTCTCTAAGTTAGAGAAAGTGATGGCCACCCACGAGCTATTCAAAGAACTTCGGACAGACAATGAACCCCCTTTTTACAGTAAAGAAATGGCAGACTACCTGACATCTTACAACATACGCCACATACAAATTGTGACCCTTGGATGGCCACAGGCCAATGGGGTAAAACAGTGTATGTGGACCATAAACAAAGTAATTCACATTGCCCAGCACAGCCAGCAGCCAATCAAATGGGCAATCGACTCATTCTTACAAGACTACAGACAGACCCCACACACCACCACAG
The DNA here is from genome assembly GCA_963921515.1 of Calotriton arnoldi. Lineage (NCBI taxonomy): Eukaryota > Metazoa > Chordata > Amphibia > Caudata > Salamandridae > Calotriton > Calotriton arnoldi. Next base: position 217,077 of record CAWUFW010015569.1, read on the forward strand.
GAGTAGCCCCATGCCATGCTTGTTGGAGCAGGATGACCCAAGATCTCATACCACATCACCCGAGCTGGGTCCCAGAGAACATTGATGACCAATGGACACTGGAACGCCGTCACAAAAGAAACAAGGACAGCAGAGCTCATTGGTTGCCAAGACTACGGACATTGACACTGGGGATGCTGTGCTAATGAAAGACCGTTACCGAGGGAGCAAGTTCTAGCTACGGTTTCAGCCAGATCCATGGCGAGTGATACGACCCAATGGGGACAAAGTCACTACCCAGCAAGGTGAAGAGATCACAACACAAATAATATTCTTCAAACGATACCCTGGAGAGCGGAGTACAATAAAAGATGAACCAGAGGGTGAGGGATGGGACAATAAAAACTCACTAAGAAAAGTACGAGCATTGGAAAGGGGAGAGCGGAATAATGACTCATGAGACAGTCTTCAGGCCCGGTGGGGAGAGATTTGAAAAAACAAGAAAAAGCAGAAGGGAGACAGACAGGCACCAGAGGCTGGTCTGAAAAATAACCCTGCTCCATCGAGCAGGCTCCCAGACTGTTGTGAACATTTTGGAATTGTTGATTCAGAAAAGGGGGGTTGGGTGTGTTCAGGTGTTTTATTTTATTCACAGAAGAGAAGGGGTTTAATATCATGGGCGTTACTCCCGTAGTGAAGGGAAACAACCACTTTGGGAGCATAGGAAATGTTGGTATCCTCCTGTGAGCACAGACCAACTGGTCACACCCAGATGTGACATGTGGAATATAATAAAAGAGCCCTGGGTGAATTCTGCAGGTAGTAACCCACTAGTGCGGTGTCCTGAGTACTTTGTGTGCACGCTCCTTGCATGTTCCCGGCCTGCAAGCACCCCACAGTAGCCCCCTCATAATACTCTACGGGAGGCATCATTTTGCATTACTCTACTGCAACCAGGCAAGTAGATAGTTTCTATTTCCAATCATCCCAAACTGTCACCAGAGCATGAAATTATTGGGAACCACTTGATGATTATATTTCCAAAGGTACCTAAATTGTCTATTATTAAATTTATACAATATTGTGGTCAACGTTTATTCATTTTATGACAATTTAGTACTAAGTAGTTCAATTTTAAATTCTGTTTTATCACATATGCACAATGTCTTATACTGATGATTAATTGCGTTTTGAATCTTAATCCGCTGCATTCTTTTCTTACAGACGTTCATTAGTATATTTTGGTGCTATTTTCTGAATGTCTATTTATGGATGTAAACTTTTTGAACAATATAAAGCAAAGCTTCCTTGTGTGACATCATTCTTCTGTTTAGATGGCTTCCATATTGCAAGAAAACGCAATACTTTTCTTTTCAGCATTTCCATGGCCAAAGAGACTGTGAACGCACAAATCAGGTACACTTGTCTTTAAATGAGAGACCGCAATCAAACACAGTCGTGGAGGTATATTTATTAAAGCTTAAGCCTGAGAGATAAAAAACATTCGGCTTCCAAGTATACTCTGCAAGACACAGCCGTCAGCATCCTTTTTATTCAGTTTAAACATCATTGACATATATTGATACAGCTGAGTCAGACGTGTGCACAAAACAAAATATGTAAATTAAGCTGAAGAAAAACATTTAAAAGGAATCTTATCAAAGCATAAATACATTCTCACAGTGCTGAGGACAGTTGCAGTTTCGACATGTGCTGTTTGTCGTCCTTTCTTATCTATCTCTATCTACCTGATCCTTCAGTTCTTAAAAACAAAGGAGAAGCTACAAGAAGAAACAGTTCATGGACTTTTACCCTCCCTGGTCTTACTGCAAGGGTACTGAGGTTTCCTTAGATAATTAACTTTTTCTGATGGATACATCTGCCTGTGGATTCCTTACCTTTTGAATTACCCCTGCGCCAGCATTCCACGGAAACTTTTTCTTAGCTCTCCCACGTCGACGAGGGCGTCATAATGGCACGGCTCCGCTCGCAACTCCGTATGACATCACCAGAGCCATAAGAAGACCTCGTCGGCGTGCTGACGTCAGTTCCCTTTTTTGTGCGCCGTCAACGCGTAACGGTTTTCTGGGATTCTCCAATTGGTTTCGTTATTACTTTGTTTCTTCTTCTTTCTTGGAGTAGCAGTGTGATGGCTACCTTGAAGAAGTCTGGATTTAAGCCTTGCAGGGAGTGTGGGGGACATATGTCCATCACGGAGCCCCACGACGACTGTCTCTGGTGTCTCTCGTCGGACCACGACATCGGGGGTTGTTCCAGTTGCCGCAAGATGAATCCGAAGGCTCTGAAGGAACGTGAGGCTAAGCTCATCATGGCGCGAGCGAGAAAGGAGAAGAGGGTTCGTAAGAGATCAAAATCGTCGACCTTGCATACCTCGAAGTCGAGGAAACATAAGAAGAAGAGAAGGCATGGTTCTCGACGTCGATCTTCGAAGGGTAAGGCTTCGAGGTCGCCTTCTCCGGCTCCGCGACTTCATTCTAAGGATGTCGTCTCGCTGTCGCCTTCGCCTTCTCCTCAAGCGACTCCAACCCACTGTCTGATGCCGAGGGTTTCTCTGGAGCCCAGGGTTTCTCTGGAGCCCAGGGAGTCTTCTCCTGTTCCTGTGGCTTTGTCTGTACCGGATCCGTTGGCCTTGGCGCCGCAGCCTCAGCCTTCAGCGCGGCCTCGAGTGGATTCAGACTCTGCTCCTTATCCACCCTTTCCTGGGCCAGGGTCGGATCCGTCGCATTTTCTCAATGTTTGCCAGGGCATCCTACCCTACCGGTGCGCCATCTGGCCTCGTGGGTCCGCTTATCTTTAATTTGGGCATCCCTCAACAATATGCCCAAGCACCCTTCGTGCCCTTTATGCCGACGGCGCCGTCCTGGCAGTTTCTGGCTCCAAGGTTTTCGACCCTGATTTCACAGTCTCCAGCGCCACCTGGTGGGCCGTCATCCTCTCGACTTCGAGCGGCACCGTTACCCACTTTGGAGGGTTCTGCTTCGACGCCGGCGTCTCCGGCACCGCGCTTGGCGCTGTCGACGCCGATTCAGAAGATGCGTTCAAGGAGGGAAGCCCAAAGGCTGCTGGAGGAAGAGGAGTACCAGCAGGATGAGGCTGAAGAAGGAGAAATCAACGACTCCGTTGATGAATTCGAGGGCCTTTGGGAGGCCAGTGGTTTAGACACTTCCCCGAAGTGGGAGATTTCATCGTCAAAGGCCTTACCTTCTCAGGATGTTGGACTATACCATGCTGTCATCAAGAAGGCTGCTGAACTTTTGGACCTTCAACTGCCCACAGCTGAGATCAGGCCGAATATTCTCACTGAGGTGTTGCATTCACCATCTTCTGTGGTTGAACCTCTTTTGCCTTTTAATGAGGCATTAACAGAGTCGATTCTGGAGGTGTGGCAGAAACACTTATCTGCTCCTGCTGTTTCAAGGACAGTGGCACGAAGGTATAAGCCTGCTCCTAATGATACTGCCTTTCTTACTGCCCATCCTTCACCGGAAAGCTTGGTGGTGCAGGCTTCCTGTTCTAAGCAGTCGGCTGGGTCGTTTCCTACAACTCCGGGGGACAGGCACTCTTAAGAAATTGGAGGAATCTGCCAAGAAGGTTTTCTCTTCCGCAAGTATGGCGTTAAATTCTACTAATGCCACGTGCTTGTTGGGGAGGTATATCCATGCCTTAATGGACTCGACCAAGCAGTTAGCTCCTAAGTTACCAGAGAATGACCATGGTTCCTTTTTGGAGGTTTTGGCGGACACACAGGCTGCGCCCCATCAGGTAATCCAGTCTGGTCTGGATACAGCGGATTCGGTAGCCAGGGTGATGGGTTCCTCCGTGGCTACCAGGAGGCATGCCTGGCTCAGGTCTTCGGGGTTCTCTCCGGATGTGCAGGCTACTCTTCATGATTTGCCGTTTGATGGGTCCAGACTCTTTGGTGCAAAGGCTGATTCGGCCCTACAGCGGTTCAAAGACAGTAGAGCTACTGCAAAGTCCTTAGGTCTGCAGTCCCAACCTAGAGGTTACGGATATGGGAGGTACCGTGGTTTTGGGAAGACGGCTTCCTTTCGAGGCCATCAGCAGCCTCCGCAGCAACAGCAGCAACAGCAGCAGAACCCTCTGTACAAATCGTATAGAGGAAAAGGTAGAGGTCGTCTGCGGGGGGCCTTTTGGCAACTCTCCTCCTCCGCTTCTTCCTCTCCTGCCCCCACCGCTGGTACCACGGGAAAGCAGCTCTAGATCCCCCATCTTGGAGCATGTTGGTCCTGTAGGGGGTCGGGTGTCCCATTTTCTACAAGATTGGAAATCTATTACATCAGACCTTTGGGTTTTGAATCTTGTGGAAAATGGGTACGCCCTACCCTTCAGAGAGTTTCCACCTCCTTACCCTCCTCGCCAGGGCTGGTGTTCAGAGGACCATTTGCTGCTTCTGCAGCAGGAGGTTCTTGCTTCACTACAGAAAGGTGCGATAGAGGTGGTTCCGGAGCAGAAAAGGTTTAGACCGATCCTAGACCTCAGGATCTTGAATTTTTACCTCAGGCAGGAAAAATTCAAGATGTTGACCCTAGCTCAGGTTCTTCTGGCGCTGCAGCAAGAAGACTGGATGGTGTCGATCGATTTACAGGATGCGTACTTTCACATTCCCATCCTGAAGTCGCATCGGAAGTATCTCCGTTTTATGTTAGGGTCCCAGCACTACCAGTTTGCGGTCCTCCCGTTCAGCCTTACTTCCGCGCCTCAGGTCTTCACAAAGGTGATGGCGGTGGTGGCAGCTCATCTCAGAAGGTCAGGGATTCCTGTTTTCCCCTATCTGGACAACTGGCTGCTCAAAGCAAAGTCGCCAGAGATGGTGCTGCATCATCTGTAGGTAACAGCCCGGCTGTTGTTCGACTTGGGCTTCTCGATAAATGTTCCCAAATCTCACCTGGTGCCATCTCAGTGCAACCTGTTCATAGGGGCAGTACTGGACACTACTGTGTGTCGAGCTTTCCCACCTCCGCAGAGGATTCTCGACATTCAGGAGATGATTCCTTTGTTTCACGATGGAGCGGTTGTTCCAGTCCTGAAGGTGCTACGCCTTCTCGGTCTGTTCGCTTCCTGCATACTGTTGGTCAACCATGCACGCTGGCTCATGAGGGCACTCCAGTGGTGCCTCCGCAGACAGTGGTATCAACACAACGGAGATCTCAGGTAGATGGTCAGGATCTCCAGAGACACTGCAACTGAGCTGTCTTGGTGGAGTATGGAGGGCAACCTGTCTCAAGGGAGGCCCTTTCAGCTTCCTCCACCGGTGGCCACAGTGATCACGGATGCCTCCACTCTAGGGTGGGGTGCTGATCTGGAGATCAAGGGTCTTTGATCTCCGGAAGAGAGGTTGCTTCACATCAACCTTCTGGAATTGCGGGCAATACGTTTGGCTCTCAAGGCTTTCCTTCCCTCCCTTCACGGTCAGTCGGTTCAAGTCCTAACAGACAACACTACCACGATGTGGTACATAAACAAACAGGGAGGTGTAGGGTCGTATCGTCTCTGCAGGGAGGCTCTGCGACTCTGGTCCTGGGCAAAGGATCATCAGATTTGTGTAATTGCAAATCATCTGGCCGGAGTGCTGACTGTGCGTGCGGACAGTCTCAGCCGGCAATTCTCAGCCGATCACGAGTGGAGGCTTCATCCGGAGGTGGTCCATCATATCTTCAAGATGTGGGGGTTTCCTCGGTTGGACCTTTTCGCCACTCAAGAGAACGTGCACTGCCCGTCGTTCTGCAGTCTCCAGTTTCCGATGTGGGGAGCGTTGGGGGACGTGTTTCAATTGGAATGGGGCTCACAACTCCATTACGCGTTTCCTCCCATACCCTTGATTCCTCGGGTTCTGAGGAAGATTCGCCAAGACCAGGCCCAAGTTATATTGATCGACCCGGATTGGCCAAGAAGGGTGTGGTACACAGACCTTCTTCACCTCTCATCGCACCCTCCGCTCCGTCTCCCTCTCAGGGAAGATCTCCTCTCGCAGGGGCAGGATCTACACCCCCACCTCCAGAGTCTGCACTCTGCACCTTCATGCCTGGAGATTGAACGGGGCAATCTGAGTTCTTTCTCTCTCCCACAGGATGTGGTGGATGTTATTTTATTGGCCAGAAGTCACTCCATCAAATCTGTTTATTCTTTTAGATGGGCCAAGTTTGTGAAGTGGTGTGGAGAGAGGTCCATTGATCCTTTGAAGGCCCGTTTATCGGATGTACTTAGTTTTTCACTTTCTTTGGCCCAGCAAGGTTGTGCTGTGGTGACGGTTATGGGGTACTTGTCGGCCTTGTCGGCCTTCCTTTGTTTGCCGGATCAGCTGTCTTTATTTAAGTCTCCCATTGTCATGAGGTTCATTAAGGGCCTCCCCAATAGGTTCCCTCCTACTCCCTTTATTATGCCTCAGTGGGGTTTGAATTTAGTTCTTACATTTCTAATGGGGTCTCCTTTTGAGCCTCTTCATAGTTGTCCGTTGAGGCTGCTTTCTTTTAAGACTATTTTTCTGGTGGCTATTACCTCAGCCAGGAGGGTGAGTGAGCTGCAGGCTCTTAATTCTAAGCCCCCCTTTCACTGCTATCTATGCAGACAAGATGGTTCTTAGGACCAGGGCTGCTTTCCTGCCTAAGGTGGTTTCTCCTTTTCACCTGGGACAGTCTATTACATTGTCTACCTTCTATCCTCCCCCTTCCAAGGAGGAGGAGAGACTTCACCGCCTGGACCCTAAGAGGGCGGTCAGCTTCTACCTGGACAGAACCAAGGACTTGAGGTTGGAAGACCAGCTCTTCATTGGCTTTGTTGGGAAGATGAAGGGCAAAGCCGTCCACAAGACAACGTTATCCAGGTGGATCATCTTGTGCATCAAGATATGCTTTGACCTGGCCAAGAAAGAGCCTCCTGAAGGTATTAGAGCTCCTTCTACTAGAGCTAAGTCTACCACTTCTGCTTTGGCTAGAGGTGTTCCTGTAGTGGACATTTGTAAGGCTGCAACATGGGCCTCCCTCCACACTTTCGCGAAGCATTATTGCTTGGATTCTAAGGTAAGGAGGGACGGCCATTTTGCTTGTTCTGTGATGCTGGACTTTTTGGTATGAGTTGGTGGACACCCTCCTCCGGGAGCAGGACTGCTGTGGGATTCAATTCAAAAGGTGAGGAATCCACAGGCAGATGTATCCATTAGAAGAACAAGTTACTTACCTTCGGTAACTCTTTTTCTGGTGGATACAGTATCTGCCTGTGGATTCCTCACTGACCCACCCCACCCTCCTCCCAGTTGTCCACCTTCGTATACCGAAAAAGTTTTCATTGTTTGACATGGTTGTTTTCCTATGTCTTTTGCTTGCCATACTGTTGGTTGGTAGGAAATGCTTTGTTTCTTTAGCTTTTCCTTTTTATCTATATACTGTGTGTATTAGTGTGTATATTATATACTATCATTTCCAAACCTCTCCTACAACAAAGAGGCAGCAGCACTCCGCAACATTTAATCCTTTAATCAGTCAGCTCAGCAGTCCTAATATATTTCAGTCACCATTGACCTTCTTCAGAGGTAAGCCGATAACATCGCTTGAGGGGCAGAGATAAAACAACAAGTTAGTTAATCACCAGTCTTTATAGTAATCGCCCCTGGTGGGCGCCCAGATGGGTTGAGAGTGCATTCTGGTACTTGCTGTTTTGTGTCCCTCTAATTACAGTCCTCCAGTGGACGATGTCAGATTTTAGTTTAATTTCAGGTAAAGTTGCGTCTTAAACAAGCCCACTTTCAAGGCGAGTAAGATCCATGCCGAAGCCAATCTTCGGCGGCGCCGTTACCCTTCCGCTTTCATGAGCTCCCAAAAGGTTCACTTTCGGGCAAATTCAGCGCTCTTGCTGGCGGTGCTTGCTGACGGCTGAACCACGCCGTATAACATCATTTCCAAACCTCTCCTACAACAAAGAGGCAGCAGCACTCCGCAACATTTAATCCTTTAATCAGTCAGCTCAGCAGTCCTAATATATTTCGGTCACCATTGACCTTCTTCAGAGGTAAGCCGATAACATCGCTTGAGGGGCAGAGATAAAACAACAAGTTAGTTAATCACCAGTCTTTATAGTAATCGCCCCTGGTGGGCGCCCAGATGGGTTGAGAGTGCATTCTGGTACTTGCTGTTTTGTGTCCCTCTAATTACAGTCCTCCAGTGGACGATGTCAGATTTTAGTTTAATTTCAGGTAAAGTTGCGTCTTAAACAAGCCCACTTTCAAGGCGAGTAAGATCCATGCCGAAGCCAATCTTCGGCGGCGCCGTTACCCTTCCGCTATTATATACTATGTATACTTCAATTATGTTGTCGGTCCACCCGTTCTCCTCGGATGCACAGAAAAAATGGGTGGAACTGACGTCAGCACACCGAGGTCTTCGTATGGCTCCGGTGACGTCATACGGAGTCGCGAGCGGAGCCGTGCCATTATGACGTCCTCGTCGACGTGGGAGTGCTAAGAAAATGTTTCCGTGGAATGCTGGCGCAGAGGTAATTCAAAAGGTGAGGATTCCACAGGCAGATACTGTATCCACCAGAAAAGCGTTACCGAAGGTAAGTAACTTGTTCATCATAACCAAAAGTGCCATTCAATGGAAACTGTAATGAGTGATTCTTTTCAGGATATTCATGCCTTAAATGAAAAAACATTAAAGATAATGGGGTAAACCCTGTGTCCCTCAGAACGTGGATATGAGCAATACAAGCTATAGTAAGTTCTGTTCGGTGAGACAATCGCTTAGAAAAATTTAATAAATAATAAAAAGTATCTATCCCAGATAACACATAATGTCAGGGAATGGTCTCGTAACTATTTAAGACAGGGAATAAAAGTAAAAACGCACCACAAACGATAGATCAGTTTTTAGAAAATGGTTCTCAGAACACCCTTTGGACTGCCTTCCTCTTAGTAAAAGATGGAGTCTGAGTATATATGAAGGCGAAGACTCGTGTATCATCTTTCATCGAATTCATTGGTTAGACTTCATCAAGCCAATTTTCATTTAAAGCGCCGGAATTAGTAACCAACAAAACGTAAACCACGAGTATTATTCTTGATTAGATTCTTTATTTTTGTGATAGGCAATAAATCCCAGAAATTGTTCTTTGTTTTAGTGGTAGGCAATAAATCCCGAATGTCTAACAAATTCCACCGTCCGGTTGGAATCTCTTTTGAAGATCGTCAGTAAATGGCCACGTTCTTCGATTGTGCCCATGAGTCTTCTCCATTGTATATACTCAGACTCCATCAAGGATTGGAGGAGCATTTCAGAAATGGCTGTCTACAGTCCCTAAACCAATCCTAAGGAAGACCCGCAGTGACGCTTCTTTAATTACACATACCTTTGAGTCGATACGTCGACGCTTCGTTTATCTGTCCAATTCACTAGTCACCCTTTTACTAATAGTTAGGCAGTCCAAAGGGTGTTCTGAGAACCTTTGTACTTGAAAATGGACAGACCTACACCTTGTATATATATTTTTGTGTCTAATTTATGTTTATTTCCATCTTAAATCTTATGAGCACTCTGTCACAATTTTTCTCCAAAGTCACTTCCTTTTTCTTGTTTGCTCGGTCATTTGTGTATGTGACAGCCATTTACAAATGTAACTATTATAAATAACTGGAATCTTGATGAAGCATGAATACATTCTCACAGTGCTGAGGACAGGTGCGGTTTGGACATCTGCTGTTTGTTGACCTTTCTTATCTACTTGATCCTTCAGTTCTTAAAAACAAAAGAGAAGCTACAAGAAAAAACAGTTCATGGATTTTCACTCTTCTTGGCCTAACTGCAAAAGCCAGGGTTTGTACAGCTGCAGTGTTTGAGATCATAGTGAAAACAACATCATAAAAGAATAGCTGTTCAATATCACATTTATGCTCCTACAAGACTCTTCTTCTGGGCTGCCAACTCAGAATTTATTGCAAACTGGTGAAAATATGGCCTGTCGGCAACAGCCTCAAATCCTCATCACCCGCAGGCAGCCAGCCCCCTCTGCGCACTTTGGACTTTAGTCGTGCATGGCAAGAGGTTGGCTGCAGGGCCTCAACCCTAGGCTATGCGCAGGGCCTGTGGCCAACCCATCCGGAGTTAACCCAACCCACCCCACGCTGCGCATGGCAGTGTGTGGCGAGAGTTTGGCCGCAGGCTGGGCCCTGTAGCCAACTCCTACAGGCAGCCAACCCCTCGCTGTGCATGCCCTTTGGCCATCCACATCAGGGGTTGCCCACACTCACAACTTTTGGCATGCACGAAGTAGAGTTGATATATATATATATCTATCTTGCAGCCCCCTCCTTGATCCTCATTAGGCCCCCGGGACTAAATTCCATTCTAAGGGGAGGGGGGGGCTCTGTGGCCCCCCTCCCTGAGCCTCATTAGGCCCAGGGATTCCATCCCCTGGGGTCAAATTCAATTAAAAAGGGGAGGGGGCTCAAAGTCCCCCTCCCGAGCCTTCATAGGCCCTGGAGCCCATCCCCTAGGGCCGTATTTTATTAATAAAAAGGGAAGGAGTGCCACGCGGACCCATCCCCCAGGGCCTCTATGTACAGTAGGTGGGTGCCTCTTTGTCCACCCGGAGCACTACCGACCAATCAACACATCAGAGACTATGGAGGGAGCACCAGCACCCCGCGGCTGGAGCCGGCATTGCTCCTACCTATAGGGAGCAGCTGCTTTTTACATGCTCTCTTTGGGCGGGAGCAATTTGTGTTTTGTTTCCCTGCCCTCACTGATGCGGACAGGGAAACAGAGCACCAGTCTGCTCCCAGCTGGCGGGAACATTTTTAAATCTCCCGCTGGCAGGGAGCAGACTTAGTGTTTGCTCCCGTTTGGCGGGATATTTTAAAATACTCTTGCAAGAAGGGAGCAAACACGTTTCCCTTCCCATGCTGGTGTGGGCAGGGAAACTACTGTGTCCCGGAGTTGGGCTCCCAGGACACATTAAGCGAGATGGCCCCAATGGATGGGGTCCCCGGGGTCTTTAAAGGCTCAGGGAGTGGGGGGGGGGAATATGGCCCCCTTTCCTTTAATTTAAATTTCAGCCTCAGGGGATCGGGTCCCAAGGGCATAATTAGGCTCAGGGAGGAGGGGTAAGCGTTCTCCCCCTTCAATTTATTACTTGACCCCCAACAAAAAATAAGAAATGCGTCCCCCCTGGGCTCTGGCCCACCCCGGGGGTTTTAAAAAAACAAACACAGGGGTCTGCGCTTGTTTTTTATATTTGCGTGCAAAATACGATAAAAAACACCACCAGGCCTAGGGAATCAGGGTAGCCGTTACCCTCCCCCCATGTCTTTTTTTTATGGTTTTTTTTTTTTTTTGGACTCTGGACTGAGTCCAGGGTCCTAAGATGGCTGCCACCACTTCCTGGTTGATATGGTGGCAGCTAATAAGATCTCAGCAGGAGATCTGTTGGCTCAGCGGATCCTCCACTCGTCAAATATACAAAGTTTTTCAACATTAATTGCTCAAAAACTACTGAACAGATTTACACCAAATCACAAAAAGTGCGCTTTTTGGACCAAGATCTAGCTTTCTGACAACACAGTTTGGCCTGCAGCTGTATCTAAATTTCCTATGGAAAAATGAATTCGGAAAACCTGCTTTGGGACCGCCCACTTGCCCCGCTTGACGTTCACCCCAAAACTTTCCAGCCACAAACTAGACAAAAAGTAGCACTTTTTTGGAGTTTCATGGAGATTCGACAAACGGCACCAAAGTTATTAGCAACACAAAAAAGGCATTTCCTATGGAAACACGATCTTAACTAGAACTACCCATTGGCGACCACAACTGGGTAAAATGTAAATACATTGTTTATTTTTTTTGTATGGAAGCAGGTGTACATATTGGACTACTAAGGTTCCTCCCGCTACGCAGAATCGACCCCCTTATTTTATATATTTCTGTGCTAAGAACTCAATTCTGTCAGCAGAAGTGAGCGGTTTTTAAGCTGCTGTCTGCAAAGTAAATTAACAACGGCCTCAAGTAGAGGCCGTTGTTAATTAGAAAGTTCAAGTTTTACTTAACTTTGATGAAGAGGGTTCAAATTAAACAAAGGGAAAAGGTGAAGCTCAGCGATGTGGTTGTAATCCTTCATGTTGTGCTGCTTCACTAATTAAAGTAAGGTAAGAAAATCAAATCAATCACTGGATAAAATGTTTAATTTACGGGAATGTCATCTGTTAAATTTGACGAATAATTCCTTGTAATGTATGGGCTTGGAAACTACTGCATTTTGCGTATAAAAAGCAATCAAACAAGCAAAATATGTCAACGCAGAGAGGTCTGCGCATTCCTTTGCTGCCAGTATTTCAGACTTCTCAACATTTCCTGTCTATGCTTATTCATCGTCGTAATTTCCAGCATGACCTACTGATCAAAGTCTGTGGGATTTAAGCTGAGGCGACGGAAAAGCAATTGCGTACTATAAGTGAATGTGTGGAACTGGACACCATTGGAGCTGCTGATGGCATGGAATTGGGCCAGGTGAATACCAGAGTTCCCATTAGAAGTGCTGTTTTATTTATGATGGAGCTGATAAAGAGTTGTGTGCATTGTCTCTGATTCAAATGGAGGTAGTGCTTTGCAAAGAATTTCATTCAGTTGGGATTTGCTCCTAGGACTATAAATAAAGCAAGTCATTACTTATCTTCAGAGCCCTCCATTTTCTTCATTCGCCCGGCATTTTGTTAAAATCTGTACATATCAATCACGTTTAACATATTCGCTATAGCACATGCTGCCAAGGCAAACCAACAAGATTACAATGAAAAAACTGAATACCAAACTTCTTCCATTTACACTCATAAGGCCAATAAACTTATGCAGTTGAAAATGTTGCCCTGCATAAGTATGCCAAATATTTCAGCAATTAAGAATTACTTCCAGTCTCCATCACTGTCTCATAAGCCACCCATTCCTCATACAAAGCCAACATTTTCTTGGAATTAATCTAGCCTTCCACCCTATGTTGGTGTCGGTGTGCAGTAGCAGGTTGGCAGATTAAGCTGTCCGACTGTAGAAGCCAGTTCAAAGCTGGGAACTCAAGTCACTGTGCTAATGATATAATGTGCTTTCTCAAATCAAGATGGTATTGGAAGTCACTGGAGGAATATTGGCCCAGTGGTAGCACATCTGCTGCTATAACTTGCACAATAAGGCCCGTGAGTGATGGAGTAAGCAGGCCTGAAGGAACCGATTGAATGAGCCTGAGAGGGAAGGCAAAGACCCATTCCTGCAAGGGCACTTACGCTCTTTGTGTAGTTACAGATCATAGGTCTGATGTGGATCTAGGCTTGGAAATTTACCAGGCAGTGCCAAAGGGGACACAGGCCCAATCGGACACCTCAGAGTGGCACCAGCCAGACCTCTCTTCCTAGTGCCAGGCTACATCTGATCAGATGGTGGTGGTGCTGCTGGTGGAAAGACAAGCCGCTTGATGGTGAGAGATACATGCTCTCATGAAGGTAGTAAGAAGGACTACCTGATAAGTGTGACCACAGCCTGGTCCATATATCCCAGAGTTTGCACATAAAAGAAGAAACTTGCACCTTCATTATGAGGAGGAGGAGTGGGAACACTATTGTGTAGTAATGCTGGGAATATAAAAATAACTCAGAGATGTGTCTCTCCTCAATGGCATTATCATCTGACTGTGGAGAAGTTAGAAAAATATTGCTTGCAAGAGAAGAGAATTGGGAAGTGTTTGAACTGTGGAAGAAGACCTGGGCAATTTTCCTACAAAACAACACAGAGCAGACTGAAGTAGAAAAGTCACACAGACTGAGTCTAAAAACATAGATGTCGCTTACTTGTGCTGACAAGTTGGTGTCAGATGCAGGCTCTCCGCCCCCACTGGGAAGAGAATATCGGCCTAAGATTGGAGCGTGACAACAGCACAAGCAGCAGAAGCACACACGCCTGGTTGGACCCATTTCACATTGTAAATTGTAGAGTAAGGATCTCTGACCCCTGGGGGCTCTCATTGGGCAGTCTATTCCCTCTTGGCGACAAAGGTGCTACTGGAAGAGGTACAAAATTTCATCAGTGCACTACATGTTCAAACCTTAACAAATTGGCCAAAACACGGGCAATACCAATAAAACTGTGTGGTGACGACTCAAAGTACTTAGTGTGGGAAATCAAATCCTATGACAGAAAACAGAACATGAATCATCGGTCAGACAAACTAGACAGTTTATAGCGCTATCAGAGAAATTTGAGAAGCCCTGGAATTCAAGATCGACATCACGGCCATAGTCCTCCGTCTTCTGATAGCAGATCAAAAAAAATTATCTGATAGCCTGGATGAAACTGAAGAGGTGGTTTCAGCACTGAAATCCGTGGTTGCTGACTTTAAATAGCAGATGTAACCAAAAGAATCTGAATTGTTGGGAAAAAAGCCCAAGGCTTAAAGGGGCGTCCTAGGGGATCCAACCTGAAGATAGTCAGAAAGATTGATCAAAAAAGGGGCTTTGAAGGGCCTCTCCAATTGTTTCAATTATACAGTCACAAAGGGTGCCTGCATCTCCTTCCACACCAAGAGCCCAGCCCTGACTGATTGTCCCTTGCCATTTTAGTTACCAGATGAGGGATCTGCTCTTACAGAGGGCCAGGCAACTGGGACCGCTGACTGTAGGCAACAATAGTATTAGGCTTTTCCCAGACCATACAAGTGCAGTACAGTAGAAGAGTATGTATTTCCTGGAGTTTATGACAAGTCTCAGAATGCTCAAACCGAAATGCATTTGTTCCCAGGAAAACTGAAAATAATAGACGGCAAGCAATCACACTTATTTGCCAAAGCAGAAGAAGCTATGAGGTGGTCGTAGTGGTGGGCAACTTCTCATGGCGTAGTTGAGACACAAGACTAAAAATGACAATGACACAAGAACTGAACCAGGAACACATATGGAGAATTAGGTCATGGAGAGGACGACAGGAGCTAAAGACTCAGTGAGCAATGCTCAAGTAGCCAACCAGAAAAGGGGGCTGGCTCAGATTCAGCATCCTCGACCTCAGGATGAGATTGAGTGATTGGAATGGATAAGTAGAATTTATCCCCATGACCGCAGATGAACTTGGCTAAATCAAGATACGTTATTGTGTGCGAAGAGATGTTAGCTACACAGGGATGTAGTACGTGATCACATTAACTTGCCATAATGCATGAGAAATAGATTACCGCCAAGGTAAACTTTTGGTGGTGCAACGGTGTATTGGGTGACCAGAGGATTGGCTCTTACTTTGTGTCACCCTCCTGATCTTAATTTCACATTCATCGATGGTGCAATTACAGCTCTTCACATTTTGTTTAGGTCTTGGGCAGGATATTGTACTTATGCCAGTCTCTCTGGGGGGATTTTAATGTTAAGGGATATGAGCGTTTTAGAGACGTTCTTCCTGCTTAATCGGGTATTCTTTCCAGATCATATATGTTGATTAATGATCTGGTTAAAGCATTACAAAAAATATGGAAATAACAACAAAGAAAAGGAAGTATTAATGTGTTTGACATATGTACTTGTTCTTAATGGTAACAGGAGTTTTGAACATTTAAAGATGTGTTGGGATACTGTCTGCATACCTCCTTATTCTACCTTTGATTCACGCTAAACACCAAACTATCTCTAGATCATTTAAGCATAAGTCTATTAATATTTTTGTTAAATCCTTCTGGGTTGCACAAATAGCATGATGTGATGTAAAATGATACACCACACCTCAGCAGGGACCTTCAAGTGTGGAGGGAATATTCTTAGACAGGAAAGACAGTTGGAGAATAGAAACATGTCACTCACCCTATGTGCACTCTTGATTTCTTTTTTAAAATGCAGTGTTTTTTTTTTTCTTGTCTCCAGACTTTTGTGTAAAGTTGTGTCCTTGGTTTCTTTGGCAGGTTTTATTTTCCTCACTGGTATTGCAATGGTAGCAGCCGCGCCTATAGATATGGAGTTACACGGGGTGCAGAAAGTCCTGTTCTTGATGACTTTGTCATGTCTTATCTCTTTGCTCAGGTATGTAGCTGTTTTTTCAAGTTCTACGGTTTATTCATTGTCGTCCATGATCTTACCGAAGCTGCACGTTTCTGACTTTTTGAAAAAAATGTTGTTGCATTTTTTTCTCTTACAATTTGCTCAATAGCCCCTCAAATTATGATCTGTTCTACTGTTGGTCACGATGTTGGCATCCTTGTTAGATTTTCAGAATTATCAAGTAAAATTAATTTGCATACAAGGTATCTAAGTGGGAATCATTTACACAAGCAGTGGTATCCTGAAAACTTGTGATGGATCCGGCCTCTTTGACCAGCATTTGACACCACTGCACTAATCCTGCTGCATGGATAATCTGGTTATGCAGTACACTTCTGCATTTCAGACAAATATAATTGTGCTTTTTTTCGTTAAACGTTTTTTGGCAATCAGCACTGTATTAACTGTTTAATAGCATAGAATTTGCCCTTTAATGGGCCCTCTCACGAGGCGGTACAGCCCTCCGGATGGTGGCAGGGAGTTAAAAGGAAGATGCTTCGTGTTGCCACCTTTCCAATAGAAAAGTACCAGCAATCAGTCCCCATTTTAGCATTCTGCAAAGGCCTGGATATGATTCTTTAGTAGAACTTTATATGAAATTGTCTGCATCTATTTTGAACATGGCCTCCTGTCTTTGTTCACTTTAGTTTTCAGTCTGAGGTCATTAGGGCAGCCATAGAACACTCTTAAAAGTGTTTTCTCCTTACGTTTACTGTTGGAAGTATGCACTGAGAGCAGGAAAAATTACTGGGTTTAAGTGATTTTTCTACCGGCCTGGAAATTAAAATTCCGGTATAAAACTGACCAGGTGGCAACCCTATTCATGCTGTACAAGTCCACCAATCTGCAAGTACAAGGCTGTGTGAATGCAGCAAAAAAGTGGATTGAATTTACTCTTACTTTTGGGAAAGCACTGTAGTATCAAAGAGTGTGCAACGATTGTGAACAGTTCAGCTTAATTTTCCATCAATACAAATAAAATCTGATAGCGTTAGAACTTTTTGTTCTTTTTTTCACTGGCACGCAGATCAGAAAATGCACAATTTCAGAGACTTCTCTCTTTCACTGTGATATTTGCGGAATGCCGTAGACACGAGAACATCACTGGAAAATGTCACAAATCCATGTGGACTGGGTCTGGCTACAAAGATGCACGTTTCCTACACTTTATCCCCATGTTGGTTCCATGCAAGCCCCGACCCTAGATTTATTTCTTTGGCTCTCCTACAGAAAGTTAAACAAGAGACCACCCTGTGATTTAGTGGCTGTAGAAGACCTTGGTTCCTTTACGATTTCACATTGCACGACTCATTACCATACAGATGTAGAGCGTTAATGGAACAGGGGTCTGGTTGTGGTCTGGCTTGACAGCGCAGCTGTCGCCAGACAATTACGTGAGCATCGCTAGAGAGGGGTTTTGGCTCCTCCTACATGTTGGGAGCCAGGAATACATGTTTTAATTGGGCAAAAGTTGTGTGCTTTCACCAAAAAGTGATCATTCCATTTATTTAACCAGCTGCCTGAGCTTGAACTTTCAGGGGCACACACATGGCATTGTAATGCTTTTAAAGAGTCTTAGATAACTAGATAATTCGTTGGTTTTTCTCTGGCAGCAGAACAGGTGGAAGGAGGGCAGTCTTTAACTTACATAGATGTTTATGTTATCTTATGACGCTGAAGACGTCACTAAGCAGAATGTACATGTTTTTAAATTGATGGTTGGTGGCCCATTTCTCCTTATGACATTAGGCCAATTGTTTGTGTTAGTGTACTCTAGAAAAATATGTATTTCTTTCTCACTCAAAACCAGACTGTGAATTTGGGTGATGAATGTCGCTGATAGAGGATTTTGGACCAGGTCACTGGAATTGTGTGGCAGGGGATGGTTACATTATGTGACGGGGAAGACAAAATATTGCTGCAGGACAATGTATTATTTGTGTTTTTAACACCTTTTATTGTCTGGGCAAAGTTGCAATTTATTATTAAAAGTTTAACACCGGTGTTCAGCAGTCAGCAAATGAAAGGTCCTCAGATAACTTTTGCCATTGAACGGAACCACGTTTTGGTACTTTTTAAAGAAGTTTCCATCTGCTTGAGCTACACGCAAACCTTTTTTGTGAAGTCTGCAGATTATGCTGCAGAGGGTGGTTTGTGTGGCAAATGCGGCAAATCCATACATGTGGAAAGCACCACAGGATTGTATGATTCAGTGCTCTTAATTATAAATAAGGACGCTGCGCGTGACTATCTCAAGTTTCTGCAATCCCCACGAGTCCTTCTGTAAGAAAAGGAGTTGTTACTGAGTATTTCTGTGCTAATCACTTCTAGAAGAAATCATAAACATGTCACCTAGCGGGTTTGAATTGGGGATTTCATTACTAAATCGTAAATACCTAGGTATGCTTTGACTTTCTCCCACAATGTCATCTTTGATGAAAAAAAAATACATTAGTGTGACCAATTCCACTAGGAGAATTGTGAGACTGTATGAAAGTATGGCAGTTAACTCTTCTGTAGATTTTCAGGTGTCAACGTGAGGCACATCCCTGAAACGTATCTTGAACTGCTTATGAAACAAAATGCCCTCCCAGTTAGACTGCTTCTGCACATTTTACAGACATTGTAAGCACAATGAAATGGTATGCTTCCCCGAGAAGTTCCCAGTGGTTAAGATGAATGAAAAAGCATTGCTGTGCAAAGCTGTATGCTGTCGGCAGATTGCACAGCAGCTTCTCGGACATTAACTAAGCAAGTTTTATTGCGGCAACTTCGGATTCCGACGCCCACTCGAGAAAAAATATAGGATTTTTTTGGCTATAGCATTCCAGAAAAAATGCAGGAAAAACGAGTCGCATTTGTCACGGTCCTAAGGCTCCATTTTCATCCTAGCTTTATTTTGTACCTTTCCAGCCCTTAGACCTAGGCCCATCCTCATAAATGAGGTCCTGTTTCCCACAGCAGGTGTAGGAGTCCTAGAAGTTTCATTTTGAGTGGTATTCAGATTTAGGCGTTCACAAATCCTTCCTTTTCCAGCAAGGTGAAATGCTTTGGGATCATGGTAGTTGTTCGTCTTCCTGTATTTCTGAGACTGTCTACATTTCAGAAATGGTTCGTCATTTTCTCAGGAGTTAAAGAAGGGGGAATGTCCTTCTCCGCTGAGCAAGAATACACCAACATGGCAAGGCAGAAATATTTTTCATTAAATGCTAGAGTGTGGGCTGAGCCTGTTTTCAGTCTAAGCCTTTTTCATTTGCATAAACCACTTTGATATTTAGATTAAAAGTTTTTTAGGTGTGACGTTAACCAAGAACTTTTCTTTTCATTAAAATTATATATATAACATAGATATAGAAACTTTCAGCTAACCCTCTTTTTCCATTGGTCGTTTATTAATTAATTCACAATTTTCTTCCATTCGCTACAGAATGGGGCAGGGAGTTAGCTCACTTCAGCCATTGGCTAATTTGATTGTGAGTGATGGCATTCTGCCCTTTCACAAGGAACACATCCGCACACAAAGTATTTTGAGACTAAAAAAATATTTTCGCTTCTAGACAATATTTTTTCCTATATTACTAAGGCCACAGCAGCGCCCTCAACTATAAGGTTTTACAAAAACCATGACGAAACAAAACAAGAGTGAACAAAGCCAAAGGTCTCGCAGACAGTGCCAGACCTATTTAGCTCTACCAATGCTCGTTATTAACATCAGCACTAAAATTCTTGTGCAGAACAGCTAGACACTGGATATTGTAAGAGGAGATGTCTCTTAGTAGATAGACGTGCTGAATTTGGAAATGGTGAGCCCGTTTGAATCCTGGCTTTGGCTCAGCATTCTGTGATTCTGGGCAAATAATGTAATCTCTGTGTGCCTGAAAAGAAAATGTGTAACTTAGTCTGTTATAAAGTGATCTAATGTCCTTGAGCCAGGTTTGTGCTATAAACAAATGAAAACAAAGGATGCATTACAAGCCAAGTGAAACAAGCATTGGCATAGCCAATCGGTCTCGCCTTTGGGGCCTTATAAGTGTTTAGGCAGAGCTATTGACTTTGCCAATGTGTTTAAGCTGTGCTGTAGAGAAGTGTGGCTGCTGTGCAGCATGCTGAAAAGTTGTAATAAAAAAGTGCCAGAAGCATTTTTGTTACCTTATATATGACCAAAAAGGCATTATGTCCAACACAACGGCCATATTAAAAAATGTATGTTCAATAAAAAATTTCCTCATTTTTCTTTTGTTCTTGCAATGCTGGCAACTTGTTTTTGCCTATTCCAATGGTTGTTTGTTAAAGTTTTTTTTTGAGGGGGCATAAACAATTGGAGGTTGAAGGTTGTGAACTAGTACCTGTATTATAACACTAGCAACGGCCAGACGCTAGGGGAGAATCAACAGATGGCAGATTCCGAGAGTGGGCTGAGGTGGTGCTGAGTGATGCTGAGGTGGTAGTGGTGGTGGTGGTGGTGACTGGTGCTGAGACGATGCTGAGGTGATGCTGAATGATACTTAGGTCTTGCTGAGTGTTGATGATGTGGTGGTGTACTAGTGCAAAGGCGATGCTTAGTGATACTGCTGTGGTGTTGAGTGATGTTGTGGTGGTGCTGAGTGATGCTGTGGTGGTGCTGAGGGATGCTGTGGTGGTGCTGAGTGATGCTGTGGTGGTGCTGAGTGATGCTGTGGTGGCGCTGAGTGATGCTGTGGTGGCGCTGAGTGATGCTGTGGTGGCGCTGAGTGATGCTGTGGTGACGCTGAGTGATGCTGTGGTGGCGCTGAGTGATGCTGTGGTGGCGCTGAGTGATGCTGTTGTGGCGCTGAGTGATGCTGTGGTGGCGCTGAGTGATGCTGTGGTGGCGCTGAGTGATGCTGTGGTGGCGCTGAGTGATGCTGTGGTGGCGCTGAGTGATGCTGTGGTGGCGCTGAGTGATGCTGTGGTGGCGCTGAGTGATGCTGTGGTGGCGCTGAGTGATGCTGTGGTGGCGCTGAGTGATGCTGTGGTGGCGCTGAGTGATGCTGTGGTGGCGCTGAGTGATGCTGTGGTGGCGCTGAGTGATGCTGTGGTGGCGCTGAGTGGTGCTGTGGTGGTGCTGAGTGGTGCTGTGGTGGTGCTGAGTGATGCTGTGGTGGTGCTGAGTGGTGCTGAGTGGTGGTATGGTGGTGCTGAGTGGTGGTATGGTGGTGCTGAGTGGTGGTGCTGAGTGGTGTGGTGGTGCTGAGTGGTGTTGTGGTGGTGCTGAGTGGTGTGGTGGTGCTGAGTGATGCTGTGGTGGTGCTGAGTGATGCTGTGGTGGTGCTGAGTGATGCTGTGGTGGTGCTGAGTGGTGGTGTGGTGGTGCTGAGTGATGCTGTGGTGGTGCTGAGTGATGCTGTGGTGGTGCTGAGTGATGCTGTGATGGTGCTGAGTGATGCTGTTGTGGTGCTGTGGTGGTGCTGAGTGGTGGTGTGGTGGTGCTGAGTGGTGGTGTGGTGGTGCTGAGTGGTGGTGTGGTGGTGCTGAGTGGTGGTGTGGTGGTGCTGAGTGGTGGTGTGGTGGTGCTGAGTGGTGTTGTGGTGCTGAGTGATGCTGTGGTGGTGCTGTGGTGGTGCTGAGTGATGCTGTGGTGGTGCTGAGTGATGCTGTGGTGGTGCTGAGTGATGCTGTGGTGGTGCTGAGTGATGCTGTGGTGGTGCTGAGTGATGCTGTGGTGGTGCTGAGGTATGCTGAGGTATGCTGTGGTGGTGCTGTGGTGGTGCTGTGGTGGTGCTGCGGTGGTGCTGAGTGATGCTGTGGTGGTGCTGAGTGATGCTGAGTGATGCTGTGGTGGTGCTGAGTGATGCTGTTGTGGTGCTGAGTGATGCTGTGGTGGTGCTGAGTGATGCTGTGGTGGTGCTGAGTGATGCTGTGGTGGTGCTGAGGTATGCTGTGGTGGTGCTGTGGTGGTGCTGAGTGATGCTGTGCTGGTGCTGAGGTATGCTGTGGTGGTGCTGTGGTGGTGCTGAGTGATGCTGTGGTGGTGCTGAGTGATGCTGTGGTAGTGCTGAGTGATGCTGTGGTGGTGCTGAGTAGTGGTGTGGTGGTGCTGAGTGATGCTGTGGTGGTGCTGAGTGATGCTGTGGTGGTGCTGGGTGGTGCTGAGTGGTGGTATGGTGGTGCTGAGTGGTGGTGCTGAGTGATGCTGTGGTGATGCTGTGGTGGTGCTGTGGTGGTGCTGAGTGATGCTGTGGTGGTGCTGAGTGATGCTGTTGTGGTGCTGTTGTGGTGCTGTTGTGGTGCTGTGGTGGTGCTGTGGTGGTGCTGAGTGATGCTGTGGTGGTGCTGAGTGATGCTGTGGTGGTGCTGAGTGGTGTGATGGTGCTGTGGTGGTGCTGAGTGATGCTGTGGTGGTGTTGAGTGGTGCTGTGGTGGTGTTGAGTGGTGGTGCTGTGGTGGTGCTGTTGTGGTGCTGAGTGGTGCTGTGGTGGTGCTGAGTGGTGCTGAGTGGTGGTGTGGTGGTGCTGAGTGGTGGTGCTGAGTGGTGCTGTGGTGGTGCTGAGTGATGCTGTGCTGGTGCTGAGGTTTGCTGTGGTGGTGCTGTGGTGGTGCTGAGTGATGCTGTGGTGGTGCTGAGTGATGCTGTGGTAGTGCTGAGTGATGCTGTGGTGGTGCTGAGTAGTGGTGTGGTGGTGCTGAGTGATGCTGTGGTGGTGCTGAGTGATGCTGTGGTGGTGCTGGGTGGTGCTGAGTGGTGGTATGGTGGTGCTGAGTGATGCTGTGGTGATGCTGTGGTGGTGCTGTGGTGGTGCTGAGTGATGCTGTGGTGGTGCTGAGTGATGCTGTTGTGGTGCTGTTGTGGTGCTGTGGTGGTGCTGTGGTGGTGCTGAGTGATGCTGTGGTGGTGCTGAGTGATGCTGTGGTGGTGCTGAGTGGTGTGATGGTGCTGTGGTGGTGCTGAGTGATGCTGTGGTGGTGTTGAGTGGTGCTGTGGTGGTGTTGAGTGGTGGTGCTGTGGTGGTGCTGTTGTGGTGCTGAGTGGTGGTGTGGTGGTGCTGAGTGGTGGTGCTGAGTGGTGCTGTGGTGGTGCTGAGGTATGCTGTGGTGGTGCTGTGGTGGTGCTGAGTGATGCTGTGGTGGTGCTGAGTGATGCTGTGGTGGTGCTGAGTGATGCTGTGGTGGTGCTGAGTAGTGGTGTGGTGGTGCTGAGTGATGCTGTGGTGGTGCTGAGTGATGCTGTGGTGGTGCTGGGTGGTGCTGAGTGGTGGTGCTGAGTGGTGGTGTGGTGGTGCTGAGTGGTGGTGCTGAGTGGTGCTGTGGTGGTGCTGAGTGGTGCTGTGGTGGTGCTGAGTGGTGCTGAGTGGTGGTGTGGTGGTGCAGAGTGGTGGTGGTGTGGTGGTGTTGGGTGATGCTGTGGTGATGGTGAGTGATGCTGTGGTGGTGGTGGGTGGTGCTGAGTGGTGGTATGGTGTTGCTGAGTGGTGGTGCTGAGTGATGCTGTGGTGGTGCTGAGTGATGCTGTGGTGGTGCTGAGTGATGCTGTGGTGGTGCTGTGGTGGTGCTGTGGTGGTGCTGAGTGATGCTTTGGTGGTGCTGATTGATGCTGTGGTGGTGCTGGGTGGTGCTGAGTGGTGGTGCTGAGTGGTGGTGCTGAGTGGTGGTGCTGAGTGATGCTGTGGTGGTACTGTGGTGGTGCTGAGTGGTGCTGTGGTGGTGCTGAGTGGTGCTGTGGTGGTGCTTGGTGGTGTGGTGGTGCTGAGGGGTGCTGTGGTGGTGCTGAGTGGTGGTGCGGTGGTGCTGAGTGGTGGTGCTGAGTGTTGGTGTGGTGTGGTGGTGCTGAGTGATGCTGTGGTGGTGCTGAGTGATGCTGTGGTGGTGCTGAGTAGTGGTGTGGTGGTGCTGAGTGATGCTGTGGTAGTGCTGTGGTGGTGCTGAGTAGTGGTGGTGTGGTGGTGCTGAGTGATGCTGTGGTTGTGCTGAGTGATGTGGTGGTGCTGAGTGATGCTGTGGTGGTGCTGAGTAAAACTGTGGCGGTGCTATGGTGCTGCTGAGTGGTGGTGGTGGTGTTGTAGTGCTGAGTGGTGGTGTGGTGGTGCTTAGTGATGCTGTGGTGGTGCTGAGTGGTGTTGTGGTGGTGCTTAGTGATGCTGTTGTGGTACATATATGTGTGTAAAGTGCCGAAATGCTACAAGGAGGTGCTGAAGTGAAGGAGCGCAATTGCAACAGTGTTAGTATATTTTCCGTAGTGCAATTTTATTATACAAATCGTCCCAATAGTTATGTCTGGAAAGTACAAGATTTAAGTACAGTTAAATATTGCAAAAGTACTTATTTCCAAGTTATAGTTTTGCCGTTTACACAGGAATTCCTTTATCGTAGGCGGAGAGAGGCACGCAATAAAAGGCTGGTGTTCGACTGCCACTCAAGGACGTCATAGTGTGTTGAAAGCAGACATCTTTGGGTAAAAACAATGAACTTTAAGGATTTAAATGGCAGGTCCACTATTCTAAAACTAAAACCTTCAAGTGTATAAATTCTCCATATGGAGAAGACCCGCGTGTCTTGCATTAGAAGCCAACCTGTGAACACACTTCTCTCACAGAAAAATGATCCAAGCTTCAGACCAGTTTGCCAGAGAACTGATTCGGAAACACACTAAATTAGTCCTGGTACACAAGCTCTCTAAGATAGGAGGAACATTCTTTACTGAAATCCGAAACGTTCTCAGCTGCCGGAAGTTTCTGCTCGCTGCTGGGAAGGGTTGGCTTGAACCGACGCCAACCGGGCCATGAATTAAACCAGGGAGGCCTTTGGTGGTATGTGTGTCAACAGCAATCGCGCAACCGACAGCAAGATCCTCCCATGGGCCCGCACTACAAAGCCGACACCCGCTGGGGAAATGGCTAACCGGTTCAGAGCTGGTCACGCCGAGTGTGCATTTCTAATCAGAACGTAATAGGCGCGCGAAAGGATGGCAGTGTAGAAACAAAGCAACTGAAGTGCCTGTCTTGTTTTTTTAACTGGTTTATATGGCGCGAATTCAACCCAAAGGTATTTGCGCACTTTACTTATGCACCAGTTACATTACCAAGGGCACATTCATTTGTTTGCTTTTTCTTGGCACGGGCGATTAGGTGATTCGCCCAGAATCACACGATGTTGAGCCGACGCCGAGACTTAAACCTGGTGCCCCAGCACCAAAGTCGGTAGATCTGGCCGTCACGCATCCTTGTTTGTTGATAAACCATACATGTAACCTCTTCGACATAATCTGGGCCACACAGCCACGCTTCCTAATAATAAAGTGTATTGGGGCAGTAACGGCCATTGAAACACAGAACTTTGAAGTTAAATGGATAACGACACCAGGAAGGCTGAATGTCAATCATGATTCTAACATCGCAAATATTTGAATTTCATTATCAGAATAACGTGTTCGTGAACTGCGACACCTGCTAGAGAAAAAAGCTATCCATTTAATCTGCTACTCTCCAAACCTTAGGTTATGCATTTTTACTCCGAATGTATTACTTATACTTTCTATGAGAAAGAGCCAAACCCTTTGAAGTTTTGTGCTACGTTTCAAATGTTAAACACGCTTTAGCAAAACCAATAGTTTGGTCTTTGAAATTCTACAAAAGATTTTTCAAATTCATAAACAAGGAGAGACAAGCATTGGCCGCGCGGCCGTGCGAGACGCGCTCTGTGGTGGGGGAGGGGGGAGGAGCGGGAGAGCAAGTGACGCGCGGCCGTGAAAGTGACACGGCCGCGCGGCCCCGAGAAGCACTCTGTGGTGGGGGAGGAGCAAGTGAGAGGAAAGACATATGGCGCCTGGAGCATGTGAGGAATGCGCGTTACTGTGCACGTACTCGCATGCTCTAGGCCAGCCAAAAGTTGTGGTCGCATTTCTGCAAGCCCACTACAAAATGTCTCGCCCAGAGCCAGCGCTGAAGCGCTGGCTTTCAGGGCGAGACCTAAAAAGGACACTGAAAAACATGACTAGAAGCTCACACTAGGCACACTTGTCAGTAAACCTTACCATTTTAAAACTGGTATATCAACATAACTTAGTGCAATTAAAACTATAACAGTTAATTAAAACTATAACATCATAAGGAAAACTGTTTTGTAGGCATAGGGAAACGGTAACAGTGTAGGGGTCGGACAGAAGAGCGGAGAAAGAGGAGAAAAGAGAGGTGATGGGGTGCAAAAGAGAAACAATCTAAATAATGTTACCCCATTCTCTTAATCACTTGTGTGAAAATAACTATATTCATATAGCGCACAAGCGGTGTGGGACAGTACACAGACATGGTCCTATTGAAGATAAGCTCAGCTTTTCTGGGGATTGCCCTTGATGCCTTTTGAAAGGAGAGTACAGCTCCCACTGCTGAGAAGATATGAGACTTTCCATAAGTCACCATCGATTTGTCTGAGAACCACAGTGTTACCAAGGTCCCCAAATTCAACAGGTCCTTCGTGGCGATCATGATGTGTTGCTTTTCTTCTGTGTTTCTACATCCACCTCATAGACGAGGAGAATCCAACTATGCTCATTTTAAAAAAAAATCTTTTTATCAAGATTAACATGTTCAGGTAGGTACAGCCTTTTCCAAATGTCATAAAATTCACAGTAAGACTCACAAGCAGTATGCACACCATTAATGTAGGTTACTTCCCATATCAACCACCTCGGGGGAGCTTACACTCGAGCTCCCTTCGCTATTCCGCCTCCTCGAGACCCCCCTCCCGATATCTGAGGGACTGGTACAAATTCCTCCCTTATGTGTATTCCATTTGCCCCATATCTGGTCCCATTTCTTCGGGCACCTTCTCATTAAGTATAGAGTTCTTTCTATTATCATACAGGAGTCCATATCTCTCTCCCAGTCCCAGAATGTCGGTGTGGTCTGCGCCCCCCAGTGTCGTGCTATATTTCGTTTTGCGATCATCCTCCTCAATGTAGCCCATATCTGCTCTTTCCGGTTTAGGTCGGTCTCATTCCAAATGTTAAGGAGACACAGTTTTGGTTGTATCGCTACGCTTCTCCCGCTGACTCTGGTCACTTTACTCATTACTTCCCCCCAATACTGCTGAATGGATGGGCAGTCCCACACTAAATGATAAAAAGAACCCTCTTGTCCACATTTTCACTGGCACTGAGTTGTCATTTCCCTCCCCATCTTAACTAGCGTGGTTCTGGAGAGGTAAACTCTGTGTAAAATCTTAAGTTGGATAAGTCTAAATCTCGCTGCATTAGCGACCTCCGTGGATGACGCGAGGGCCGCCTGCCAGTCTTCATCTTCGAGTTCACCCACATCTCTCTGCCATTGAATCCAGAGTTTCTGGAGGGGGTCCGGGGAGTTGCACAGCAACTTTTGATAAGTTAGGGCTATTGCTTTGCGTTCCATGTAGTCTGTAAGAAGCCTATCTTCTAATGGAGAAGCTTCCGGGGGATTACTTCCCGGCGGGATGGCCGTCTTTAGGGCGTGTTGAACTTGTAGGTATCTGAAGGCTTCAGTTGGGGCCATTGCGTACTTGCCTGTAACTCCTTAAAGGGTATGGCTCCCCCCTGTTTTCATATATCCCCTATCGTCGAGATACCTATGAGGTCCCATCTGTCAAAACCTTGAGAGGTGTGGAGCCCTCCCAATTTCTTGCTATCGCACAACGGGGTACTTTGCGTCAGGGTGGTAGACCATCCCAGCCATTCGTTTACCTTGTGCCATACTGTGATCGTATGTGCGGTTGGTCCGGTCAGAGCATTGCCTTTTAGTTTTGTGTACAGTGCAACTATGCTCATTTTTACAGTTGTGTGTCAGAGATGCTAGTCTATTCATAATAGACCTTCTGCATTCAGTGTCCTGAATAATCTTTATTTATGTGCCCCCATTTATGTCCGTAACAGACATCTTTGAGGGCAGTTTATAGGTCCTTTTCACCCCCAGATGGGGCAAGATAGTCTCGGGCACAGCAGGGGGCACAGCTGCTCTTAAAAGTAGAATCGCTTCAGGTCCAGCATGCACACCTCCTGTGGACAGAATTTGAAATCCCAGGAGGATCAGGTTGGCTCCTTTTTGGGCTTTTTCCACTCCTTCCAATGTATTTCTCCAACAGCACCATTGCCTTTGCTACCTAGTGGCAAAAGTCCATCAGCTCTTGAAGGTTTATTGCTACTGCAGCTAAACTCTTTTGAGCAATCTGCAGGCTCTTTCCAAGAGGCTTTATTGTTGACTCAATTCACTATACTCTGGATTCCATGATTGAAAGTCGCATTTCAACTGCTGTCATCGCTTTTTCCACACTGTCCATCTTCCTCATATTGGAGCCCAGTGTACTCATCCTCTTTCAGTGGTTCTCCGGTTGAAGTATACCGTGTCCTCGCCTCTTCCCCAGCTTTCCTCAATGAATAGGACCAGACATAGTCATACTTTTCTTTCCGCAGTTGCCTGCCTTGTTGTCAGTCATGCTGCAGCGTGGCCTACCTCATCCCTCTTTGTGCTGCTGCTCCTCTGTTAGGGATGCCTATTTCAAGCAGTCCACTCTACGGCCGCTCCAAGGTAGTCTGTTTCGGCTCTGGTTATGTCGGCATCTATCAACTTTGGAGAGCCCCTTCAAGCAGCACCTGCCATCACATTTACAGCTGCAAGCTGTGGGTTCCCCCTCTGCTTCCTTCAGAACCAGATCCGATGTGCCCTATTCCCTTTGGCAGCCCCTGCAGCCCCACCGTCCCCTCGAGCTTCCCTGCAACTTTAGAGAATTGGGAGACCAAGATGTCCAAATGAGCCTGTAGAATCCTACAAAAAATGAATACAAAATCTGTCAGCACACATGATTACAAGAGAAAATGTATTATAATACGTGCAGCATGGGGACAGTCAGCCAGCAGCCATGTGTCCGAAAAAGGAGAAGCCTCACAATCTTTTATTGTCTACAACCACAAAAGGCCGTTGCAGTACATGTCCAGTAAAATCACAAGAATAAGACAGTTTCTCAAAAATGATGGACCAAGTTGCCACATGCCCATCACCAGACTCTGCAGGTTACACAATTATTGAACACCACACCAATCGGGAGAAGCCAACTCTGCGTGACACCTGCATGGTGTAAGATGGTAGGGTCTTGCTACCCATGTGTCCTTCGATTGTGACAGTTGGGACTTTCCAAGCTAATGCAATGTGCTAGCAACGGTAACTGCTGTCTGAAAGATTTGTAATATCTTTCCAATCGGGGACACACAAGCTTTGCCACTTCTAAATATGGTGTGGCCAATTGCCTGTAGCTAAGCTAGCATCTTGTGCCGTGTGGATGATGTCCTTGAGCAAGCCTTGCATTGCAATACCAGCTTACTTTCAGTAAAAGTAGATCAGTTCACCCAGGGTCAATTCTCTTCTTCGCACATTTTACAGGCCATCTGCATTTATTGAGTATCACAGAGCTGGTCATGCTGTTGGTATTATGGAGCACTAATAGAAGGCTTCCACATTCCCGCCCTCTAATACTCAGTCACTAACCTCTACCTTATCTCGTTCTTCATCATCATTTCCGTACCCTCTTCTCCAATGTCAGTCCTAGTGAGGCATGTATGTGATGTAGCGCTCCTTGCCATGTAGTGTCCACAACTGCTTATTAGTGCAGACAGGCAAGCAGGGCATACCCGGACCATTATGCATAGTGTAACCAACAGTGCTATTCCAATTATTATTGCTTCCAGTATCCATGACCCCCCAGCCCTTGAACCATGTTAGCACTTGTTGCCATATCTGTCTATGCCATGCAGTTCATCTTTATATATATATATATATATATATATATATATATATAATCTACTGGCGGTCGCCAGTAGATAGTTATAGTTAGGACCTATTTTCCATAGGAAATCCGCGACATTCTATTTGAAATAACTCTTGCGTCGGTTGACGAATCTTCGCGAAATTTTCAAACTTTATGGCCCGCTCCGGTCCGCTCCTACCCTGAAAGTCTCAGGGTGATTCGTCAACGGGGGCCGAGAAAAAGGGGGTCCCAAAACATGTTTTCCCCATTCATTTTCCCATAGGAAACTTTAGACACGGCTACAGCCTGAACTGCTGAACGGAATTACACCAAATTTGGCAAAGAGGTAGTTCTTGGTTCAAAAGAACCCTTTTGTTAAATAGTGTAAATCCGTTCAGTAGTTGCTGAGAAAATCAAAAGTAAAAACACATATATATCTGGGCGGAGCCTAACCACACATGTCATCGTGAGATCTGATTGGCTGTCAGCACTTCATCCTGGAATTGCTGGCAGCCATCTTGGGACCAATATAAATGATAGTACCCCATTGAAATGCATTGTAGTGAATCGAAGATTTTGAGGGTTACCAAAAGGAGAACTATAAAGGGTGATAACAGACTTTAGTTACATTAGAATTCATTTGTTGATGGTACCATACTAATTTCAGGAATTGTGGTGTGTTCTAAGGTGATTTTACCCTGTGAAAAACCTTCTGCTGGGATATCATGAATCATGTTTGAGAGAAAACTATTTTCACATGCTTGTCCCATACAGTTTTGGAAGGTGCCCCAGAAGCTAAAATGAGAGCATATTTTCTGTAAATTCACATTATCTTTCTCAGTCATGTGAGAATGAAGTCTGACATTCTCAGTAAAACATGTACATCCAACAAGGGCAGAGACTGTCAGTTGATTCCTTTGTGTTCTACTGCAGCTTCCCAGAGTGTTCTAAAGAACAACTAGAGTGCTAACAGCCTTACTTATGACAAAAGTATGGCACACCTGAAGCCATCTTGATTGGAATAAACTGGTAACACTTAAAACATTTAATTTAAAAAGGAACAAAATGATGGGGTTCATCTTGTCATAGAAATTATGGTTAGTGCTCTGGAAAGAAAAATTAGGACATGTTTCAAGTGTGATCTCAAATATCTTCCTGTTATATTTCAACAGGAGCAGCCTGTCAGTTGATGCCTTTGTGTTCTACTGCAGCTTCCCAGAGTGTTCTAAAGAACAACTAGAGCGCTAACTGTCTTACTTATGACAAAAGTATGGCACACCTGAAGCCATCTTGATTGGAATAAACTGGTAACACTTAAAACATTTAATTTAAAAAGGAACAAAATGAGGGGGTTCATTTTGCCATAGAAATTATGGTTAGTGCTGTAGAAAGAAAAATTAGGACATGTTTTAAGTGAGATCTCAAATATCTTCCTGTTATATTTCAACAGGAGCAGCCTGTCAGTTGATGCCTTTGTGTTCTACTGCAGCTTCCCAGAGTGTTCTAAAGAACAACTAGAGTGCTAACAGCCTTACTTATGACAAAAGTATGGCACACCTGAAGCCATCTTGATTGGAATAAACTGGTAACACTTAAAACATTTAATTTAAAAAGGAACAAAATGAGGGGGTTCATTTTGCCATAGAAATTATGGTTAGTGCTGCAAAAAGAAAATTTAGTGCATGTTTTAAGTGAGATCTCAAATCCTCTTCTATTTCATTAGAAAATTCTGACATGCAGACTGAAACAATCACTTTCAATACCAGCAGTAGACTTCCAGTTAACTCCTTGGTGAGCAGTAGCTTTACTACAGTGATCTAATGAACAACTAGAGTAATAACATTCTGAATTTATGGCAAATGTGTGACACATCTGAATGCCTTCTTGATGGAATCAAAGTAAAAAACTGAAAGTATTTCCTACTGAGGAGACTGCAGTAAATGAGGAAATTAGGAAACTTCATAAAAAGAAGTCTTCCAAGATGGCCACCAGTGAAAAAAGAGCCCAAATGTAGCACAAATATTACCCAGATGTAGCCCACATATAGCCCAATGACAAAAGTGTGCAAAACACTTTTTATTTTTAGTTTTTTTGCAGTTTTATGTAGTGCAGACTGGTCAGGTATTGGAGCGTTGCATCTTAAAACATGACCCCCTACACTACAAAACACCACTGCACTACCCTAAACCCTAAAACACTACCCCAGCACGACACCCTACACTACACAAGCACCACTGCACTATCCTAAACCCTAAAACACTACCCCCAGCATGACCCCCTACACTACACAAACACCACTGCACTACCCTAAACCCTAAAACACTACCCCCAACACCACTGCACTAACCTAAATCCTAAAACACTACCCCCAGCACAACCCCCTACACTACCCAAACACCACTGCACTACCCTAAAACATGACCCCCTACACTACACAAACACCACCTCACTACCCTAAACCCTAAAACACTACCCCAGCACGACCCCCTACACTACACAAGCACCACTGCACTACCCTAAACCCTAAAACACTGCCCCCAGCACGACCCCTACACTACACAAACACCACTGCACTACCTTAAACCCTAAAACACTACCCCCAGCACGACCCCCTACACTGCCCGAACACCACTGCACTGCCCTAAACCCTGAAACACATACCCTAGCACGACCCCTACACTGCCCGAACACCACTGCACTGCCCTAAACCCTGAAACACCACCCCCTTCACGACCCCCTACACTGCCCGAACACCACTGCACTGCCCTAAACCCTGAAACACCACCCCCAGCATGACCCCTACACTGCCCGAACATCACTGCACTGCCCTAAACCCTGAAACACTACCCCCAGCAAGACCTCCTACACTGCCCGAACACCACTGCACTGCCCTAAACCCTGAAACATCACCCCCAGCAAGACCCCCTACACTGCCCGAACACCACTGCCCTAAACCCTGAAACATCACCCCCAGCACGACCCCCTACACTGCCCGAACACCACTGGACTGCCCTAAACCCTGAAACACCACCCCCAGCACGACCCCTACACTGCCCGAACACCACTGCCCTAAACCCTGAAACACCACCCCTGCACGACCCCCTACACTGCCCGAACACCACTGCACTGCCCTAAACCCTGAAACACCACCCCCAGCAAGACCCCCTACACTGCCCGAACACCACTGCACTGCCCTAAACCCTGAAACACCAGCCCCAGCACGACCCCTACACTGCCCGAACACCACTGCACTGCCCTAAACCCTGAAACACCACCCCCTGCACGACCCCTACACTGCCCGAACACCACTGCACTGCCCTAAACCCTGAAACACCACCCCTGCACGATCCCCTACACTGCCCGAACACTACTGCACTGCCCTAAACCCTGAAACACCACCCCCAGCACGACCCCTACACTGCACGAACACCACTGCACTGCCCTAAACCCCGAAACACTACCCCCAGCAAGACCCCCTACACTGCCCGAACACCACAGCCCTAAACCCTGAACCACCACCCCCAGCAAGACCCCTACACTGCCCGTACACCACTGCACTGCCCTAAACCCTGAAACACCAGCCCCAGCACAACCCCGTACACTGCCCGAACACCACTGCACTGCCCTAAACCCTGAAACACCAGCCCCAGCACGACCGCCTACACTGCCCGAAAACCACTGCACTGCCCTAAACCCTGAAACACCACCCCCTGCACGACCCCCTACACTGCCCAAAAACCACTGCACTGCCCTAAACCCTGAAACACCAGCCCCTGCACGACCCCCTACACTGCCCGAACACCACTGCACTGCCCTAAACCCTGAAACACCACCTCCTGCACGACCTCCTACACTGCCGGAACACCACTGCACTGCCCTAAACCCTGAAACACCACCCCCAGCACGACCCCCTACACTGCCCGAACACCACTGCACTGCCCTAAACCCTGAAACATCAACCCCAGCAAGACCCCCTACACTGCCTGAACACCACTACCCTAAACCCTGAAACACCACCCCCTACACTGCACGAACACCACTGCACTGCCCTAAACCCTGAAACACCACCTCCAGCAAAACCCCTACACTGCCTGAACACCATTGCTCTGCCCTAAATCCTGAAACACTAGCCCCAGCATGACCCCCTACACTGCCCAAACACCACTGCACTGCCCTAAACCCTGAAACACCACCCCCAGCACGACCCCCTACACTGCCCGAACACCACTGCACTGCCCTAAACCCTGAAACACCAGCCCCAGCAAGACCCCCTACACTGCCCGAACACCACTGCACTGCCCTAGACTCTGAAACACCAGCCCCAGCAAGACCCCCTACACTGCCCGAACACCACTGCACTGCCCTAAACCCTGAAACACCAGCCCCAGCATGACCCCCTACACTGCCCGAACACCACTGCACTGCCCTAAACCCTGAAACACCAGCCACAGCACGACCACCTACACTGCCCGAACACCACTGCACTGCCCTAAACCCTGAAACACCAGCCACAGCACGACCCCCTACACTGCCCGAACACCACTGCACTGCCCTAAACCCTGAAACAATAGCCCCAGCACGACCCCCTACACTGCCCGAACACCACTGTACTGCCCTAAACCCTGAAACACCAGCCCCAGCACGACCCCCTACACTGCCCGAACACCACTGCACTGCCCTAAACCCTGAAACACCACCCCCTGCATGACCCCCTACACTGCCCGAACACCACTGCACTGCCCTAAACCCTGAAACACCACCCCTGCAGCACCCCCTACACTGCCCGAACACCACTGCACTGCCCTAAACCCTGAAACACCACCCCCAGCACGACCCCCTTTACTGCTCGAACACCACTGCACTGCCCCAAACCCTGAAACACCACCCCAGCACGACCCCCTACACTGCCCGAAACACCACTGCCCTAAACCCTGAAACACCACCCCCTGCACGACCCCCTACACTGCCCGAACACCACTGCACTGCCCTAAACCCTGAAACACCACCCCCTACACTGCCCGAACACCACTGCACTGCCCTAAACCCTGAAACACCACCCCCAGCACGACCCCCTACACTGCCCGAACACCACTGCACTGCCCTAAACCATGAAACACCAGCCCCAGCACGACCCCCTACACTGCCCGAACACCACTGCACTACCCTAAACCCTGAAACACCACCCCCAGCACGACCCCCTACACTGCCCGAACACCACTGCACTGCCCTAAACCCTGAAACACCAGCCCCAGCACAACCCCGTACACTGCCCGAACACCACTGCACTGAACCCTGAAACACCAGCCCCAGCACGACCGCCTACACTGCCCGAAAACCACTGCACTGCCCTAAACCCTGAAACACCAGCCGCAGCAAGACCCCCTACACTGCCCGAACACCACTGCACTGCCCTAAACCCTGAAACACCACCCCCAGCAAGACCCCCTACACTGCCCGAACACCACTGCACTAAAGCCTGAAACACCACCCCCAGCAAGACCACCTACACTGGCCGAACACCACTGCACTGCCCAAAACCCTGAAACACCACCCCTGCACGACCCCTACACTGCCCAAACACCACTGCACTGCCCTAAACCCTGAAACACCAGCCCCTGCACGACCCCTACACTGCCCGAACACCACTGCACTGCCCTAAACCCTGAAACACCACCCCTCAGCACGACACCCTACACTGCCCGAACACCACTGCACTGCCCTAAACCCTGAAACACCACCCCCAGCACGACCCCCTACACTGCCCGAACACCACTGCACTGCCCTAAACCCTGAAACACCACCCCCTGCACGACCTCCTACACTGCCGGAACACCACTGCACTGCCCTAAACCCTGAAACACCACCCCCAGCACGACCCCTACACTGCCCGAACACCACTGCACTGCCCTAAACCCTGAAACATCAACCCCAGCAAGACCCCCTACACTGCCTGAACACCACTACCCTAAACCCTGAAACACCACCCCCTACACTGCACGAACACCACTGCACTGCCCTAAACCCTGAAACACCACCTCCAGCAAAACCCCTACACTGCCTGAACACCATTGCTCTGCCCTAAATCCTGAAACACTAGCCCCAGCATGACCCCCTACACTGCCCAAACACCACTGCACTGCCCTAAACCCTGAAACACCAGCCCCAGCATGACCCCCTACACTGCCCGAACACCACTGCACTGCCCTAAACCCTGAAACACCAGCCCCAGCACGACCACCTACACTGCCCGAACACCACTGCACTGCCCTAAACCCTGAAATACCAGCCACAGCACGACCCCTACACTGCCCGAACACCACTGCACTCTAAACCCTGAAACACCAGCCCCAGCACGACCCCCTACACTGCCCGAACACCACTGTACTGCCCTAAACCCTGAAACACCAGCCCCAGCACGACCCCCTACACT
Organism: Calotriton arnoldi; assembly: GCA_963921515.1. NCBI lineage: Eukaryota > Metazoa > Chordata > Amphibia > Caudata > Salamandridae > Calotriton > Calotriton arnoldi. The sequence goes on from CAWUFW010015569.1 coordinate 253,283, forward strand.
GCCCGAACACCACTGCACTGCCCTAACACCCTGAAACACCACCCCCTGCATGACCCCCTACACTGCCCGAACACCACTGCACTGCCCTAAACCCTGAAACACCACCCCCTGCAGCACCCCCTACACTGCCCAAACACCACTGCACTGCCCTAAACCCTGAAACACCACCCCTGCACCGCCCCTACACTGCCCGAACACCACTGCACTGCCCTAAACCCTGAAACACCACCCCCAGCACGACCCCTTTACTGCTCGAACACCACTGCACTGCCCCAAACCCTGAAACACCACCCCCAGCACGACCCCCTACACTGCCCGAACACCACTGCCCTAAACCCTGAAACACCACCCCTGCACGACCCCCTACACTGCCCGAACACCACTGCACTGCCCTAAACCCTGAAACACCACCCCCTACACTGCCCGAACACCACTGCATTGCCCTAAATCCTGAAACACCACCCCCAGCACGACCCCCTACACTGCCCGAACACCACTGCACTGCCCTAAACCATGAAACACCAGCCCCAGCACGACCCCTACACTGCCCGAACACCACTGCACTGCCCTAAACCCTGAAACACCAGCCCCAGCAAGACCCCCTACACTGCCCGAACACCACTGCACTGCCCTAGACTCTGAAACACCAGCCCCAGCAAGACCCCCTACACTGCCCGAACACCACTGCACTGCCCTAAACCCTGAAACACCAGCCCCAGCATGACCCCCTACACTGCCCGAACACCACTGCACTGCCCTAAACCCTGAAACACCAGCCCCAGCATGACCACCTACACTGCCCGAACACCACTGCAATGCCCTAAACCCTGAAACACCAGCCACAGCACGACCCCCTACACTGCCCGAACACCACTGTACTGCCCTAAACCCTGAAACACCAGCCCCAGCACGACCCCTACACTGCCCGAACACCACTGCACTGCCCTAAACCCTGAAATACCACCCCCTGCATGACCCCCTACACTGCCCGAACACCACTGCACTGCCCTAAACCCTGAAACACCACCCCCTGCAGCACCCCCTACACTGCCCGAACACCACTGCACTGCCCTAAACCCTGAAACACCACCCCCTGCACCGCCCCCTACACTGCCCGAACACCACTGCACTGCCCTAAACCCTGAAACACCACCCCAGCACGACCCCCTTTACTGCTCGAACACCACTGCACTGCCCCAAACCCTGAAACACCACCCCCAGCACGACCCCCTACACTGCCCGAACACCACTGCCCTAAACCCTGAAACACCACCCCCTGCACGACCCCCTACACTGCCCGAACACCACTGCACTGCCCTAAACCCTGAAACACCACCTCCTACACTGCCCGAACACCACTGCACTGCCCTAAACCCTGAAACACCACCCCCAGCACGACCCCCTACACTGCCCGAACACCACTGCACTGCCCTAAACCCTAAAACACCACCCCCAGCATTACCCCCTACACTGCCCAAACACCACTCTACTGCCCTGAACCCTAGAACACTACCCCCAGCACGACCCCCTACACTACCCGAACACCACTGCACTACCCTAAACCCTAAAATACTACCCCCAGCACAACCCCCTACACTACCCGAACACGACTGCACTGCCCTTAACCCTCAAACACTCCCCCAGCACGACCCCCTACACTACCCGAACACCACTGCACTGCCCTAAACCCTAAAACACTCCCCCAGCATGACCTCCTACACTACCCGAACACCACTGCACTGCCCTAAACCCTAAAACACTCCTCCCAGCACGACCCCCTACACTACCCAAACACCACTGCACTGCCATAAACCCTAAAACACTACCCCCGCATGACCCCCTACACTACCCAAACACCAATGCACTACCCTAATCCCTAAAACACTACCCCCGCATGACCCCCTACACTACCCTAAACCCTAAAACACTACCCCGCATGACTCCCTACACTACCGAAAGACCACTGCACTACCTAAACCCTAAAACACGACCTCCTACACTACACAAACACCACTGCACTACCCTAAACCCTAAAACACTACCCCTACACTACACAAACACCACTGCACTACCCTAAACCCTAAAACACTACCCCCAGCAGTACCCCTACACTACCCAAACACCACTGCACTAACCTAAACCCTAAAACACTACCCCCAGCAGTACCCCCTACACTACCCAAACACCAATGCACTACCCTAAACCACTACCCCCAGCACGACCCCCTACACTACCCAAACACCACTGCACTACCCTAAACCCTAAAACACTCCCCCCAGCATGACCCCCTACACTACACAAACACCACTGCACTACCCTAAACCCTAAAACACTACCCCCAGCACAACCCTCTTCACTACCTAAACACAACTGCACAATTTGTTACAGGCGTTGCAACGCAGGCCTGTGGTGCTTACTGGAAGTACCTAGTGGGCTAGTTGGGCCCCAGGGACCCTCAGGATTCAAAGTGACCTAATCCCCCAACTTAAAACGCACCACGGGGCGCGTTTGCACAGTGGTGAAGGGAGGGGGCGGGGCCTCAGGTGACATGTGCGCAAACACGCCCTGTGGTGCGTTTTAAGTTGGGGAATTAATTCCCTTTGAATCCTGAGGGACCCTGGGGGCCAACTAGCCCACCAGGTACCTTCAGTAAGCACAACAGAGTTGCGTTGCAGATAGGTGAAAAAGGTGCGTGGCCTCGGAACGCCTCTCTGCAACTCAGCTCTGTGGTCCTAACTGTAGGTACCTGGGGGGCTAGTTGGGCCCCAGGGACCCTCAGAATTCAAGGGGACTTAATCCCGCAACTTAAAACGCGCCACGGGGTGCGTTTGCACACGTCACCTCAGGCCCCCCTCCCTTCACCACTGTGCAAACGCGCCCTGTAGCGCGTTTTAAGAGGTAGTTTTAATCCCCCTGCCCTATTATGTACTAGGGACTTGCAGAGGAGGTCATGCTAATCACAGGGGTACCCCAACGCATAGTGTTCCCTAGTGTATGTAGGTGTTTTCACTGTATTCTAAGTGTCTTTTAGCATAGCACTGGCTCTGGTTAGTCAGTCAGTTACCACCAGTACCCGTCTGAAAAAGTTGTGGGCACAGGATGATTTTGCAACAAGGCCTCTTTCTGCTCCTCTGTTGGTTCTTTCTGCACATCTTTTGCTTCTTTCTATGCGTTTTTTCTTCTTTCTTCACATGTCCTACCTCTGTAGGCATAGTTAGAAACTAGCATTTAAAAAACCTTTGAAATTCACTTAAAAAATCATAGGTTTCAGGCACGTTATAGTTAGAAATTAGCATTTAAAAAACCTTTGAAATTCACTGAAAAAACCATAGGTTTCAGACACGTTATAGTTAGAAATTAGCATTTAAAAAACCTTTGAAATTCACTGAAAAAACCATAGGTTTTAGGGACAGTTATAGTTAGTTGGACATTTCACTCGTACAAAACCATAGAAATTCCCCGTTATAGTTAGTTCAGCTAACTATAACTCGCGCCCCGCAATGCACTGCTGATGACGTCACATATTACATCACTCATGACATGGTCAGTGACATCACTGATGACATCTCAAATGACATCACTGATGACATCATCCATGTGATAATTTCATGCATCTTCTCACACCCTAATATAACTTTTGATACACCCACTCTAAATTACAGACTGCCATTCTCAAAACCATAGACACTCCAACACCAAAAACTACATACCCACTCACTGATTCTTAGGTCTACACACACATCCACTCACTCACCCGTACAGTCACTCATACTTAGTCACTCAGTACAGGACTATCATATGCACTCATACACCTATATAAACACTCACACACCGCCACTCATCCATAGAGGTACTCACACACCTAGTCAGTCATGCAAAAAACTTAATCACACACCCATTTACTCACCTATACAGTTATACACACATCAGCTCACTTACTCATACAAATACTAGCACATTCTTACACTCTTATACAATCACTGATACAAGTACACACTCATCCATACAGCCACTCTCACAATCACACACTCTCACTTATAGCCATTTATATACTCCAACACACATATATACTGCCTTTCACATATGTAGTTACTCACACATGTACCACTGAGATATACATTCAATCACTAACACACCCATACACACACTCACCCACCCATACAGTCCATCACAGATGCACTCTTGAAACCATGCACCCAGTGAATCACCAACTCACACATCTATGCACAGAGTCACACACACCCCACCCACACAAACACTCAGGCACCCATACAGATACTCAGACAATCAATCAATAACCCATGTAGACACTCATGTAGCTATTCAGAAAGCCATGCAGCCGCTTACAAACCAACAGACAGACGGATACAGACATTCACACAGTTTAGTCACTAACCCATGCATTCAGTAAGATACATTTAATCACTCACTTGTAGAGTCAGTCACTCACGTACTAAATCATCCATTCAGACACTTTTACACCCACTCATTCTTCAATACGCCTTTCCCAATATATATTAAACATATTTAAACTTTACAGAAACACAGTCACTGGATGATGTCATCAGTGATGTCATTTGAGATGTCATCAGTGATGTCATCAGTGATGTCACTGACCATGTCATGAGTGATGTAATATGTGACGTCATCAGCAGTGCATTGCGGGCGCGAGTTACAGTTAGCTGAACTAACTATAACGGGGGAATTTCTATGGTTTTGTACGAGTGAAATGTCCAACTAACTATAACTGTCCCTAAAACCTATGGTTTTTTCAGTGAATATATATATATATATATATATATATATATATATATATATATATATATATATATATATATATATATATATATATATATTTTTTGTAAAGCTTTAACCTATCGCCTCTTAAGGTTTCAAGGCGTTGGGGGCCGTCGGGGAGATTAAGTGAGCTATTGCCCAGAGTCACATGGAGCTGAACTGAGCTGCTGCCGGCGCCGGGTATCGAACCGTGAGCCCTGCGCTCCGGAGTCAGCCACTCTGGCCGATGCACCACACCTCTCCCTTCCTACATCTTATTGATCGCCCTGTTTATGTTGTTGCTGTTATCCGGAATGTAGGAACAACAAGTCTGGTCTATGACCTAGCAAACCCATCCTTCCTTGGCAAAGAATGATGTCTAAAGCAATGCGATTTTGAATAACCACTGCCCTCTTGGCAGTAAGCTCCTCTGTAGTGTTACCCAAAGCTGCCGCTGTTGAACTTGCCAAATCTTCAATCATCCTTTCCAACTGGTGTATCCTGTAGGTTGTGTAACCAACACCACACCGGGCATCATTACTCCAAAGCCTGTCATCACATTGTCTTCCCATTCCGTCGTCTTTTTGCTCCTTACTGGGCGGTGACCTTAGTTTTGTGCGTGTAACAGGTCAGTGAAATGGTCATCTGCAGCAGGATGGAGGTAAGGTAGCAACTGCCGTGCCATCCTTGGGGCAAGTAGAAATAAGCCCACTGACCGCAGACGGAAAACAATCCCTTTTAACCCACTAGTTTCTGTATTTTACATGGGGCCTTTATGACGTCCGGGGTATCGCAGTTATCTGTTGATTTGAACCATGGAATTTTGTTCTCCTCACCTTTCTGCTTCCCTGAAGCGTTCCATCCTGCCCTGTCCTCCAACTCACCCCCTCCTGTCTTCGGCTTTTGTCGAATGCATCTGGAAATATCTGCTCTTTTCTAGTTGGCTGCATGTTCATGCAGGGTAGTTTCCTTCACCTAAAGGTGGTAGTGGGTCGCCCCGGAGAGGCCATGTTACCTTTCCTGGTGTGTCCTACCATTATTGACATGTTGTGTTGTCTGATAAGCATGTCCCTCACTAGAGCACAGCCTACATATTTTGAAATCGGTATGACATTGTAGCTCATTCTTTCCCCTGTACCTTTTGGCAGATGTGTGCAGACATAACATCCTGATATGTCATTATAGGCACATACGTTTTCAACATTTCTACATATTTATTGCCTTCATGTTCTTCCCAAATCCTCTTCTCTCCTCCTCCATCCCCAACTTCCACCATCATACTCTGTTAAGTTAAGTTGGGGCGCGCCGTTCATTATCTCAGTATTGTTCACATCATGGCGATGTGGTCAGAAAACACTATCAGGAGTGTACTTATTATGCTAGGAATGGGGGTGCATACTGCAGCCAGCACCCATGGCCATTGCCTGCCGTTCTTCTGCATCATCCATGGCATTGTTACAGGCGTCGGTACGTTTGGTGTTTGGAAAGGAGCAATAACTTTTGTACTTATCAAAGAACAATATTTTCCGGTGGTATCTGATCCTGTGGCTCGAGAGGTTACCAGCACTTCAGCCACTCAGATACTTCTAACACAACAAAACTACAATGTTGATGTCCTGTTGCTGCTGCTGTGGGCAGGGTATCGGGCCAGGTGTTTCTGTCGTCCATGATCGGGTGGTGTGCAGCATGAGCTGCTCTCTTTAGCTCTTACTTGGTGCGTTGGTGGAGCAGAGGTTGTATCTGGAGGATCCCGCTGGAGCTGCTAGTAAACACAACAAGATGATGGACGGAGTGATGAAATCTTTCAACCACTCACCCCCAGTCACAGATCTGGATTTAATCCATCGTTCATTTGCTCACTATGCCACCCTAGTATGGACCCAGCCATATGCAAATCAGTCTTGACCTGCTCTTCAGGGGGACAATCCAGCCCGACCTGCCAGGTCAGGTCCTCCCTGGACCGGAAACAAGCATCCTGGGACCGGTTTTGGGGTATTACTCCTCATCAGCCAGACTAGCTTGAATCCAGTGGCACCGTGAGCAAGGACCCACGTCTGGGCATACCCTTGGCCACTTAGGGCGAACATAGCAAACACAACAAGATGATGGACGGAGTGCTGAAACCTTTCAACCACTCACCCCCAGTCACAGATCTGGGTTTAATCCATTGTTCTTTTGCTCACTATGCCACCCCAGTATGAACCCAGCCATATGCAAATCAGTCCTGACCCTGTTCCTCATGGGAACAGTCCAGCCTGAACTGCCAGGCCAGGTCCTCCATGGACCGGAAACAAGCATCCTGGGACCGGTTTCGGGGTATTACCCCTCATCAGCCAGGCTAGCCTGAATCCAGTGCTGCTGGTGGCGTTGTTGGTGCTTGATGTTCTTGTTCCGGTTCTGATGCTTTCTTGGTGTGAAAGCTGTGGATCCAAGAGGTCAGCCCCTCGCACTTGACGGTGGCGGCAGTTGTCAGGAGGACCTGGTAAGGGCCCTTTCACCTTGGCTGGAGGCAGTGCCGTCTGGTGTGGGTTTTTTATCCAGGCCCAGTTTCCCGGCTGGAGCCCGTGGGCTGGGTGGTATGTCTGTTTCTGGGAGAGCCTGCAAAACCTGACAATGAAGATAATGCAATGTCTCCATTAGTTTCTTACAGTAGTATAACAGAAAGTCATCTGATATTGACAGTGGAGCAATAGACATGTGGTCTGGAATGTTCATGGAACGGCCAAACAGAATCTCGTGTGGGCTCAGTTTTGTCACTCTGTCAGGAGTGCTTCTCGTTGCCAACAGGGCTTGTGGTAGTGCATCTACCCAGGATAGTTCAGTAGACGCACAAATTTTCCCTATTTTGTTTTTAAGCACACCATTCCTCCTCTCCACCGCTCCTGCTGCTGGGAGGTGATATGCACGATACCGCGTTCTGTGTAACCCTAAGGCGTCTGCATATTCCCTAGATCACATGGGAAACGAATGCAGGTCCATTGTCAGAATCAGGACCGCTGACTCCAAGACCCTCGACCGGACCTGGTCTGGAAGAAGACGCTGAGTCGGGCTCCGAGGAATGGTGGATGGCCCGGAGGACGATGACTAGCTGCTGCAACTCTGGTGAGTTGTGGCAGAGCGGTTAATACTTTGACTAAAAGACACCATTGAGAAACAAATTAAGCCTCCTCACCTTTACATCTGACTCAGTCTCCCAAAAGTACCACAGTTCAGTTTTGAGGCAGCAATAAAAATGTCAAGATGACTATTGTGATTAATGTTCCTGCTAGAGAGAGAGATCTTAGTTTTGTCTTGTGGCAGTTTTGTCTCGCCATAAAATAGAGAGGGTTAATATGCCTGTTGCAAAGAACAGATCTGTATTCTATGTGGATAGCTGAGTGGATTAGTAAAGCCAGACTGTACCAGTGCTTAAAAACAAATGAAATGTATGTGAGAGAGCAGCTATGGAGAGATAAGGGCACTTTTTCCAGGTGGTAGTGAGGTAATCCGAGGAGGAAGTCATGGGTGGGTGGGCGCTAAAAAGATTGTCGCACCGGGCGCCACCAGCACTAAAGCCGACCCTGTTTGCACACCACAGTTCTTTGTTGGGTATGCCCCAGTCCACTTACTGAACATACACACGATGACCAATATGTACTTGTTACTTGTGTGTGGGAAGCATATCTATGAAGCCCATCTGCAAACTTTCAAAAGGCCCATGTGGAGGTGGAAAGTGGCAGGTGCTGTTGGTGTACCCTTCCCAGTGTTGTTTTGCGCACAAACAGCACATTGTCTGCAGAGGAGGTCTGCTGTCTGATGCAATTTGTTGTTGGACTAATATTGGGAAAACAAGCGGATCATACCATCTTAACCCACATGTGAGGGACCATGAAAAAGGCAGGCCATGGAGGAGAGCACTGCCAGAGTCAAACATATTTTACCATTAGGGCCTGTCCACAATCCCTCTTCTGTCTGCACACATCCTTCTTTCTCCTCTCCTCTTTTCCCCCCTCCTCAACCTGTCCCTGAATGTGTTTAGGGTAAAAACACATGGAATCATCTTTAATTTGTATCTCCTGGGTGGGTTGTTTTAGCTGGACTATTGCAACTTTGCAGGCTGTCAGCACTATTCTCTTTGCTTATCCATCAATGAAAGCATTGCCCTTTGAAACATAATCCTTAGGTGAGGTGTGCACTGCACATTTCACTATTGCTACCCTAGCTGGTAATGGCAAAGCATGTAGAAAGTGACCAAGAATTAGTTTCATATCAGGAAAACGAATACAGGTGTGTTGGGAGCAGGCTCTCCTCCTCTGTTCATAACTGCGTAACCTCTGGAATTATATAACAGCTTAAAACATGGCACCTTATTCGTAAAATAAATATTTATCTGATAACCGCCTGAAGCAACAGTTGTAAAATAAGCCTTTCCAATCATCCTGTACAAGCAGGTGAAGGAGAAACCTGCAAAAAATGTGTTGTCAGGGTACGAAACTCAAAACATCCATCAGCGCATCCTAATTAGAGAAAAATAAAGAACACCAATTAGGTGGTATACGTATGTATTTTTCACAATGTGGTATGGCATGCAAATCTCGTGTTTTCTGTGAATAACATACAGGAGTGGTACCAAAGAACTCGTTTCCCATGGTCCTGAAGAAGAGCCATAGGGGCACAGCTCGAAACATGTTGACCCATAGGATCGTAGGTGCATTATAACCTGGTCTTTCTAATTGCCCCCTATTTTTTAACCATACCGACTAGAGGCAGGAATAAAATAGATATACCTACTAGCCAGGTATTTTTAAAACTACACCGTAACACGGCAGTATCCTCCACTCCCCCCATTTTTATAAACACCTTCTTTATCATCAAATAAAGACACATAATTGCTCCCAAGTAGATTGTAGGTCGCAGCACGCCCCGACCCGCAGCGGATCAGGATGGACCCGATGATGAAGCATGCCACCTAGGGGTGACCCTGGTGGGTGAGGATTTTACAAGTAAAAACTTTGTTTTTCCTGACACAGGAGAGTCATCAGGTGTACAACTACTGGGTTCTCTGTTTTGACTTAATACAGTTTGATCGTGGAGGACGAATCCGGGATAATCCTCTTCCTCCCCCTTTGTTTTTTTGATACGTACGAAAAACAAACATCTCTCCCACTTTCTGGTACTTAAGAAATAAAATAGGAGGAAACAAAACACTTTTGCACCAAAAACCTACTATTAAAGTACAAATATACATTTATACATCCCTGCATCCAGGGTTTATGAACTTTATACAAACTACAAATTGTAAGAGGATCTATATATATTTATTCAAATATATTATGGTTTGTTCATTCTTTTCCATTCTCCACTGATAGAAAACCGACAACACTACCCTGCGTGTTTCTGTTCTGTTCATAATCACAGGAAACTATTGCATTATGCTGTTTTGTACTTGGCTCAATGCCCAGAGTCTGAGCAGCCAGGAGCGTCAGTACAAAGGCAGCCCAAAAGAGGAACTCAGAATTCACCAACATATCTTAATATGAATATCCTTGCTGGACAGAACATTGCTCAGTGGGTTATGCACCTAAACTCCAGAGCCTTAATAACTTCACTAAAATGCCAATCATGCTTCCCCAGCGTTATTCTCCTGTCCTCTCTAAGTCGGGAAACAGGCTCATCAACAGTTGTAAAGTCACTTCCAGTCTAAGGAATTATCAGTAGTGCTAGGTGTTTCAGAAGATGTTAATTCTTGTATTTGCAAGCGAAATATGTGGTCATTAAGATCTTGAATACATTTCCTAAATGTTTGTATTTGGGTGTTGAAGGTTATGCAGTATTTTGGCCGAACCCCAAGTGTACATTTTGCTAGTATTAAAATAGAGCCTATCTGGGGGTGCATTATATGTATCATGCATAGTGTGGTCTCCTAGGCTAACCCCAAATAACACACCCGATCTTCTAGTGTGTTGCTCATAGAGGCCATAAAAAAGACATTAGCCCTCCGCCACGCAATCACATGCAAGGCGCAGTATTTCTATCATCTGATATTGTGAACCTACGGATGGTGGCCATTCATGTATTTCAACTTGTGGGTCCGTTAGCTTGTCTAGCAACATTGTAGATGCAATTGCATTTGTTCTTGTGAGCAAATGTAGTGGACCAGGATTTCGAAGTTCATTCTGGTCCCATTTATTGTCCCTATCCTCTGCCAGAATTTTCATTAAACCATACATGTCTGTATGCCAGTGTCGCCTTTTAGCAGCCATTTGCAAGATGAGACTATTAAGTGTAGAGGCCGTAATTGTGGGTAGGAGATATGGGTCATCGAATCTTTAAGGGCCAGGAAATGCTTTGTCTCACCCAAGACGGAACCTCTACCCCTTCCTGCGAGCACTGGCGAATGACATTGTGTAGAGCTTGATATGCGTTTGTTAAGTCGCCTTAAGCAATCTGAAGCAGGTTGTAACAGTGTATCCTTGTGCAGTAAAAACTGGAAATCACATGTTGCCAGCTACTTATGCGTTAATTGAGAAAATACTGTCCGTATATTTAAATCTTGAGCCCTTTCACAAAATGGATGTTGTGGGTGTATCTTCCACTCCACCAATTTGTCTCCCTTCTTGTCTTTGGAGTTCTGTACACTTAAAATTGGGAGAGAAGAGCAGATCGGTATAGCTGATTCCTCCCCTTTGCCTATTTTCAGCATTTGTTCAGACATCTTGGTTGCTTTCAGTGCAGTGTGTCTTACTTCCTAATTTGCCAGCCGCAGAGTCAAAATCTCTCCTGCAGCAGTTAGCTGCATGGGTTCTGTGGCTGAGGCTGAGCATCAAAGCTCTTGGTCGGAGGAGGTAGCCATTGGTATACTTCTACCTTTTATTACATTCCCTGGAACTGGGTCTGCTACCTATTCTTCGTCCCGTGACTTTGCACTAGCCACGGGGAAAATTCCTTTTCCCAGCAGCTGTGTGAGTACTTGAATCTTACAAATGTCGAGTCCCGCACGCAGAAGGGCTCTCAGTACCCTGGATTAATGTTCTTCCCTTCTAAAACCACCACCTGTCACAAATAGAACGACAGTGTCATATCATATCCGTCAGTCGATGGAAACTGTAAGTCCAGTCCTTTGGCTGTCAAAGCATGTTATTTCGAACTAAGGTCATGGAAAATGGCTACTTAGTAGGCAGTGGAATTTTAGTTAGGGCCAGGTGACTCCTGTTCAAGTCACTTTTTCTCAGTGGACTTCCCATGACCTGGTGTGTAAGCAGCTGACCCTATAGCTGCTACAAGCGTTCAGACATACTTCATTACAGTGACACGAAAGGGAGTCAGTCGGTAGACTAACTCCACCGTTCATTCCCAGGGGACAGGGGGAAATAGAACAAACACATTCAGTATCCCACCCGGCGTTCAATCAGCCAGCTGTGTTAATTAAAGCAGAGAGCGATGCACCAGGCAAAATAACTGTTCAGTTGCTACAAGTTCATCATAGAGCGTTCACAAGTGAGAATGGTATAGAGAAGAGGCTAAAGGTGCTGGTCTGGCATTGTCCGGCGTTCTTGTACAGCCAGAAGAGAGGAGACAGGAGAGTAATAGTGAAGATGGTGTTTGCACCGCCTTGCTTTCCTCCCCAAAGGGTAGGGTGCGGCTGAGTGCAAACAAAGTCCACTGAATCCACAGCAGAGTATCATTCAAAGTTTTAGTGCAATAGTGGTGAACTCTGCATACAATCCATTCATACACATTGAATATAAAAATGCGGGGATACTTTCCCTGTGCAGCTGCACTGTATCCTACTCCACACTGTATCCAAGGGTCCTAGTCCCAAAAGAGTAGTAGTGGGGACAGTAGGAGAATAATGGGGGTATCAAATGTAATAAAGAGTACTACACAGGCAGAGGGTAATGTACAATATAGTAGAAAGGTCAAAAGGTCTGCTAGCCAGTCTGTCATTGTATATTAACTTAGCATTGTAACATTCTAAAGTAACATTGCATCAAAACTGTGGATATTCAGTCTTGTATATTTAGCAGCATGTGAAATGTCAGTCGCAAAATAATATTAATACCCCAAAATACAAGGAATCTCAATGAATCTGAAAGCACCACTTGACAAACAAGAGCAGCACCTCAGAATTAACACCACACCCAAAATAAATGCAGAGAATACTAACCCCCTCCCTGTTGTGAGCAGGTGAACACCTAGTCACAGCTCGAGACCCCACTGGCGTCCAGCAGGAGGTGATGTACCGGAGCTCACCGCCCACTGGCTACACTGAAGTGGGGCAGCCAGCGCCCACACCAGGGTCGTCACAAAATATCGCCAGGCACCTTTTGCCTGTGGCTGCCAAGGGGGAGTGCCACCCGCTACAACCCTGATATTCATGAGGGAGCTCCTCCTGCAGCAACCTCTTGGTGGTGCCCCACCTGCCCACACTGACTGACCCCTTTCAACTTACGAACTTAAGCGTTTGTCTCTCGACCAGAGAGTCTCTGCTGGCAAAGCGGGGTAATCAGGGATGCGGAAACTTACCCTCTCCGGTCCCCCACCATAGAGTTACTGCAGACAAGCAAGGAGGCGGAAGGTCGCCCTCACCGGTACTCATGGGCGAAGTCAGCAAACCGGCAGCTAAAACCCAAATTTTGATGAACATGAACAGACAGGGAACATTTCGGTCAGATAGTATATTGGAAATAACAGTGCATCCATTATTATACATGAAAGAGCCAAGATCAGCTCCCTCCCCCTGGTAACCAAGGCATTCCGCACTTGGATACCACTGGAGATCCCCTAGGGACCAGGCGTTCAGAACTGTGGGAAAGACAGAAACACGAGGGGGCACCCCTCCGAAGAAGTCAAACCCACGGTCGGCGGCGGGGACAAGGCAAGTCAGAAAGACCGCAGCCTTCTCCAGAAGGATCACTAGCTTCTTCTATTGGGCATTATGTAAACATGAAACTTGTGGTATACCTAATCCGTGCACCGCAAAGATATGCATGCACCTTCGCCTTGGACAGCCCCTAGCGCAAACTAAAGTTAATCACCTGGGACACATACCAGCTCGAAATTGAAAACACACCCTTTCCGAGGACAATACCTGCCCAGGCATCCAAGTGAAGGACCTCTGACCGTCAGCATCCATTGAGCACAGGATGTGTCGGATGAGATATACCCAAGTGAGTGTACACCCAGCCACACCAAGATATGTTTCGGCACAGATTGCGGCACGTGGAGCCTGGGGGGCAGTGTGCCAGGGATGGAGCAAACACCCACAGCCAGGAAAATGTTTGAGAAAAAAAGCCATGAAAAGATTTGTAAAAAGAGAAATATCACAACGTCAAAAACCTTACACATGCACAGAGGCAGCAAGATGGGTAGCCTCTCGCCCAGCATCAAAACCAAAGGGTCACAATCTGTAACCAAATGCGCTGCACTATTCAAACAATGCACAATAAATGACCAAAGCACCAAGCAAAAGAGAGAGAACTATATACAAGCCAGGGGATCCACACCCATCACTATGTACTGAGAGGAGCCTAGGGAAAGGTGGAGCAAGAGCAACCAGAGATGTGACAACTTCTCATGGCCGGTGGAAGCATTCAGCCTCAGAATGGACAGAGAGAGAGAGACGTCGAAGGCAGGGAAGCGTCGTGGTCAGACCTCAGACCTCCGAATGAGGGTGAAGGCAGTTGGATGCAGCAGATGTTAGCAATTCCGGAGTCGCATTCTCCACCAAATGTAGAATCCTACTCAAAATTAATACAAACTCTGTCTGCACATATGATGAAAGAGAAAATGTATTATAATAGGTGCAGCACGGGGACAGTCAGCCAGCTGCCAAGTGTCCGAGACACAGAAGTCTCACACAATCTTTTATTGTCTAAAACCACAAAAGGGCTTTGCAGTATATGTCCTGTAAAATGACAAGAATAACACAGTTACCCAGAAATGATGGACCGAGCTGTCATATGTCCATCACCAGACTCTGCAGGTTACACAATTATTGAACACCAGACCAATCAGGAGAGGCCAACTCTGCGTGACACCTGCATGGTGTAAGATGGTAGGGTTCTTGCTACCCGTGTGTCCTTCGATTATGACAGTTGGGACTTTCCAAGCTAATGTAATGTGCTAGTAACAGTAACTGCTATTTGAAATATTTGTAATAGCTTTCCAATCAGGGACACATAATCTTTGCCACTTCTAAATATGGTGTGGCCAATTGCCTGATGCTAAGCTAGCATCCTGTGCCGTGTGGATGATGTCCTTGAGCAAGCCTTGCATTGCAATACCAACTTACTTTCAGTAAAAGTAGATCAGTTCACCCAGGGTCAATTCTCCTCTGCACACGTTCTACAGGCCATCTGTGGTTATTGAGTATCACAGAGCTGGTCATGCTGTTGGTATTAGGGAGCACTAAAAGATGGCTTCACAAGCCCGCACTCCGGAGTGCAAGAAAGTGCACCATTCAGCCTCCTGCCCAGCTCCTCTCTCAGGGTAACAGGGTACTTTTATAAGATATATTATAAGAATGCCCTATATAGGACTGGTGGCCACAGTGCTTAATTTGAGCTGGTGGTTTCCGTTAGGGAGCACTAAAAGATGGCTTCCACAAAGCCTGCTCTCCGGAGTGCAAGAAAGAGCACCATTCCTCTCTCAAGGTAACAGGGTACATTTATCAAATATATTATAAGACTGCCCTTTATATGACTGGTGGCTGCAGTGCTTAATTTGAGCTGGTGGTTTCTGTTGCTCGGCACCTAATTGTCAACACCAGCACCTGGCTGCTTGTCTAATTTACAGATGAGCACAAGAACATTTGTTTATTAACTGAATATACATTAATAATTAAAAATACCTGCCGCCCAAGCCATTCTTATGGCTTTGGGCCCAGGATTAGCCTGAACTGTCACACTTGTAGGAGTGTAATGGTTTGTAGTTGTGCTGGTACTGTCATTGGCTGCGCTGGCTGGGGCAATGGGTGATGCACTCTGCAGTGGCCTCCTGAAAAGGGCCTTGGTACTTACTGTTTTACAAATTAAACACTGGGTGGCTAATTATTATTTCCCATAAAGTAGTAGTCTCTATCAATACTGATCACGTCACGCTTGCAATAGGGAGTGTTCTTATAGGTAGAAAAGCAGGTGTGTTTCTTTTTACCAAATACTGGTTGGTAATTAAGTGGTGAAAAAGGAACTCGACCTTGCTTGGTAGAAGGCTCAAGGTAGCATATTGTTTTCATATAGTTATAGTATTGATCCCAAGAAAACCAGGAAATGGCATATTTTTCTCAGTTTTATATAATATTAAAAGGTATAAGTGAAAGCATTTTGCCTGTTTCATTTGTGTTTATTGCGATATTGTTCAGGCTTCTTTTTAAGAACAGACACAGAGTTTTGAGAAAGAAAAATTGATAAACCCTTCCTAAAAGACTTGTCAGATCTTGACCGTACGGCATTCGTGCCGCTAGCACCGGGACACTTCTTCGGAACCAGCCGCATGCTTACCAAATTCTGTTGTATTGTATTGTAAAATCACATTTGTATCTAGATTTTACCTCGTTATCTCATAATTGTGGGTTTTGCCTCCACATGATGTATGCAACTAGGCATAGACAACAAAAACCGAAATTTGAACCATTTACAGAAACATCGGATTTTTCAGTCTCTTATCGCATCTATTGACAATTGCAAACATTCGCTACAGTTCCATTTTACACTTAAAAAAAAAAATATATATATCTATATATGTCATTCTTTGACTTATAGGTGATATTTCCGAGTGCACAAGTAAAAACTTAGACAAGTATCCCGAGGGTGAACACTGGGGGCAGTCCAAATCTATAGCGTTTATTCTGTGGATTTTGAAAAATGTGTATATTGACCTAATATATTAAAAATGTTGAATATTAATTTTCAAAGCTTAATGCAGATTTTCAGGCAGACCATAAGACTGCAAGGAAGGAGCAATGACTGGGGCAAGGAAGCATGTTCAAATGAGCATCTGTCTCCGTAGCAGAGCAACAAGCAATGCTAGCACTGATTGCACTGCTAGCTCAAGTGAGTTGAGGCGGAGGTGTGAGCGCCTTTGTAGGGAGACGACCCAGACCGATCTAGTGGAGGATCTCTCATATCAGCTATCAGTGAATGGGGCAAGCTCTTGTGTGCTGTTAGGGGAACAAACTCATAATAAGCATTGGCAAAGTCAATTGGTGGGGCATTGGCAACGACACAGTGTTTATTTATTTGGGTTTTTACAAACATGCAGTTTATAAATTATAAATTGGCAAACATTTATGAAAAATATAAAAAAATGAAGACGTGGTGGAGATTATACATATTTAACTTAGTGTTCTGTTGACTCATTCAGTCACTTTAATAATAAATATGTAAGTAAAATCCCTAGATTTGGAAGGTGTTCTTAGCGGGGCTTGAGATCTTATTCTTAATGGTGATATAAGCTACTCTTTGAACCGAAAGCAGCCTGCTAAGAGATCATGTTGATTCATTTCGAGCCAAGCAACATAACAAGTAGGTCTGAACCTTTCGAGGCATATTTGGTTGTGACTTTGGGATCCTTCTACAACCAAATTCTGAGTCTGTTCTTTTTACCTCAGGGTCAGCCACGTTACCCAGGAACATTCTTCTTCTTAGGCAGGTAGACCAGCCCACATTGTATTGTGAGGGAAACCTCACCCTTTTTTGTGCCCTAGGTACAGGTCTAGGTCCCTACTCAGGACCACAGATTCTTCACCTTTTGGTTCCTCATCTTTTGAAATCCCCCAGTCACCAAAGGGGATCCAAAAACCTTTCTAGCAGTTGCTCCTGTGTCCCGATACTCTGGCTGTATTGTGAGTGCAGACCTGCTCGATGCTCCCAGTAAGTCGTCCCATAATTAGGCGCACAGACCTGATCCGGGTTACCAAGACCTTTTTGACTCTGCACCCTTCCTGGAAAGCCTTCCAGTGAAGACTTAGGCCACTAAAGTGCACTGGAATGCTTTTCCCACTGCTCCAACTGATACAGAATCTAAATGCTTTGATTCGCTTAGCAAGAGGGTTTTCTTTATCCTGTCTCAAAGTGGTCTGCTAGGCGGATACAACCAAAACCTCAGGGACATGGTGAGTGAGAGCTTGCCTGCCGTTCCCTGGGAATTTCGCTTGTGAGTCCATGATGTACAGGATGCAAAAAAGTGCATCTTGTGGACTGGGTTCCAAAAACAGTCTGAGCCATGCTGTGGACACTAGCGTGGTTCTCCAGCATTGGATCTTTCATAGATTGACATGCTTGAATCATTCCCCGTCATCGAAGTGGGAGTCCCATGGTACCATAATAAAGCAGTATGCATCAATCAGGGAATTGTGACTACTCACCCGTGAGGGTCTCAAGGCTCTTGGGGGGGGTGCAGCTCCAGGTGTCGGCGGATTGGAGGTTTCTCTTGGGTATGTGGAAGGAGATTCTTTCGTTGAGATATTGGGGTCCGGTGTTGTGGAGACATTTGTAGGCGTGGGTGAGTATCTTGAAGGTTACTCTCTTCTCGACGGGGAGCCAGTGGAGGTGTCGCAGGTGTTGGGTGATGTGTTCATGTTGACGGATGCCGAGGACGAGTCTGGCTGCGGTGTTCTGTATGGTCTGGAGCTTGGAGAGCAGGGATTTATTGATTCCGGCGTAGAGGGCGTTTTCATAGTCCAGTCTGCTGGTTATTAGTGCGTGGGTGACCGTCTTTCTGGATTCGGATGGGATCCATTTGAAGGTCTTGCGAAGGATGCGGAGGGTGTTGAAACAGGTGGAGGCGACGGCGTTGATCTGTCGGTTCATGGTGAGGGAGGAGTCGAGTATGATGCCGAGGTTCTGGGCGTGGTCCGTTTAGGGTGAGGGGGCTACCGAGGGCGATGGGCCACCATGTGTTGTCCCATGCAGAGGGGGAGGGTCCGAGGACGAGGACTTCATCGTTACCATAAGCTATAATGACAATGAACAGTCACTTTAATAGCCTATCTATGTCCTTTTTGAAAAAGGACCAAACTTGCACTATAACCAGTCAGGCGACAGCACCCTGTAGAATACTCCCAAGAGAGGCTAGATCCCTCAGATTTTCTGCTGCACGTCGTATGAAGGGAGTCTCCCTGAGCTCTGCTCAGTTTTTTCTTCTCTAGAGTCTCAGATTTATCCTGACAACTACCATGTTTGATACTTCCAAGAAAGGCCTCTTCAGATCCTGCTAAACTTGTGGAAAGAAAAGGCTGCATGTGGATGACCCACATAAAGACTGTCTTTATTTTCTCAACCCCCAACACAAGGTAAAGGAGTGCACACTTTTTCCTCCAAGACCTTGAAAGGCAGGGAGGGCAGGCTACTTCTGTGGCTGCAGGAAACTAAAACTCAAAGATCCACCACTTCTGAGGAAGACACAGGCCCCCTCAGCCCCCGCGGTGCGTGGGGCCCCCCCAAGCTCCAGGGGGGCCCCCGCAGCACAATACTCTGGCTGGAGAGCTCCTGATTGAGTCCGGAGGGGGGACCGCCACATACCTTGCAGGGGGGCCCTCTCAAGTTTCGTT
The DNA here is from genome assembly GCA_963921515.1 of Calotriton arnoldi. Taxonomy (NCBI): domain Eukaryota; kingdom Metazoa; phylum Chordata; class Amphibia; order Caudata; family Salamandridae; genus Calotriton; species Calotriton arnoldi. Next base: position 272,589 of record CAWUFW010015569.1, read on the forward strand.
ATGCCAGTGGGAAGACACTTACATGTCTGTGAGGTCACACAAATGAGCAAGATCCTCTGACCAAGGGACATCTGAGGAGAGCAGGAAGGCCTTAAAACCCCATCACAAAAAACCTCTGAGAAAGGAGAAAAGAAAAAATATCTCCACGAAGGGGACCTTTTCTCAATCCAGCACTCCATCTGTGAGAAGTGGGGGAACGTCAGCAGACATCGTCTACTGAACTGTCAACGATGAGGCCTAAAACTCCACTCAAAGCTCCATCGACAGCAGCATCACGATCGAAAGCAATATCGTCGACGAAACTGGTCACCACCATCTTGTCTACGAGACCATCGTCAGCGAAGACGATGACAGCCGTCGAGGATCCTGTCATCCACAATGACACCGTTGACGGTGACGCTACTGCCAACGACATAGTCGCTCATGACACCCTCGACGGAATTCCTATTGATGATGCCGAAATTCACCTTGCTAGCGACTATCACCTTGACAATGACGTCTTTGACGTCCCTTCACCAATGATAAAAATTGCAAAGGTGACAAGAACTACTCTAACACCTGAGTTAACCTCTTCTAGGAAGGTTTCACTTCTTCCCCCAAGTCACGTATTAGACCTGGAAGAGTCAGACAATGACAGGCCTTTTGGGGCAGCACACAGCCCATCAGAACTCCAGGCTAAATACCAGAATGACAGTGAAACAGAAGAAGAAGAGCAATATTACCACCATTATTATGCCCCTCCCCCAAAGAAGTATGATGAGCACTATCAATTACATACTCATCCACAGCCCAGGCATGATGATGTACAGGTGACCATGTCGCTCTTTCAAGATTTGCAGGCCATGCTGCAAGATTACAGGAAAAGGTTCCCTAAACCTCCGCAGACAGTAATGCCACCTCAAACTATCTCTCTTGCTACTCCAAGACACACTCCTCCACCTATCATGCCCAGGATAACACACCACATCAAGCATAGTGGCGCCGCTAAGGGAGAACGTAACCTCATCAGAAGATGAAAGAGAAGGCAAGATCTCAGAACCTCAAACTCCACAGGATCAATGGGATGATTACCTTATCCCCACTCTGTCGTCTCCACCGCCACAACCTTCAGATTCTCCCCCAGAGGACATCAGCGGTTTTCATAATTAAGTGGACCGGGTGGCAACAAGATTCCGTTAAGCATTCAGACTGTTTCCTCTATGACTTCAAAGAACAAGTAAGGAAGCCAGTTAAAGCCATCCCCATCATTGAAAATATCTCGGAGGAGGGGATTAAAATCGTGACAAACCTGGCTACAGTGCTACCTCGCATAGATAAAAATACAGGGCTCCAGATAATTCACCCGCTTCCCTCACAGGTCATCCGAAGCCAGATTACATGATTTCACAAGCGGTGCAATTTCGTTCCAAGAATCCTTCTGCTCCCATCTCTACGCCACCAGACAAAGAAGGTAGGCGCTTAGACAACATAAGGAAGAGGTTCTCAGTCATGTCTGCCATCACAGTTCGAGCGGCCAACTCTTTAGCGATCCTGGGTCGAAACGATCAGCAGATGTGGTCCGATATTAGCAGCCTCATCGACCTAGTACCTGACTAGAAAGCGGAAGCTAGGAAAATTTTGCAGGAGGGTGAGCACATTTCATCTGAAATTATAGATTGTGCAATGGACATCGCCTCCCCAGGCTTTCGTCAACTGGCTGGGGAAGCAGTATTGAGACGTCAAGGATGACTTAAAGCCACATTCTTTACTCCAGAAGTACAATTTAAGATCTTAGATATGGCCTAAGATAGGGAAACCCTGTTTGGGAAGCATATAGACGATGCGCTATTGGCTATAAAAACAGACACAGCTAGGTTCCTCAGCACACTTCAATTCAAGAAGTTGCCCTTCCGGGTTGTTAGTGGAAGAGGGTTTTCAACTTTCAGAATGAGGATATCAATGCTCCCAACAATACAAGCCTTTCCAATTGCAAAACTGACCTGCCTACCAACATCATACATACCGTCAACCGCACGTGGCGTCCTATACCAAACAAGGCCCTCAACGGAAGCAACCCCCCAGGGCCGAGAGACAGGTCGTAAAAGTGACCTAGACCAGGTGCCTGCTACATCCACTTCGTCCCATCCTGTGGGTGCAAATATTGCCAATTATCTCCCTCAATGGAGAGAGATAACATCAGACAAATGTGTATTGGACCTGGATCTCCTATGGCCATACCCTGGAGTTTGTACTGAGACCACTAAGCAATTCTCTAAGGTGAGCTCACCCCTTTGTCTTCACTTATTGAGAAAAGACGCCCTCAGCATGTTTGCCAAGCGAGCAATGGAGAAAGTTCAGTTTTCACAGAAAGGCATAGGCTTCTACTCCAGCTTATTCCTTAAAAGAAAGCAACCAGGGGGATGGAGGCCCATCCTAAACCTAAGGAAACTAAACAAATTCTTATGCAAGCAATCATTTTGAATGGTCACTTTCTCTGACATCCTGCATCTCCAAAACCACAGAGACTTTGACAACTCTGGACTTGCAGGATGCATATTTCCACATCCCCATATATCCCAAACACCGAAAGCACATAAGCTTGTCTCACATTGTTTCGCAAGCTGGGTCTCACTGACAATTTTTGGAAGTCAACATCTATTCCGAAACAAAGCATAATGTTCCTAGGATCCCATCTGGATACAATCCAGAACAAGGCTTATGTTTCTCAAGACAGACAACAAAGACTAAGAAATCTGGCAATCAAACTCTCAAGAAGACAGTCCACTTCAGTGGGTCTGTGCAAGTCGCTGCTGGGCATGATGTCCTCCACAATCAATCTAGTACCTGTTGCACGCCTGAAAATTAGACCATTTCAAGAGAAGTTACAAAAACAGTTGATCCAACCATAAGAGTTGCTGAGGACATCATAACCATCAACCCAAGAATGATGGAAACGCTATCTTGGTGGTCTCACACCTCTCTTCTCTCAAAGGGCCTCACGTTTTTGCCTCAGATACCCGAATTCATCATAACGACAGATGCCTCTCTGCAAGGCTGGGGTGGTCACCTGCAGGACCTGCAGATTCAAGGGAAGTGGTCTGTGTTCCAGAAGACCATGCATATCAACAGACTAGAGCTAAAAGCCATCTTTTTTACACTACAAGCCTTTATTCCAAGGATAGCACGTTCTTCGGTGCTGGTTCGTGCGAACAATATGACCAACATGCACTTTATCAACAAGCAAAGGGGTTCTTGGTCATTAATACTCTCCCAAGAGACCCAGGATCTTTGGAATTGACTCACAACCCACAAAATATCTCTGAGAGCCGTGCATGTGTCTGATGTAAACAACACCTTACCAGAGACACTCAGCAGAACCAAAGACACTTGCCACAAGTGTGAACTGGATCAAAGGGAGCTGGACAAGATATTCTCATGTTGGGGTAAGCAAGCATTGGATCTCTTCACAACAGACAAGAACACCAACTGTCAGTTCTACACCGGTCAGTACCCGCTCTCAGGATCATGGGGGAATGCCTTTTTAATCAGATGGTCCGGGATTTATGCATATGCTTTTCCCCCTTCCCTCTCAATCCGAAGGTTCTCAACAAAATGAAAATGAACACTGTTGCCTCATCCTGTTTGCTCTTAAGAGGCCCAGGAAACATTGGTTTGCAGAGCTTCTCCTGCTGTTGGAATCCAATCCCATTCACCTCCCAGCAACCCGAGCACTGTTCACCATGAACCAGGGCCAGGTCCTACATCCTGAACTTGCCTCACTCCACTTGTGTGTATGGCTCCTGAATTCTACGAGTTCAAAGACCTAGACATTCCTCAGGACTGTAGGGAATATCCTATCCAAAGCAAGAGCTGAAACCACGAACAAAACATACATGTTCAAATGGAAGCAATTCCGTTCATAGTGTCAACAATCTAACCTACATCTGTTGGAAGCATTACCTGAGCAGATTCTGCCATATCTCCTATCGTTCTATAGATGAGGGTTAATGCATGCATCTCTTGGTTCACCCTGCAGCAATCTCACAGGACAGACGTTCATCGCACTCTTTCTCTCTGTGTTCCACAAGAATCATCAAGCAATTCATGAAGAGATTATTCAGAGCTTTCCCTCCAGTATGAGCTCCTCCTCTGGCATGGCATCTCAATGTAGTTCTCTCCCAACTTATGAAACCCCCATTCGAACCCATCCACAAAGCAGACCCGAAGTTTCCTACATGGAAGGTTGCATTTCTGTTGACTTTCACTTCAGCTAGAAGAGTCAGTAAATGCAGGCTTTCATAACGAAGAAGACTTTTCTACATTTCACTGATGATTATGTGCTTCTCGGAACAAATCCAAGGTTCATTCCCAAGGTTCCATCTCAATTTCACCTCAACGAACCTATCCTACTTCATACTTTTTCCCCAAATCTGGCTTCACCAGCTAAAGGGTCTCTCTATACTCTGGACATCAAACGATGTCTCAAATTCTATTTACATGTTAAACAAATACGGAAAACTGATCAGCTCTTAGTGTCTTATGGGCAATCTCAACAGGGTGCTTCAATCACAAAAGCAACTATCGCAAGATGGATTTCTGCTACCATCCAGTTTTGTCATTCAAAAGCTGGCAAACGACTCACAGTCAAGGCAAGGGCGCATTGAACAGGGCAGTGTCCACTTCGACTGCTGTGTTTGCAGGAGTTCTATTGAAAAAGAAATACTGTGCTGTGACATGGAAGAGCACCCACACATTAACGCAGCACTACTGCCTAGAATTGGCGCACTGCAGTGACGCAACCGTAGGACAGGTGGTGTTACGTCATCTGTTCCAATAAGGTGAGCCTCTGTTAATGGAGGTGTTTATTGATATTCATGTAAAGATTCATATAATGTTGTTGTATACTACATGATTGTTTCATCATATATAGAGTAATTATACTTTAGATATTTGATTGTTTTATCATCTATAGAGTAATTATACTTTAGATATATAGATATGTATTAAGCTGTTACCCATCCTCCTCAAAGGGTACTTGGATTACTACAATGTTTACCTACAAGCTTGCTATTCTGATTCAAGCATGTTAATCTATGAAAGATCCAATACGGGAGAAGAAAATGAGTTACTTACCTGTAACTAGTTCTCCAGTATTGGTATCTTTCATGGATTCACATCCGACTCACCCTCCTCCCCTGAGAGGCTCCCCTCATAGCTCGGAATTATGTTATTCCCACTTGTGCTTGAAAATCTGAGGGGTTCAGCCTCTCTTGGGAGTATTCTATAGGGTGCTGTCACCTGATTGGTTATAGTTCAAGTTTGGTTCTTTTTTAAAAAGAACATAGATTGGCTATTAAAGAGACTGTCCATTGCCTATATAGCCTATGGCAATGATGCATACTGCTTTATTATAGTACTGTGAGACTCCCAATTCGACGACTGGGAATGATTCAAGCATGTGAATCTATGAAAGATACCAATACAGGAGAACTGCAGTTACAGGTAAGTAACTCATTCTCTTACTCATCACACTTGGATGTGCACCACAGGTTTCTCCAGGATGTACAGTCATCCCTCATGGACATGCCTTTTAAAGGCTCTGGGCTGTTTGGAGACCAGGTGGATTTTCAGCTCTGGAGCAATTCAAACATAGTCATACTGCAGCTCACTTGATAGTTCTGCCTGCTAGTTGCATCAACAATACTGGAAGTTCAAGGTTTACTCTTGAGGCTTGGCTTATTGCCAGGCAGGCATCTCATCCCATGCAGCAGCACACCCAACCCTTAAAGTGCTCAAGAAGGCCTGGTGGTGGCAAAGGATGGGGTCATCAACAGCATGGCCAGTCCTCATCTTCCTGTTCCTCTGCTGCCACAAACGACTCGAATCCCCCCTTAGGGAACTGCCTTGGGGCATGTAGCGAGCAGAATCCACCTTTAACTGCTAGTTGGTGCATAATTACCTTGAGTCAGTGGGTTCTGCAGGTTGCCCGAAGGGTTAAAATACCCTTCCTTTTTTCTCAATTCCCCTCGAATTCCTCCTGTTTTTGTCTAGACTTTGGCAAGGACGCCTTAATCCTTGCTAGAGAGCCAGTCATTACTGGCCAAAGGGGCAATTTATAGGTTGCCCGAGAAGGAGAGAAGCAGCCGGTGCTATTCCCACTATTTTCTGATGTCTAAAAAGAATGGTTGGCTCAGGCCAATTTTGGTTCTTTCATTCTTGAACGCTTTCCTTTGTAAGGATGTATTAAAAATGCCCCAAGTCCTCCGTGCTGTAAACCTTAGGGACTGGATACTATCCAAGGTCATGTACTTTCATGTGCCCTTCCTGGAGTTCCACTGATATTACCTCTGTTTCATCATGGGGAAGGAGCATACATATTCAGTTTTCTGTTCTGCTCGTGGGGTAACTTCGACCCCCTTGTCTTCACAAAGGTGGTGGCCATGGTTACTACCCATCTTTGCAGGTCGGTAGTGCACGTCTTCCCATACCTTGTGACTGTCTGATGAAGGCATGCTTGTCACGATCAGTTGTGAATCACCTGTGGACAAGCATCTCTCTACTTTAGTTACTGGGGTTCTCAAGCAATGAGCTGAAATCCCTTATAGGGCTGGTGCAGAGGATTGCCTTTATTGGGGCAGTTCTGGAAACAGTGCTGTTCAAAGTCTTCCTGGCTCACAGTGAGTCCAGGACATTACGTATATGATCCTGATGTTTCAGGCTAAGTCCTTGGTCCCAGCCTGTCCATTTCTCAGACTTCTTGGTCTCCTGGCCTCGTGTATCCTTCTGGCGCCTCATGGTAGACGAGGCGGCCCAGCACCATCAGTGGATCAACTCACATTAAGGGTAGAATCCTAAACTTGATCATATCATCAGGCCTATAAAAATCTACTCATCGGCTCACTGTGGAGAGTTAATTTTTATCAGGGCGAGTAAGTTTTCGGCCTACTGGCAGTTCCTGCGAGAGAGCTCGGGCTGGCAAAGGAAATGTCTTCTGTTCATTCAGAAAGTGAACGAGCAGTAAAGAATGCTTTATAGTTTATTTTTATCTTGTTGTATTTGCTCTGCATTCAAAGACAGTGGTCACATGTCAGGTTATGTCTTCTTGCTCATTGCTGCTTATTTTATCATGGAGGTTGGTGTTTACTTTTCTTTCTCTGACTTCAAAGTTAGAGGATTTTGTAAAGTGAACTGTTTGACAATCAACGCTATACTGGGAGTGTGGAAGGAAAGGCTGTAGGATGTCAGTTTATTTTCTAACGCAACATTTAAATACCCTGTCAATGGACTGTACGAAAATTTCCAGATATATCAGCAGTTAGGAAAGCACTTTTTTTATAATTCTGAAGTGTGATGGAAACAAAGATTTTAATAGGATTAACTTTACTTGGTGATGTGGAATTTTTGCTGTAACTCGATTTTCACACATTGTTTGTACGCTAGTTTTATCAGTAAAACTGCATGCCAGTGGGAAATTTTGTGTCCATTTCAATGAAAAATGTGCTGTCTGTAAATTACAGTGCGCTAACACATCATGCTTTATTAATATATTTGTGACCGTGTGATACAAAATGCATTACTAGCTACATACTACACCATTGTCACTCTGCTGCTGCATGGGTGTGACTCGTTTGCTTTACTTCTTCTTTTTGTGATGCTTGGATTTTTCATAATCCCTATGACTTCAGTAATGTAACATTGATGACAAAACCCCCCATTCTGAAAACTGTATAGCACCACTGCTTCCGATTAGCTGATTGCAGCATGGGTTCAGACTGCAGAGCCCAAGTTGCAATCAGCCAGTCAGATGACAGCTCACACTTATCTTTTCGGTCAATGATAGTGTGCTTCTCATTGGCTGATTGCAAGGCTTGATTTGCATCCCAAGACACGGCACCCTACTTTTGCCAGCCCCTGTGTTCAGTGCTCTCTGTCCAGGATGGAGTAGCAGCGTCGGACTGTAGTTGGAACATGGCGTGTCCTGTGCTTTTTCAGCTGTGGTAAAATATCGTAACACATCAGCTGCCTCGGAGGTTCACAACCCCATCACTCCAATCTCTTGGACTGGCATAGCGTGACACACATGCTGTCCCCTGTGTGTATCGCTCTTTGTTTAATCCAGGTAAATTGAAAACAAATCATTTAAAATGTGGAAGCATTTCACCTACATCAGATTATATTACTTCATTGAGAGGTATTAATAGCTTTAGTGCCTATATATGCACGTAGAAACATTCCTGCCTCTCCCCGCCCAGATGACAATGCAAGAAGTGGCCAGCTGTAGCCAGGGTCCACGGGACCAGACTGAAACAACCGATGTTCAGCCAGACCTTTTATACTAGCATAGAGTTCAAACCACCTTTCACTGGTTAGACCTTCACATGTTTTAAGATCGTGTTTAACTTTGGCACATGGGCCCTCAAGTGTAATCACAGCTGGGGTTCAGCTTGCTGCAAGTATCTGAACCCTACGTTTTTAGGTCTCGCCCTGAAAGCCAGCGCTTCAGTGCTGGCTCTGGGCGAGACATTTTGTAGTGGGCTTGCAGAAATGCGACCACAACTTTTGGCTGGCCTAGAGCATGCGAGTACGCGCACAGTAACGCGCATTCCTCGCATGCTCCAGGCGCCATATGTCTTTCCTCTCACTTGCTCCTCCCCCTCCCCCACCACAGAGCGCTTCTCGGGGCCGCGCGGCCGTGTCACTTTCACGGCTGCACGTCACTTGCTCTCCCGCTCCTCCCCCCTCCCCCACCACAGAGCGCGTCTCGCACGGCCGCGCGGCCAATGCTTGTTTACATTAAGCAGTGTTGCTTGTCCTTGAATTGCTCTGGCACGGTTTGTTTCAGTTTCTATTTGGTTTCCAATAGCCATTGTTAATTTAAACTGATTTGTTATAAATTTCATTTATTCAGATTGGATAAAGCTCACGTTGAGACTCGAACCCGGTTCTCCAGGCACAAGTTTGGCAGCTCTGTAAGCTACGCCACATAGCTAGCTTAAACCAATTTGTTTGTTACCTTCATCAATGATTGACTTTTCGCTTCCCGCCCCCTTCAATGACTCGTCCGAGAATGAACCGGAGCAGCCAGGATCCCTAGCACTGGGGCTTTCAGCAAGAGTAACCTGCAGTGAGGCGCTATATCTGCGGGCTGCCCTCCCCCATTGGTGTATGTGGCATGGGGACAAGCTGGCACACTGCTCTGCTAGTGACGATGGTTAGTCGGGAGAGGGCACACTTAGGGGATGATGCTAGGGGGCTGTGACAATAGTAAGGCTCACTTGCCTCGGGGTGTCTGTCAGGAGCCTGTTTCCCTGTCTCTCATGATACTAAAGGCAGACGTCATGGCCTGTCTCCTGAATGACCGACCGTGCGGACGCAGTGCCCGCTCCTGTGCGCACGCCCTCTGTGCATTGCAGGCTCCTCTCCCTGGGGCCGGCGCCTCGCAGCACCGCACCAGCCCTTCTGCCTGGCACTGAGGCATAAAAGGAAACCTCTTCAAACACCACTTCTGGCAGGGCCTGGCGAGAGCCGTGGCAGTACAAAAGAATATTACCCAACATGGCTAGAAAGTGCCTCATTCGTATTTTGTGCACACAACAGATTGACACACTCTCGGAGACGTACTAAAACTGGGTACGCGGGAACAGTGGGCGCATCGCCATTTCATAATAACGACGACAATGTATAAAGTGCGCTTTACAAACCCAAAGCAGTGCTGAGTCGGCCCTGCAGGAGTCCATGTACATCACTGCAGGAGGCTCTCATGCAAACCTATCTTACAGCCTGCACTGCATCGAGCTGCTCACAAGCGGACACAGGTGACACTACTCACCACGGAGAGTGGTGGGTAGGGAGGTGGGGATGCCACCAACAGTGAACCTGAGCCCACAGAAAGCCCCACCGGTCCTCATTTATCAAGGGACCCGACGTGCTAGCCTGCAGCTAGGCAATGGCACGGCCAGAGAGACCACAGGCTTGCTTTTATGGCTAAAAGGAAAACTGGCAAAGCCAATGTTTTTTCCCCTAGTGTTTACTAAATGAATGCCTAGCGCGGGACTTCATTCGCTCGGTACTTCATGCTTATATCGATCGCTGCACCAGCCAGACATGTTTTATGGAATGACCCACTACACAGTGCCTACTGTCGGAGGCTGGGATGCAGTCATTGTCTGGACCTCAGCAGTGGTACATGTCCATCTGCTGCCTGTGGTTTGTTGGTGTAGATGTGCGCCGCGTTTGTTTTCAGGCTTGCCTGGCAGCGCGGGAATTGTATTCTCCTTTCCGTGCGGTTAATTACCTGCTGAATTTGTTGTTTTTAGCACCTCTGTGTATTTTAAAGTCATGTGTGCTTAAAGCTGGGATTCAGCTGCAGGAGTCCGAGAAGGTAGTCTTATGTCAAGAGCCCTTTATTGTGCCGTCTCCCCACCCCCATGCAGTTCCGGTGGGGGACCAGCAGCCATTGTTGAGTATCCACACGCAGAAGCAGGTTCACAGAATGGAGGGCTGCCTCCAGGAACAGCCTTTCAAGGTGCTACATTGTCTGCAGACTGGAAGTAACCGCACAGTTTAGCTAAAAGTGACCTTCCCCCAATTAATGCTAATTGGTGGCACGCCTGCCATGTTTGCTTATAGTGTTCTTTCCCTTAAATGCACGACATTTGGTACTAAGGAACCAGGCGTGTCAGTGTATGTTAGTAGGAAACAAGAGAATTTGCTAGACAAAGCAACACGTTTTTTATATTTAAGTGCTTTGCTGGAAAATATGGTACGCATTTATTTATATCCAATCAAGAAGAACTAGTCTACCTAGACGTGGTAAGGGTCACAAAAGTGTATGTTTGATGATGGTTGTATTGATGAAAAAATCTTATTTCTTTTTATAAAGCCTTCACCCACCAACCTAGTTGGTGGCATGCTTCATCATCGGGCCCACCCGATGACACCGAATGTGTCCCGGGTGTGCTACAACGCCTGTATTACAGCGGAGCAGGTGTATTGCTGAGTGTGCAGTGTAGGTGACGTGAAAAGTGATAGGTTAAAAAACTGTCCAGTGGTCCCAATCCCCGAAGGTTTTACTTTAATGTTTGGGCCCTGGCAGTAATAAAAGCAAGGCGTAGGATGTAGGCGGAGTGTTATTTATGACACTCCTGCATCCAGTGAGTGGTCTACATGTTTCAGCCAGGCCTTATTATGTAAACTGGCTTTCCCCAGGACCTTAGTGATGTGCGAAGGTGGTGACTAGGCTACTGGTTTGTGTCCTAGATAAAAATGTGTAGCACGCGCTAAGGTGCACTATGTGTGAGGGGGGTTTTCCCTCTCAAAGCATTACTACACATAAAAACATACAAGACAGAACAAACATACAGGAAGGAGAATTAGCAAATTATGCATCATCACGTCATGTTTTGCTGACCGAGCCGTCCGTGTGGATTGCGGAACTAACGGCGCGGTGAAGTATTTACAGTGAAAAAGACCGATATATGCGGTAAAGTGAGTGGCAATAATATCGGGCACAGGATGGTGAGAGGAAAGAAAAAATAACTTGGTTCTCACGCTAGCGATTTGCTGCGAATGCCCCATGAGTATCCGGCAGGGGTGCTGGCTCTTTAGGAAAGAAAAGAAAAATGGCGCATTGGCCAATGATGATTGCTGAAAAGGAAAGGTCTTACCCGATCTGTCGCGGCGTGGTAGTGCCTCTAGATCGACTTACTGCATGTCAGCCCAGGACCCTCCTATCAACCTGTTGTTGCTGCTACGGAACTCCGACGATAATGAGGCCGGGTTCGTGGGTGTCATATATACCTCTCAGGCCTGGCCCGGTGTGTTCAATCAGTGCGAGAGGAGAGTAGCGTCTACTAAAAAAAGAAGAAGGAAAATAGAAAACGGGCATAGTCTGCGCGCCCCGCCCACTCTGGTAACGAGTAGTCAAATGTGGGCGGATGTTGAAAAGAGAGAGTCAGCGTTGACCTTAAAGGCGGTCGGTATATCATGACGTGTAGTTGCCATGGTAATGTGGTAGCGCTATGCTGTCTGTGAAAGAATAATCCTACGCTGTCTGTGAAAAAAATAATAAATAAAGCAAAACGCATAAGATTCCATCAGTAGGATTATAACGGGGATTATGAAAGGTTAAATGGAAGCACAAGGCGGAGCTCGTGTTCAGTCAAAGACAGGCCGGTGTTAAGGCAACATGTGTAAATGGAATGTGCGGTAAACGTTTGAGAAACCATCAGTGTGGTTATACAGAGTTACTGCAAATGACACGTTAATAGTTTAATGCTGATAGAAAGGGGCCGATATTAGGGGCGGGGTTTGTGCAAACATCAAATGAGAACAGACGGTTCCGGGTGGCATGGTCAGTGACCGCCCATGTGTGACGGCCTGTCTGTTTAGCAATTCAGGCTGTGCCACGGAATAGAATCGTTAAGTCCGTGGAGTTGGGTGGACAAGCGATAAATCCATCGTTGCTCCTTTGTCAATAAAAACTTTTCATTGTTCTGTTTCATCTGATGGAATTGTTCAATTACTGTCCATGACATATCGTTTGGCTTATGTCCTTGTTGGAGGTAGTGGTCAGTGAGGCGGCTGATGTTTTTCTTGCACCGTATAGTGCTTCGGTGTTCCACAATTCGTGTCCGTATTTTACGAGTGGTCATGCCCACGTAGCGCATGCCACAAGGACATTCAATAAGGTACACTACGTTGGTGGAATTACAATTAGTGTGTTGTTGTTGCGTCCAGGTTTTTCCAGGCTCCAGTGACACTGTCTTGGTTGTGCGTGTTTAGTGACACACGCTACAGTCATTGCAAGGGTAATGTCCAGTTATTCTGGGGAGACCCCATGTTGTTAAAACTGTGTTAGGGGTAGATTTTTGTTGTGTCCTGGGGCGTGTTGACACAAGGCGGTCCCTCAGGCTACTGGTCCTTTTGTAGGCAAAGAGAGGGAGTTCCCAACTTCTGGTGCCTGAATTGATGATTCGCCAATTTTTCCGAATTATGTTGGATACCTTGTTAGAGGCAACATTATAGGTGGTTCCGCATGTCATGGGTGGGTTAGATGCTTCCCGTGTGATGTCTTCCAGGAGTGCTTCGCGGTTTTGATTGTGTGCACGTTTCATTGTTTTCTGGATGATTTTCTTAGGGTAGCCGCGTTCCTGTAGTTTGGATGCAAAGGTGATTGATTGTTCTTTAAAATCTCTGGTCTGGCTACAGTTCCTGCGGATGCGGACGAATTGCCCGAATGGGAGATGTTCTCTAAGTGTCCTGGGGTGGAAGCTTTCAAACCGGAGGAGTGAGTTCCTCGCTGTCGGTTTGTAGTATGTTTTCGTGTTAAGTATGCCCCCTTCAAAGGTGTTTTGTGTCCTTGAAGTATGTTGGGGTCTTTTGATCCAGAGGATTTAGAAAGAAGTCGCATATCTCTCTAAAATCCGAATATGGCGTCGCTACATAGACGACATCTTCATGATCTGGGAAGGCACACCCACTACCTTATCAGCATTTCTTTCATGGCTTAACGAAAGAGACCCATATCTTCGTTGCACATGCAGTCCCAACACGCTGGCATTCCTGGACCTTCTAATAACAGCTGAAGGGGGCATACTTAACACGAAAACATACTACAAACCGACAGCGAGGAACTCACTCCTCCGGTTTGAAAGCTTCCACCCCAGGACATTTAGAGAACATCTCCCATTCGGGCAATTCGTCCGCATCCGCAGGAACTGTAGCCAGACCAGAGATTTTAAAGAACAATCAATCACCTTTGCATTCAAACTACAGGAACGCGGCTACCCTAAGAAAATCATCCAGAAAACAATGAAACGTGCACACAATCAAAACCGCGAAGCACTCCTGGAAGACATCACACGGGAAGCATCTAACCCACCCATGACATGCGTAACCACCTATAATGTTGCCTCTAACAAGGTATCCAACATAATTCGGAAAAATTGGCGAATCATCAATTCAGGCACCAGAAGTTGGGAACTCCCTCTCTTTGCCTACAAAAGGACCAGTAGCCTGAGGGACCGCCTTGTGTCAACACGCCCCAGGACACAACAAAAATCTACCCCTAACACAGTTTTAACAACATGGGGTCTCCCCAGAATAACTGGACATTACCCTTGCAATGACTGTAGCGTGTGTCACTTAACACGCACAACCAAGACAGTGTCACTGGAGCCTGGAAAACCTGGACGCAACAACAACACACTAATTGTAATTCCACCAACGTAGTGTACCTTATTGAATGTCCTTGTGGCATGCGCTACGTGGGCATGACCACTCGTAAAATACGGACACGAATTGTGGAACACCGAAGCACTATACGGTGCAAGAAAAACATCAGCCGCCTCACTGACCACTACCTCCAACAAGGACATACACCAAACGATATGTCATGGACAGTAATTGAACAATTCCATCAGATGAAACAGAACAATGAAAAGTTTTTATTGACAAAGGAGCAACAATGGATTTATCGCTTGTCCACCCAACTCCACGGACTTAACGATTCTATTCCGTGGCACAGCCTGAATTGCTAAACAGACAGGCCGTCACACATGGGCGGTCACTGACCATGCCACCCGGAACCGTCTGTTCTCATTTGATGTTTGCACAAACCCCGCCCCTAATATCGGCCCCTTTCTATCAGCATTAAACTATTAACGTGTCATTTGCAGTAACTCTGTATAACCACACTGATGGTTTCTCAAACGTTTACCGCACATTCCATTTACACATGTTGCCTTAACACCGGCCTGTCTTTGACTGAACACGAGCTCCGCCTAGTGCTTCCATTTAACCTTTCATAATCTCCGTTATAATCCTACTGATGGAATCTTATGCGTTTTGCTTTATTTATTATTTTTTCACAGACAGCGTAGGATTATTCTTTTCACAGACAGCATAGCGCTACCACATTACCATGGCAACTACACGTCATGATATACCGACCGCCTTTAAGGTCAACGCTGACTCTCTCTTTTCAACATCCGCCCACATTTGACTACTCGTTACCAGAGTGGGCGGGGCGCGCAGACTATGCCCGTTTTCTATTTTCCTTCTTCTTTTTTTAGTCGACGCTACTCTCCTCTCGCACTGATTGAACACACCGGGCCAGGCCTGAGAGGTATATATGACACCCGCGAACCCGGCCTCATTATCGTCGGAGTTCCGTAGCAGCAACAACAGGTTGATAGGAGGGTCCTGGGCTGACACGCAGTAAGTCGATCTAGAGGCACTACCACGCCGCGACAGATCGGGTAAGACCTTTCCTTTTCAGCAATCATCATTGGCCAATGCGCCATTTTTCTTTTCTTTCCTAAAGAGCCAGCACCCCTGCCGGATACTCATGGGGCATTCGCAGCAAATCGCTAGCGTGAGAACCAAGTTATTTTTTCTTTCCTCTCACCATCCTGTACCCGATATTATTGCCACTCACTTTACCGCATATATCGGTCTTTTTCACTGTAAATACTTCACCGCGCCGTTAGCTCCGCAATCCACAAGGACGGCTCGGTCATCAAAACATGACGTGATGATGCATAATTTGCTAATTCTCCTTCCTGTATGTTTGTTCTGTCTTGTATGTTTTTATGTGTAGTAATGCTTTGAGAGGGAAAACCCCCCTCACACATAGTGCACCTTAGCGCGTGCTACACATTTTTATCTAGGACACAAACCAGTAGCCTAGTCACCACCTTCGCACATCACTAAGGTCCTGAGGAAAGCCAGTTTACATAATAAGGCCTGGCTGAAACATGTAGACCACTCACTGGATGCAGGAGTGTCATAAATAACACTCCGCCTACATCCTACGCCTTGCTTTTATTACTGCCAGGGCCCAAACATTAAAGTAAAACGTTCGGGGATTGGGACCACTGGACAGTTTTTTAACCTATCACTTTTCACGTCACCTACACTGCACACTCAGCAATACACCTGCTCCGCTGTAATACAGGCGTTGTAGCACACCCGGGACACATTCAGTGTCATCGGGTGGGCCCGATGATGAAGCATGCCACCAACTAGGTTGGTGGGTGAGGGCTTTATAAAAAGAAATAAGATTTTTTCATCAATACAACCATCATCAAACATACACTTTGTGACCCTTACCACGTCTAGGTAGACTAGTTCTTCTTGATTGGATACATTACCCCAGGGATCAGAACTAGTACTCTTATCCTCTCTCTCATTCTTGATATATTATAACGCATTTATTTATGACAGCCCTGTTACTCCGTACTTCTAAATGTTAACCGTACAGCTTGTATAACCGGTGCATCGTGTAACGGACCCACTACATTTTCGTTACCCATTTAGTGTTTATGGAACATAACCTTAGTTGAGATCTGTGCTTGAAAAATGATGTAGCAAGGCTTTTGCTATGCCATGTTTTGGCTATAACTTAACTTCACTTTTTCACTTTGCCGTTGTTACATTGATTGCTTATTATTGCCACCACTTTCATAGCTGTCATGTATGACTCCTTCAGTAAGTCCTCCAAGGAAACCGAGACCATAATTACAATGGGACGAAAGACCGACTATAATTCCCAGAATTCACATCGCCATTGGCTACAAATTAATGACTAAGTCATGCGTGGCTTGGAGTCACGTGTCAGTCATGCTTTACATTATTGCTGTATTTTTTCACCAGACAGACATGTGAGTAGGAAGTAGGAAACTTGTGTTCGTACATAACAAGGACTCATTTTTAGGTCTCGGCCTGCACCAGCGCTTGCGCTGGTCTGGCCGAGAGTTTTAGTAAGCGGGTTTTGGAAGTGCAAACCCACTGGCTTTCGGCTGGCGACCAGCTTGCGTTCACGATGGCGTGCACGCGCGCAGCTGCCATCTGGGTTTCCTATCTCTTCCTCATTTCCTCGTCACGGCTCATTAACTCTCTGGACTCTGATGTTTCAATCGCAGCAGCAGCTCATATTACCAACTGACGGCCCTGGACTACAGTCACATGAAAAACAACAGCGATTAGCATTGAAATGCAAGCTTTTTTTTGTCTAGTTAGAAATATTGCTTCGGTGGGTTGATTTAACCTTATACCGCTATTTGTTTATATTGGGAGTCACAGCCTAATTACCAGTATTTTTGTCTCACTCTCTTTTTTTTAAATATATTTATTTGCGCAAAGCACAAAGCTATATTTAAGGTTACTTTTTCCGCGTCACTTCTTCACTCTATTTAAACTACACACCCCCCACTCTTATTGTCTCGCTCCTTCTCTCTCTCTCCCCTAATTCTCTCTCTACTTAATTAACTCTCCCCTCTCTATCTTTTTTAGCCTTTCATTCTCTCACCCCTTTATCTGTTTCTCTTTCAAACTCCTTCATTCACTCTCTCTCCCCTTCTTTCTCTCTCTCTCTCTCTATCCCGCTCCACTCTTTATTCTATGTACACCCTTTCTCTCTCTTTCTCTCTCACCACCCTCTCTAATTGGGCATTATATCTTCACTCTATCTCTCACTCGGCAACACCACAGCATCACTCAGCATCACCACAGCATCAATCAGAGCCAGCACAGCATCACTCAGCACCAACACAACATCTCTCAACGCCATCACAGCATCACTCAACGCCATCACAGCATCACTCAGTGCAACCACAGCATCGCTCAGGGCCACCACAGCATCGCTCAGCGCCACCACAGCATCGCTCAGGGCCACCACAGCATCGCTCAGCGCCACCACAGCATCGCTCAGCGCCACCACAGCATCGCTCGGCGCCACCACAGCATCGCTCGGCGCCACCACAGCATCGCTCGCCGTCACCACAGCATCGCTCGGCGTCACCAGAGCATCGCTCGGGGCCACCAGAGCATCGCTCGGGGCCACCAGAGCATCGCTCGGGGCCACCAGAGCATCGCTCGGGGCCACCACAGCATCGCTCGGGGTCACCACAGCATCACTCAGGGCCACCACAGCATCACTAGGCGCCACAACAATATCAGAACCAAGTTGCCAGCATTGCAAGAACCAAAAAAAACTGAGGAAATGTTTTATTGTAAATACTTTTTTTAATATGGTCGTTCAGTTTTACATAATGCCTTCTTGATCATATATAAAGTAACAAAAATGCTTCTGACACTTTTTTATTATAACTTTTCAGCATGCTGCACAGCAGCCACACTTCTCTACAGCACAGCTTGAAGACATTGGCAAAGTCAATAGCTCTGGCTAAACACTTAGAAAGCCCAAAAGGCGAGACCTATTGGCTATGCCAATGCTTGTTATGGCATGGGTTCTGACTTGCTATCTTTGTCTGGGAACCCAGCTTTAATGACAGTGCGATTCTGGCTTTTGGTCAGTATGTGGCCTTCAGTTACCTCAGAGGGGGACACAGGTGAGAGGCCACCAGAAAGCTAGGGAGCCGAAGTAGGAAACTTGGTGAATGTTGAAAATTACGTTTTTTAAGTTGTATAGTAAGAGAATAATGCCAAGTGAAACTGCTGTGCTTCCTTGCGCATCTGTTTTACTTGTCACTTCAAAGAGGGCTGATGCTGTCCACTAGAGGTCCAGCTGTGACAAGCATTGTATTAACCATAAGTGCAATGTCTTAAACTGTTGCCACACTGTGATCCTGCCTATGAAAGAGACTGGTAAAGATCTCAGAGAACAAGAGCAGTATACATGTTAACTCGCGCCCAGGCCAGGAACAGAATTGAGATTATTCACAGCACTGAAGTAATGAGACAGGTAAGTGTGGCGATGAGTGCAGGCCTGCATACCAAGTCCTAAAAGAACCTAGCTCACTGTGTCTAAAGTCAGGTGCAGCACAGAGCACATGTAGAAGACAGATGAAACACTGAGATTGTGCACCAGAAAAAATAACTCGGGGACATCAGCTGAAGCTTAATAACTTGGTTGCAGACTTTAAATAAGCAGGCAGCCTTCAGGTCACAAGTCAGAATATTGGTTGTCGTGCTCAGCCACTGATCCTTCTGAAGTGGATAAAATGAATACCTCTGTGTTGTTTAAGACACAAAGTAAGATCTGTTATTTGCAGTGACATGATGCTGCACAACTGTTTTCTTGTCTTCAACTCTTGATGTAGTCCTTATTGGTTCCCCATGAGTTCATATAACTGGATTTTTTCTTTCTATTCTCCCAAAACCTACTTCCCTGGTGCTGGTGTTATACTGCATCTCTTGCACCTTCTGCTCTGTAGAGATGGCCGAGCCAAGAAATTAAGAGGGATAGCCAAGCCAAGGATTGGCTCTGTCCCTGAGACCACATGTACGAGCCGAGCCATAAAAATATTTGGCATGTATATCGTGTATCACAGATCATGTCTTCAAAATCCCAAAAAGTGTATTTCTTTTTAACACACTGAAGCCTTTAATCTTAGAACATCAGACTACATCACTGCATTGAAAGTATTTATTGAAAGTGAGAGTTTTTAAGCATGAACTGAGAAACATTCTGCCCTGATGACAATGCTATTAGTGAACTAAGAGGCAAGTCAGGGGTCATGCGTACCCTATATCTGGGTTAGATTCTTATTATACATGGAGCAAAAGTTTATTCTATTAAATCAAACGAGTTTTTTTGTATGGGACCCAACTGATCGGTAGGTTGCACCTGGGAATTATCTTGATCAGGTTTTGTAGGGATTTTGTATGTGATAGCTGTCACCAGGGCGTCGCCGGAGGGGGATTCTTACACGCTGGCTGTATTGCTCTGTTATGATGTGAATCTTGAATAAAACCGATTTAAAAAAAAGAAAAACGCGCAGTTCACCTGCTGAGCTCACATATTTGAAGCTGCTCTTATACGTTATAATGAAGAAAAAGAAGACTGAAATAAAAATATTTGTCTGCCATCACATAATTTGAGAGTAGTTTATGGGTCAAGAGCATTACAGTTAGGTTAAATTATTCAAGTCACTAGACCTGCAAGTCTTGTAACATTTTTATGATTTTTCAAAGCCTACTCAATTGAATGCATCTCCTAGATACTTCCAAACTAAGTTGTTTGGTTGGATCACTTCCCAGTTCTCTTTAACATCCTGCTGAGGAACAAACTAATACATTGTCCACAAACCAGAGATAAAGCAGTAACAAGAAAATACAAAAACATTACAGAAGAAGCATTGAGAATCTTTCTCATCACACAACTTGACAGCCCGGACTTACCTGCTGACAGTAAGACATCCCTAAATACTCACCTGAAAACATTAGTACATTTGGTAGATCAGGTGGCTCTGAAAAGATGGAAATACAACAGAAACTTACCTGATAATCTGTGGCTCAACCAAAAACTCCATAAAGTCAAAGCTGCAACTAAAACCTAGACCTAGAAAATGCACAACTCTCCTAGAAATAAATCTAAATTGATAACAGCTAAATCTGAAATACAGAATGTGAAAGTAGTGCACATTCAAAAGCAAATTGCACTCAGAACCTGGTGAGAACTGTATTCAGATTCATCAACAATAATACCTCGGAAACCAAATGTCTCCACCCTTTCTGAGGCAAAATGCAATGAATTCCTGGGATTTCTCTAAGAGAAAATCAGAAGTATACTCCCTCCTTCCAATTCTGCAAAACTGCATGTTTACCGAAAGCAAACAACATATCAAGCACATTCAGTGTATTACAATTAGAAGATCTAACAGAAGTAATCATGCAATTACGGGCAACATTTCCCTGTCATGACCTTTTCTTACCTGCTAAAACGATAAGACTATTTCCACCTTCTAGAACCATATTGTCTCTCTCTGATGAACCTGTCGTTACACCAAGGCACTATCTGGACATCCTCTGAATTGGACGTATCTCACCGATCCTTAAAAAAACAACAACAAAAAACAAGGCAGATCCAGAAACTCAACAACTACAGACCAGTCACCAACTTACCATGGTTAGGCAAGCCTCAGAGAGATGCATACACTCCCAACTAAACAAATACATTGAAGAGAATTCTCTTCTTTCACCACCACAATCAGGATTTACAGTGGGACATAGTACAGAAATTGCCACAGAAAAGTTCTTTGGTGATTTTCTGCTAATACTTAACAGCGTTACATGCCTGTTAATTCTACTAGGCTTTCTACAGAGGTGATAATGAAACTCTTAAATATACAAGAAAATTTAATGGAGCTAAAAAAGGAAATGCTCAATTAGTCCTGCAAGGATCCATGCTATCACCAGTTCTTTTTAACCTCAACATCAGGGTTCTCCACAGTCGGTCCTGGAGGGCTGGATCCATGCCAGATTTTTAGCATATCCCCATTTAGATAAATGTAGTTATCTTAAAAATCTCGCATAGATCTGGCCCTCCAGGACCGACTATGGATAACCCTGCTGTACATGAAAACACTTGGTTAAATTCTGTAAAACTTGAACATCAAAACAGTATGGCGATGACGCTCAATTAGGTTTAATAATAACGACTTTAAAGGAAATCACAACTCCCAAAAGAGGCTTGAACTTGATATTCAACTGGGCCTCAGTCCATTGAAACTCAAAAAGGTGAATTCATATTAATTGTTCTCAAATCAAGCATAAAAATGTACCCAGTTTAAAGGCTTTGGGTGTCCATCTTCTCCCTTTATAATTGATAACACCCTCTCTTTCAAACATCACATCAGCAAACTGGCACACATGGCAACTTTCATGTGCACCAACTAAAAAGAATTAAACACTTACCATCAGGTGATCAACTAAAGACTGTTGCTCAAGGTATGGTCATCTCCAGACTGGATGTAGAAAATGCCATCCTAGCTGGACTTCCAACCAATGCATTCTTCCTATCAAAGCAGTCATGCATTGCACAGCGAGACTGATCGTTGACAAAAAGGAAATATGACCACATTTCCTTAATTTTGAAGGATGTTCACTGGCTTCCCCAGTGGCATTAGAGAATCCTGCAGCATTGTAAATAAAAACAAATAGTGGATGAAGGACGCCAACCTGACATGTACCAGGCCGTTCTCCCTCCCAGAGCTTGTGGTGGTGACTGATGCATCGACTCTGGGCTGAGTATGCCACCTGGACGAATTGGTGATCTCCATTGGAGCTGAGGCACCACATCAACCTTCTTGAGCTTCGTGCCATCCAGCTGGATCTCAATGCCTTTTTGGCTTACCTTTCTGAGAGACAAACCAAACGTGTTGCTGCAACAAGTAGGGCTGTGTGGTTTCGCTGGTGCTGTGCCAGGAAGCATGGAGAATGTAATGCTGTCTGGGCCGCCAGGGGAGCTTGCTGACTGTCAGTCATCTGGCAGGGTCCATGAGCGCCAGGGTGGATGAGCTCAGCACCCGCCGTCTACCTGACCACAAACCATAAGTGGCACCTGTTGGAAGCTCGAGGCTTCTTTGCCCAGTGGGGCCTGCCTTGGAGAGACCATTTCGCTACCGCCAATAATGCTCCCTGTCGAGTCTTTTGCAGTATAGAATCTCTGCCTCAAGGCTGCCTGGGAGATGTGTTCTGCCTTCTGTGCTGCTTAAGTTCGGCTGAAAGCCAGGAGAGACTGGGCTCAAGTAATGCTGATAGCCACAGGCTGGGCTTAGAAATTGTGGTACTCTGAACTGCTGAGCCTGACATTTACCATCTTCTTGGTCTACCTCTGAAGGAGGATTTGTTGTCCCAGCAACAGGCCAGGGAGTTTCATCTAAATCACCACCACTTATTCCTGCATTTATGTATATTAAGCTGAAACAATTGAGTGGTTTTGAACTGCCCTTAAAAGTGGTGGATCTCATCTTGGGGGCACGTGGTCCAACTACGAAGTCGATCTACTCTACACATTTGGCAAAGTTTGTGGCCTGATGCGAGTACAGTGTCGCATGCTCCCTGCTTTTTTATGTTTGCCACATTCCTCTAAGTAGAAGGAGAGGCTTCATCGTTTGGGCCCCAAGAGTGCTCTTTGCTTTCACATCGATCCAGGAAGGACCAAGTAGGTAACTAACTCTCTGTTGTGTTCTTTGCTTTGAAAATGGCGAAGGTGGTCCAGAACCGGACTATATCTATATAAATTATTCTCTGCATACAAAATGTGCTATGCCTTGTCCAAGAAGCAGCCTTCTTACACCCTTAAGACTCATTCTACCATAGTTAAGGCTGCCGCTACATCCTTAGCCAGGGTTGGTCCAGTGACAGGTGGCTACAAGCATATCCGTCCACAACTTTACCAGGCACTATTGCCTTGATTCTCAGGTTTGCGGCGAGGGCCTCTCCGCCCACTTTGCCTTACAAGATTTCTTGGTGTGAATCCTGTTCCTAAGATTCTACGCATTTTGGAAGTTACTGTTTTGGTATCTATTCAAAAGGTGAGAAACCAACGGGTAGAAGTTTCTTTCAGAAGAACAATTTACTTACCTTTGGTAACGGTCTTTCTGATGGACATTCAATCAGCTACAGATTCCCTACGTCTAACCTTCTCTCTGTTCTGTGGCGTTGACGTCCAGGTTTAAATAAGGTTCCATGTTAGATTCTGTATATTTGTCATGGTTCGCAATTGGATTCTCCATGCCTAAGAGAGTAGAATGCTTTATGGTAAACTGACTTCATTGTTCATTGGTGGCACCATTATGTGGCTCTGTGCCGTCAGTTCCAGGGATGGAACATGGTTGATGTAGTGCCCAATGGAAAGTTTTCTGCATCTAATTTGGTGCCTGGGGAATTAAAAAAATAAGGAATCAATAAGTTAGGAATCTATGGTTAGATAAAGTATCCTCTAGACAGGGCAATATCGACTTGTTCATTTTGGAATCTACTGGGGAAAACTACTGTGACTGGCCAGGAACTGTTATATACTACTCAGTTTAACGCAACAGAGTAATAGTTTCTATTTTGCAGCCATAATACGTTTTCAAATACTTAATTATTTCTTCCATTATCGTCCTTAACTTTTTAGATACTAGCGCTTGTGTTTATTTCCACTATGTGACTAGAGGTGATGTATTTTTCTGCAATATCTGTATCCAGTAAGAGAAAATAATTAACTGAAAGTTTGTTTTTCATTGTTGCTTACTACGATTCTGTGACAAACTTGTCTAAATATTACATTTGATACGGAACACCACTTTGTAACGGGTGCATGCTGTTGCTAAAACACGCATTTAGCAGTACATGTTTGTATAATACCCAATTTGCGAAGTATTTACAACCATCAGAACGGCCAGGACAAACTATAAGTCTTTGTTGCACTTGTATTCTCCTCTCATTGGTGACTGTGTTTAAAGTGTATGCCCAGAGGAATTACCCGTATTGTTCGCGTTCTCTTTTACTTTGTTCATTAATCGCATCTAATGCACTAGCTTTCATTAATCCCATAAAATGAGTTGGCCTGGCCTGGCCTGGGCTACATGCCCCTGCAGATAGGCTCCTTCAGGAGATCGTTCACAGATTACATTCGATCAACTTCTAAAAATTGAAATGCCCACCTGCATTGCCAATCTTCTCCAAAGATCCTGCGCTTTTTTCCAAACTGAGTTGGCTTAAGTTATCTGCAAACAACAAGAATATTTTTAAAACAAGGTCTCTCTCTCCCCATTTGTTTGGGCTATAGCATTTAATTCACAGCACTGTGCATTTACTTTAGCTGTAGGGCCTTACTAGGAGAGCAACAGCGAAAACCTAAGCAGAAGTGAGCATGCAGGTAAAGGATGATTCTCAGTATTTTTGACACTATATGCTAATGGAGCTGGACCAAAGTAGAAAGGATTTATATGAAGCCCAAAGTTGGGTCCTTTTGTGTATTGTTAGCTGCTTGTACTGGCGAGCTGTAAATGCCACCAGCCAGTAATACCTGGGCAGAAGAGGGCTACTCATAAAAATCCTTTTATATCCAGATGGCGGGGAAATGTTTGTGTTCACCTGCCCGTTACTTTGTGGTCAAGTAGACTGCTGGTCAAATGTTGGCTATGTGATTCATACCCCAGCCCTGGGGCCTCCCGAGACACTGGTGGATCTTGGGGATACCTGTTTCTGCCACCCCTAACCCAGCCCACAGCAGACGAACAGATGACTAGTGTACGTGTATTCCGTTTGTCGACAGTCTCTGCTATTACCAAAATGCCAGTTTATCATTTATTCTTGGACATGACAACATTTACATTTAGACTCCTCCATGCAAGCTCTATCCCTAACTGTCCAACAATCCACTAGCACTGATCTGTCGAAGCCTCTGTGGAAATAGCTGTTACACCAGGGGTGCATCATTATTGGTCCTCACCGCCCAGCAGTAGGCATGCCTTCTGCCAGGCTCTTCAAAATGATCCATCAGTATCAGCGGCTGCTCCTCCGCTATGGCGGAGGAGCGTCGCCCCCAAAAACGGCAGGAAAGGAAAAATGAAACAATAATATACACGTTTTATTATTGTTTTATTTTTTCCTTTCCTGCCGAGTGGGGGCAGGCCAGGGGGATGTCAGGAGGAGTAATAGTGCGCTGCCGTCACTGAGCATGATGGTTTGGCCGGCCATGTCAGGCCAGCCAAACTGCCATGTGCATTGAAGCTCTCTCCAGCCCAGCTGCGTTGCTGGGTTGGAGAGACCAGCAGGCGCACATGCTCCCAGTTTGTCTGTGAGCGCAAGTCGAGGGCTCTCAGGCCAATCCTGAAGCTGCTCTCATAGATGAGAGCAGCTTCAGGATTTGCTGCAGGGCAGTCTGGTAGCCTGTGCCTGCAAGAAGAGGATCAGAAGAGCGCGCCGCGGCTGGCCTCAGGTACGTTTTTTAAAATGATCATTTTTATTATTTTGCCCACCTGCGACCCCATGCCCTTTCCTCACCCCCGCCCACCCCGCCACTTGGCCACAACACCGGCCGCTAATAATCAGTATGATGGCTAGCATCTGACAATATAAAATGAAAGCTGCTGGGTACAAATAAAGGTAAGCTAGTGGCATGCAACATTTGAAATAATTGTTAAATGGTCTCTGTTCGATTTGTTTTGGATTATTTCTCTGTTTGTAACCCCCTTGCAATCAGGAAAGCTTTGCCGGCAACTAGCTATGATCATAATAGTACTGATGTAGGTGCTATAAAATGGTGGGAGCATGGAAGCAGAGTAATGGATGAACTTGGGTTCTTTGTATACCTTTAGCTACGGTTCAAAAATGTAATACTCTGTCACCACTGACCAAAATCGCTGTGCACTGCATAGCTGCTTCAGCTAAGTTCACAAATAAGATACCCCAAGAACTGAATCTCTTCTCCTCGTTCTGGATTAAGCTACAGCCATAGCATTGGCAACAAGATGTTCACTGTTGTAAACCACTCAGTCATAACTACCTACTTGTCAACCTTCCAAAAAAAGCTACTTATTAATCATAGCAGAAACCTAGCTAAGGGAGACCTGGCATAACCTGTAAACATTTTTCCTGTCTCCAAGTTACTGTTACTCAGAAAAGTAATTGACAATGTAGCACTCACACAAAATTAATAATGCATACTAAAGAGCAGCACCTCAGGAGTTTTACCCTCGATAGGGTTAATTAATTCCTCAAAGACTAAGCTCGCAGCTTTTCCTCGAAACCTTATGCTCAATGACAAGAAAGTAGAGTACATTGCACACAAAATATGTTTGTGTGAAAACAGTCTTTCAGCTCTATCTCCTGTGTTTCCATGAACTTTGGCACATTGTCCTGCTTACTCCACTCCAACATGCTGCTCACCTGTCAACATTTGCAAAGATGTCCTATATTTCCCTCTATTGCCTCTTGCTCCCGTTCCACTTTTTTTCCCCAACAAAATTTAATTTTCCTATATACAAAGAAAATGCCCACCCTCCCACTCCCTCCCTTTCCCATATACTATGTAACACATTTTTACTTGGACTGATTTGCAGAATGGCCGAGCGATGCCATTACAAAGGGTAATATAGACAGAATTGTCGTGTGCGAAAAAGGTTAAGCTCACAATTTGACGCGAAGAGTTTGGCGGTCCCCTCTTAATCCACAAGTCGTAGGGATCTCAGAGACTTGGGGCAGTCATATAGCGGTCCTTTGCCCGACAGTCTGCCAAAGGGTTGCATTGCGCCTCATATTTATGGTCCATATCTGCGAGATTCCACGTCAGCTTCTCCATGGCAATCATAGTCCACAGTTTGCCCACCCATTCCTGTGTAGAAAGCACTGTCTGGGTCCTCCACCATAGCGCCAAAAGGTGCTTCACCACCAGCAACAAGCTAGTTACTATTCTCCTGTCAATCTTTGTTATCGCCTACATATTTGTTGGTTTGAGGCCCAAAATTATAGTTGCTGGGTCAGGTGTCAGCTGGTGTCTGATTATCTCTCTAATATGGCTGGGAACCTCTTTCCAAAAGCTTACAAGCTTAGTGCATGACCATCACATATATGTATATAGTCACCCTCCTGACACACCCCTCCAACGCAGCCCATCAGACGTCTCATACCTCTGCTTCAATTTAACAGGCTTGGCATACCACATTTTCATAATCGTGTACAGTGTTTCCCTACTCTGCACACTTTATCACAGTGAGGGGATATCGGCCCAGAGGTTCTCCCAGGTCCCCCTGGGGATAGGGCGACCCAGGGTCCTTTGCCAATGCTTCATGTATGGCCATTTCTTATCAGGGGTGTCTTAGTGAGGAGGGTGTAAATATTGGAGAAGAAACCCTTTGGACTACAATACATAGTAAACAACACCTCCCACAGCATTGGCTACCAGATAGCTGCCGCTTTATTAACCGGGTGCAGGGTCCAGTGCCTTAGTTGTTGGTATCGTAGGTGCAAAGTTTCCTGCAGTTGAAACTCCGGTTTACACTGTAGAAAGTCCTTAATGCCGCCACCCCGGAAAAGGTCCCGAAGCATTCTACATCCTCCTTTATCCCAAAGCATAAACTTCCCTCTGACATTCCCAGGGGAAAGCTCCGCATTGCCCAGGAGAGGTGTAAATGGGGACGGATATGTCAGAGGTATTTTGGCTTTCAAAAGAAAAGTAAATCATATTTTTTTCTTTATTTCTTTATTGACTATAGTTTGAGCAACAACCATAAGCAATGCTACAACTTACCTTTGCAATTTCTGATTCCACCATTTTAGCCACATGAAATAAGAGGTCTTTTTTAACTCTTAGTCAGGATTGCTGGCAAGGAAACATATCTGTGGCCCTATTTGGTAGCATGGGAGGTATTCTGAAGCCCAGTCAATCGTTGGGGCATGGCCCTACTGCTTCTCCCTCATGCTGTGTTCATTTTGGAAGTTTATCCGGGGAATGTCAGTACCATGGTCAACCTCGCAAATTCATTGGCAGAAGTCAATTCTATAAATAGGCCTGCTCCACTTTTTTTTTTTTGCAAGTTGAAAGCTGTGAAAAAAATTGTGAATTATTAAACAATTATTTAATATTATATTAAGATCATTAGACTTAAAGATGTTAATAAGTACTAAAGAGTATATAAAACTGATCATGTTAGTAGAGCGACCACGCCTTGTCTTCCTAACTTCATAATGATCCTGCAGAATGTTTCGGGAGAGGTGGTGGTGCTGTCGGACCCATTTACACAGTTGCAGTATGCACTAAAAAATATACTAAGGGGCCAATTACGATGCAGTTTTACGGCCGCATCGTAATTGGCTGCTCGGTTTCCTTTCTGGCCGCCTCATTACGATGGAGGCGGTCAGAGAGGAAACCAACCGGTCATTCCGGCTGGCTTCCGACGGGCTCAGAGAGCCTGTCCGCCAGTTGGAAGCCGGGTAGTAATCTCAAGGGCAGGCCTTTCCACCCTTAAGATTACGATGACGGTTTCTGACATGGTTTCCATGCCGGTCTATCTGACATGGAAACCGTGTCAGAAACCGTGTTTGGGTGCACGGCCTCCAGTTGGAGGCCGACGGGGCACCTTTGGTGCCCCCCTATTGATCCCTGCCACGGGGTGCAGGGATGAACCGCACCTCTCATTTCACTATGGGAGCATGCATTACGGCCGGCTCACATCCGTAATGCATGCTCCCATAGTGAAATATAGGAATGCAACCGCATAGTGTTCGGTCGCATCCTAATGGGGCGGTCTGGACCACCGACCCGGTGTCTGTCGGTCCCATGACCGAGACTGTGTCAGGCGGAAGTGATTCTGCCCGACATCGTAATGACCCCCTTAGTGTACTAACCCAGGATTATTCTAAAAATGAGAAGTGAATGGGAGCAGGGCATACATAAATATTCTTCACTCAATAGATTACTTTTATCATCAAATTCGCCTTGGGAAAGAGGCTGGTTTACATCACGTATTTCTTTTATAGCAGGTGAAGTTTCTGCTTTACAAAAGTTCTTTCAGATTTGGTTCTATTTTTTTCCTTCAAGAGGAAGCAACTGCAACATGGCCATGGGGGTCTTGCATCACTCTGCCTTCTCCACTTTTACTGAATGAGGTAAAATAAAACTCCGCCTCCCCCATAAGAATTCCCTTTGCAAACCAATCCCCATAGCTCGATGAACATGCATGTAGTAATTGCATATACTTGCAAGTAACTGACATGCTCCTAATTACTGCCTGAAGAGCGTAAATGGTCACATAAAGAACCAATACCTACCAATGTTTATTTGGGAAACTAATAAAAATATTATTTAAAAAACCAACAACCCCCTATCTCACTGAAGACCTTGATCATTTTGATTTTATGATGAGCTGTTTTTATTCAAGATTAGAGTTTGAACACATATCACCTACAACTTTTGGGACTTCGTAGATTTGACCTATGCAACATCCCTTTCCTTTCCCATTCCTCATCAGGATTGCTAAGTTTCCAAACATGTATAGAACCAAGCCTATGCCAAGTCCGGCTCCCGAACCTGTGTTTACAGCAGTACTCTCACTGATATCATATTTGAAGAAGTTATCATTTTCATTGCTGTAAGTCTTAGAGCCTTGAGGTAATATGAACGAATATGCCACGTTATTTCGCATGCCTTTAGTTCGCATGCCGTTACAACGCGGTCGTTACAACGACCGCGTTGTTATTTCGCATACCGTTACAACGCAAGTCGGAACAACGACTTGCGTTGTAAGGGGCGCTGGATGTTGGAATAGTATAATTTACTATTCCAACTCCAGTCTGTGCGGACACTAGGGAAGGTGTTGGATTTTAAATCCAACACCTTCCGCCCCCTAACGCAAGTCGTTGTTTCGACTTGCGATGTAATGGTACGCGAAATAACGCGGTCGTTGTAACGACCGCGTTGTTATTGCATGCGAACTAAACGCTGCGTACTAAACGCTGTTTACCAATATGAACAGCTGAGTTCTCTGAACTCAGTTGAAAGATGTTGCAGGAAGGGAAACAATTCTTCATCAAATTCCTTTGCGTGCCGCTTGACGAATGCAGATATTTTTTTCCATCACCAAGAAGTCCCATATTTTGTGCAGTCAGTGTCTCAGTAGGAGGTGCACTCTTCCCATAGTACAAGTTGGATCGCAGCCACCAATGACATGGTTATGTGTGTATCTGAGAGGGATTTGTAGGAGTTAGCTCCCCAATAGGACTTTTCTGAGCTTACGCAGAGTATGAATCATGAACAATGTATCAACTGCTCGGAAGGCCTCCTCCTACTACCTGCCTAATTTTGGGCATCTCAGTGCTGATGTAACAATGAGCTTGTGCCTTGTCCCTTCTGTTTAGTTTTTGGGGCGTTTGGTACAAGTAAGGGAGGAGTTTATACATAGTTTCTGTAGGAAAATACCTCTTTTTGCATGATCACCCCCATTTTATTTCAAATGATGCTGTTGGTTTTTGGACTCTGTACACTGGAACCCTGCTAACCAAACTCCAGTGCATGTGATCTGACCCCTAAAAACTTGTAGAAATTGTTGCAAATCCTAATTGGCAAATTTAACGTACCTATAAGTTCCTAGTGTATGATACCCAGGGCCTGTACGTTAAATATCACCAGTGGGCTGCAACACCTAGTGTGATGCCACTAAAGTGGAAATGCAAAGCATGTCTTCAGGCCTGCCTTTGCAGCATGAGTGTGCAGTTTTAAAACTGCAAATACGACCTGGAAAAATAAACCTTTTGCCTGGCCTAAACCTTCCTGTATGACACCCCTGTAGCAGGCCCTAAATTCCCATAGGGCAAGGTGCATGGTATTTAAAACGTAGGACATGTGTACTTGCGTTTTACATGTCCTGACAGTGAAAAATGTCCAAAGTCTGTTTTCACTATGGCAAAGATTGCTCTCCCATAGAAAAGCACTGGGTTACATTATAACATTTTATAATGCATAACTTAATTTGGGACTAGCTAGAACAATGATTCAAAGACCTAAATTAATAGTAATTTAAAATCCAATCTAAGGGTCATGTCGGGTTTAAAATTACTATTTTGAAAACACCACTTTTAGAAAGTTGGCATTTTCCTGCCTAAACCAAATGTTCCTTTCTGCCCAGTGTTCAGTGTCACCTGACTGTTAATGTCTCTCCTTCGATGAGATGTGTATTGCTCCATAACAGTGGACAAAGGGCTTAGGAGTGGGGAGATGTTTTGCTCATTAGTTAATTCTTTGATTGCGTTTCTGGGCTTATTTGTTTAGGCACTGGAGGGTTGCTGGTGTGCTGGGAGAATATTGGATAATTGGATATAACTTAATCAATTGATTGACGTCGGTCCCCCTTACTTCTCTTTCTGTTACTCCAGAGTTCAGCTTGTTGAGTTTTCAAAATGTTTGCCTGTTTTTTTTTTGTTGATACGTACAATATAAATGTTGCCTACTCCTCTTGTGAAGCTGGATGCTCTAGGCTCTTATCCCCGTAGAGGTGTGCACTGCTTTGACTCTAGGCATGCCTATACCATTCTTTTTCAGGGGTCAGGTGTCCGTAGGTTTGTATAATATTTTCACAAATAAGTTTCCAGCGCCTTTGAGCCCTGCGTGTGCTGGGGTTGGACCTCGGCAGGGACTGCAATTTAATTTGTCTGTGTTATTTTAGATGCAGTTGCTTTGGACAGTTGATGTTTGTCATTTTGACTCGAAGTGTTCAGTTTTTAGTCTGTTAAGTGTTTAGGACTTTTTCTTGAGATCTTCGTCCACTGATTGCAAAAAATGTGGTACATTTGCGATCCTGGTTAGTATCACTGAACATGGACACACTACTTGGCCATTCTGGCCTCCTTCTGTGCACCATTTATCATGGTATTTAATTTTGACAATTTTCCTGGGGCTGCTCCTTTGTTATGGCGGAGGAGCGTCACTCCCCTCCTCCCACCAGTCAAACCGTCATGCGCACTTAGCATTTCTCCACCCGAGGTATGTTGTACAGCTGGGTGGAGAAACCAACACAGGCTCCCAGTCTATGTCTGAGCGCCGAACCGAGGTGCTCAGACCAATCCCAGCACTGATCACATGCTTGCAATAGTATTCCCAGAACAGCCCTGGGATTGGGAGCTGGGAGCCTGCACAGTGTGCAGCAGTTCCTCGACGGGACGCGAGGATCGGGAGCAAGGCGGCGGCCATCGGAGCAGGTAAATGCTATTTTCTTTATTCATAATTATGGGTTTCTTTTGGTTTGTGTTCCCCCCTCCCCCACCCACCACATTGCAATACGAGTGGCTGCTACTGTAATTTTCTATCAGTTGCAGCAAGTGAGCTTTCAGCTTTTACCATGGAGTTTAGCTGTTTTTCAAAAATTAGTGTTTGTCTTGCTGGAGCTGATATCATCACATTCAATACTGTCGACTTCTTATACCAGGTAGAAGATTCGACTTTATTTTCCTGGCTCATAGCATTTTCAATGATTTATTCTCCATCTATTGATGTTAGATACTCTTGTTTACTGGATTCGTCTAAATCCTCATCTGGTACTTGATGTAGACTCGAGTCAGAGGCCATAATAAAGTCCTTAAGGTAATTATTGTACTCAGTTCTTTTTTGTGGTACTTGTCCACTTTATTTTGGCGACCCTGGAGTTGCTAGCTCAAGGGACAGGTTTATAGCGGCAGTTATTTCTTTCGTATAGATAGTTGATTTTATTGCACAGTTATGTGCTGGAGTTTAGGTGTCTGCATGAGGGCATGTCTTTATATAAACTATATTAACCTCTTCCATGCGTCGGACGGTCACTGTGCTCGTGTGCGTCGGACGGCTGGAGGCCGTCCGAACTGCGCACGCGTCAGATTCCGCCGCACCGCGGCGGAATTTGCGCCGTGTCGAAGAGGTTAACTTTATTGATGGAGCATAGGATGTGGAAAGCTTTTTTCTTTGTCTTGTTTTATTTTTCTTTGCTTTCTGCAAAATATCTCACCCCCTCTTTTTACTTTGTCTGCTTAGACAGTTTTGCCGGCATATCTTCTGTCCTGTGACTGTGCGCTACTTGTAAAAGTGACTTATGAGCGTTGCTGTTTTCAATATTGAGTTTACTTCTGTTGGTTCTGATCCACTACATTCACTGTGCTTAAAGATAATGCCAGACAAGCATCCAATATTATCAATGTGGACATATACTTACCTGCAGATTGTCCCAATTCTCAACTTCTTGGTTCTAGAATCCTGCACACACCTCTTACAGGCTCGCTTACAGGACGTGTTGTGTGGCACCGTGGCAAGACTTCATATATTACAGTCAGGGGGAAAAGGAAGCTGAGTACCTGGATGCCAGGCTTTTTCATGTGGCCTTACCAACTTTTTGTCCTCCGTTTCCCTCCATAAGTCACCAGAAAGCGCTAGGAAACCAAGAGATGCCACCAAGGCACAGCAGCGTCACAGAGGAGGCAAAGGATCTACCATCCTGCCTGCCTAAATGATGAACAAAAAGGCGGCGGAGTGGCAATAGAGTAGAGGATGGACAATGGCAGCAATGGAGGTAGAGTCAAGGCCCAAAAAATAGTGAGCAACAGTGATCCAAGGGTCCTCCTCGGCCCCCTGCTTAATCCCTGCTGCAAGCCATGCCGACACCACCTCCTCTATAGCCATGAACACGGTCAAGCGCAGTCACTGAGCTTGGGCCCGCTGAACAAAGACTCTCTCCAGCCATTGGTTCCCTAAACGGAGGTTGGGGCCAGTCTGCTCTCAAGTGTTCACTGACCACTAGCAATGGAATGGGCACAACCGCTTCCACAGTCGGGGTGGGGGGAGTTAGCAAGCTAGTGTGACAGTCGGGCTCGGTTGGGGTAGATTGAGTATTCTGCATACATCAAAAGAAGGACAACCAGATGACTCCACAAAAAATTATGTACTGGCCTTCTGCATTCCTAAGCACTCCCCAAATCCGGACGTTACTGGTTTTAGACCTGTTTTCTAAGTCCTTTTGTTTTGCTTTTCAAGGGTCCGGAACCTGTTGCTAAGGTAGTGCTATTCTTCAGACCACTCTTTTGCTATTTACTCAAAATTATATACTCGCGAACACAGTTCTCTCACATATTTCAGTATTTCACGAAGCTATGATATGAAGTCATTTCTGATCATGTTGATTTCCTCTTTTATCTCAGACAGGATCTTGTAGTGATATTCTTGTGAGATTGCTGTATGTGGAGACACTTTTGTTGGTCTTTCAGGGAAGGTTGTGGCTGAGCTCACTTGTTTGTCTCCCTTGTCCCTTTTGAAGTCAGCATATTTTTAATAGAGTTATCCTTTCTTCTTCCGTTTACTGCCATGATGTTGCCTTTGGCTCTCCATTTTTTTGATGAGTGGTATTCCTGCGTGTTTGAGCGCCTTTCAGTATAAGAGCCTAAAAATCATTTTGGGTAGTTTCCCAGTGTGGCCTGGAGTGCTCAGCAAGTTTTAACTCCTGGAGTGGGCAGGGTGTAAATACAATATTACCCTGGTGATTGATTCAATTGTGTTTCTGAGTCCTGTTCTTTCTGTATCTGAGTCCTGTTCATTCTGTGGTACAGGTCACCTCTCTCTAGGGTGTGTTGGTTAGACCATGTTTCTGCATCGATTCAGCGGGTGGCACTAGTCTCCACTTTCTGTCAAAGTCCCTGATTGCAAGTGGTTTAATGTTTTCTGATCCCTCCCTAAATCCCTGTTTGCGCATTTCTGCTGCTTGACAAATCCTCCGCGTTCCCACTGATATTAATTTTTTTATCAGATGTAGACTGATACATGTAGGGCCTGCAGTTGGTGGAATGAACTTGCGTTCTCAAATGCATTTGTAGCACTCCTGTTCTGATTAAATGATATCTTATACTTCACTCTTTTGTAACTGTATTTTTTACCTTCAGCAGAGTCTGTGACATAGGCCCCCTGTATGTGCCCAGGATATCCTTCACTTTCTGATGATGGCCCTATAACAACAAAAGGATTGAAACACCGTGAACACACATGATGCTTATGAAACTGATCTTTATGTAAAGGGTACTTAATTTATTTCTGTGGACTTAACTAATATTACTGCCCCCTTTAATTACTTTATTTATAGTCTTTCACTCTAATTTTGGTTTGATCGCACTCTTGGGCTGTTATTTTGTTCTCCAGGACCGTTGGCTCCCACTTTTGACGCTGAGCACATCTTTTTTTCATGAAGGATATCTTGATCAGCATTGTTGTTGTATTTAGTAGTACCCACGTTCACTAAAGATCTATGGCTTGCTCCTGTAGTTTTTACCTGCTTTTATACAACTTAAGCACTTAATCCTCCTTTTATGAAATCAAAGTTGCACCAAATGTCCAAAATATGATCCGTTTAGATCATTTCAAATAATGTCCAATCCATTCAGTAAGGCATAATCACGCTTTTATTGGTTTCTTTAAAAGGCTGTGGCCTTTTAAAGAAACCAATAAAGAAACGTGATTATGCCTTACTGAATGGATTGGACATTATTTGAAATGATCTAAACGGATCATATTTTGACATTTGGTGCAACTTTGATTTCATAAAAGTTTTATTTACCTTGATGTCAAGGGTGGTGCTCTTGGACAGAGGGCATTATCAAAGTTAGCACATAGATTTTGGTGACGGTACATATAAGTCTGGTGACTTCCAGTGGGTGGTGCCTTCTGTAGACAATTGGTCCACTGTTCAAATGTTATACTTAATCCTCCTTTGCCTGTTGACTGGCCGCATTCTCACCAACCAACATGCAAGTCAGTGGTCACGCTTTATGCCGCCTTAACGTTTTCCCCCTTAATGGTTCATTGCAAAACTCAGATCATACATTAGCTCGGATATATCGGTCAAGTTTATGGAAAACTGAGAATTTATGGTGTCAAGACATTAACTTTATAATGTGGCTAGTCAAATCCAGTATGCTAGTATTGGTTCAGATGTGTGCCAAACCACCAGTTGCTGCTTGAAAAGGTACTATGCTGCTGCCGCACACCATAGACAGTACAGTAGTTGGAAAGCCTGGTACCACAACAGAGCAGCCAAACCGATTTTATATACTGTGATTTAATATGACAGAATCATATAAAGGAGTTGATGATGAAAATGACACTGCTAGCAGATTTTCATTACTTTCCTGTGGTCTCTTTGTAAAGGAATCCAGGACGATGCCTCTCTTATGGGTATAGGGCCTAATTACGAGTTTGACTGCCAAACCCGCGGTGGAGATACAGTGACGGTCAGGGACCGTCACACCAGCGGTCGGACCACCGTATTAAGACTACGGCAGTCAGACCGCCATAGGACCACCGCAACCGCCGGGGATGCGTGATCCCTCAGCGTTGGAGCAGCGCTCTGGAGCAGCAATATGCTGGCGGTGCCACTGCGGCTCCGCCAAGCATATTACGACTTTCCTGACCTCCACAATTTTCATGGCGGTGATCCCACCATGAAATGTGTGGCGGTCATGAAGGGCCCCCTGGTGCCCCTGTGCATGGGGGTGTGTGCTGGGGGCACATGATGTGCCCCCATGTGTGCATGCACCCGAGTTCCTGCACGGCATGGACTGCACCAGTCTATACCATGCAGGAATGTGCTTTGGTGCTGCAGTGGTAAGGCTCACTTATGAGCCTTTGTACTGCACCGCTGTGGGACCGCCAAAGGACTGCCCGCCAGACCACGAGGAAATTTGTAATCTGGTGGGTGGTCGGTGGTCGAGTTTGGTGGTTTGGGAGCAGGGTGGTGGCATGCTGCCTCACTTCCACACCCCCAAACTCCTAATCGAGCCCATAGTATTTTTGCAGTCATTTGCTAAACAGGTATTTTACTTCTTTCCCATTAGCTCCAGGGAGGTAAAAGACATTTTAGTATGCTATGCAGTGGCCAATGATTTAATTTGAAAACTACATTGCTCCAATTATAGCTTTCTAAAAATGATTCACTATATTAACCATTTTCGGGTGTGTATGGCAAAAGCTCCAGAAGGAAAGTGATCTTCAATCGCGTAACTTGGTGGTTTGGTAGTGTGGTGAAGATCTGTGGATTTTGGGTGGAGGAAATGTAACGTGCTGGAATGTTAGGAAAACTGTTATTGAGTAATAAAAAAACTCATCATCCATATCCATGAAAAGGCCCTCAGCCTCAGTGTGACTTAACCTGGAACTCAGGTCAGAAGCAGCCCTTCCCCAGCAGTGTCCTCCTGAGGCCCTCAGTCGCTTTCATTTAGGGCACTAACCGTGTGCTCAAGTGCAGGAAATGTCTGTCCGAAGGTAGGCACTCAGAATCCCATAACCCAGTGACCATTTTAAAGCCCCTCTGACCACATCCCTGGGG
The DNA here is from genome assembly GCA_963921515.1 of Calotriton arnoldi. Lineage (NCBI taxonomy): Eukaryota > Metazoa > Chordata > Amphibia > Caudata > Salamandridae > Calotriton > Calotriton arnoldi. Next base: position 310,130 of record CAWUFW010015569.1, read on the forward strand.
TTGGCTGTTCTTTCTCTCTCCCCCACCCCCGTTCGAAGTTCCCTCACCCGATTTGGTGATTTATATGCCTCTACCTTCTGACGGTATCAGTGCTAGACTTCGGGACAGACCAGGCTGCTAAGATTTGTCGGAAGTTCACAGAGAAGATATGAAGAATGAAAATTGAACATACCATGGTAACGTCTAGGTTTTCGGACACGACTTGTGTAAAAGCTGTTGATCGATATACAGATGTCAAGCGCGGGTACAGCTGGGGGAATCAACTAAATGCAGGGGTGAGTCAGCTCACTGTTGGAGACCCCGTAACAGGAACATTATGTACAAGAACACATTTTCAGAATCCCAGCATGCATTTCCGTTTGCAAGGTAATTGTTCCGGTCTTTGTAATATAGTGAGCAGTCCAATGATTATGCATCAGAGAGTTTCCGAAACTGCTATTACAGCCTACAGGGCAAGGCATTCATTAGAAGCTCGGGCACACTTATGGCTATAGATAAAATGTTTTCATACATTGCTTAAGCACATAAAGTATTCTCGTTAGGACTATTATTCAACTGCATGTTTCGTACTCCGGACTTATTTCTTTTTGAAAAAATACAACTGTTACCATGGGGAAGACCTGCACGTGTACCAGTCTGTAAGGCTAAGCTGTTCCAATCATGACCATACATTTTTAATAAAGACATAATGTCATCCTTGAAGAATCCTAATAAAATCCTCTCTCGTCTCCTATCTTTTTCCTTCTCCTAGGCACCGGAAGCACAGGATTCTTTATTTCTCCTAAAGCAGGACTTAGTGCGTCTGCTCTCTCACTCATTCCTCTGACAGGCCGTTTGTGCCCTGGTACTCAGGTGCTTAAACAGATGGTCTCCAATAATAATTATTTCTTTACATGGATTTAGGTATACGTTTGTATAGGAATATGTGAAGCAAACACACAAGGTATTTCCCCAGCCTTTGAAAACGATCAATAAAAACAGCTGGAAGTTAGTTTCTCTCTGCTACTTTACCTACACTGCACTGTACATTGTGTACAAATGAATGTCCCATTCTGTGGGTATAGTAAATAACTGTAATTTTAAAAAAGATGTAATGTAAAATAGGACCTTGATCTAATTACTAGCCACCTTCCCCCATCCCCCGTCATATCTTTATTAATTTGGTTGGAACCATGTCCCCCTCCCCCTTTATCCCCGGTATTACTGTTCTATGTACGGCACCTTGTGTTTGAGATGCTACTGATAAAAAGTTCTCTATGTAAAGCACCCTTCTGCTCCATAGAGCTAGGCTTGTGCAAAAACCACAGATGCCGTAACTAAATAGCAAATATATTTTAGTTTCCTTTCTCCTGGTCCTTAATAAAGATTAAACATGAAAAGCGTTAACCTCATGCCTCGCCTTATCCTCACCCCCAGTCCGTGAAAAAAATGCAGGGTGTTTTTGTGCTTTTCCCACTATTACCGCACCACTCATAACTCTATCACTCATAACTCTATCACTCAGGTGCGAGTTTAGAAGTGAACATATATGAGCACAGGACTAACATTAAATCCCCCCTCAGCAGTACAACATGGTCACACTTGTAGGTATATTCCACTCTTAATATTACAAGTTCTCTCGCTCGTGCAGCTGTTTTTTGTATTGCTTGAGGTAATGTAGACAGTATATAACCTCAAGTAGCCAGTTCTTCCAGCCTCATATACTAGACTGTTAGACCTGGCACTGTTGGCATGGGTCTCCCTTCCATTTTTTGCTGTTGCCTCATGTGTTTTTGCTGGTTATAGATGCTTTGGGCACTGTGCCACTGCTATTCAGTGCCACAGTGCAAGTGCTCCCTATGGTAAAATGGATGTATGGATTAGTGACTCCATGTTTGGCCTATTTGATTCATTGTCAGACCCTAGTACAGTGCACTGGTTGTGCCCAGGGCTTGTGACTCAAATGCTACTGGTTGGCTTGCAGCACTGGTTGTGCCACCCCCAGAAGCAGCCTGTAAAAGTGTGTCTCAGGTCTGCCATTGCAGAGCCTGTGTGCAGTCTGGTACTGCCATGTTGACTGGGCAAGAACACCCACTTGCCAGTCCCTAAACCTTCCCTTTTCTGCATATTAGTCACCCCTATGGTAGGCCCAAGGGCAGGGTGCATTGTAAGTATAAGGTAGGACATACCCTGGTGTGTGTGGCATGTCCTAATGGTGAATTACAGCCATTTTCGTTTTTCACTATTGCAAGGCTACCTGTTCCCCATAGGCCAGAATGGGCAGTTTGATTATTACATCTTATAATCCTAACTGACCCAGGGAACATGGTAGAAAAACGAATTTAGTATGCCTGAACTCAGAATGATAAAATACATCTTTTAGTGAAGTTGGTTTTAACATTCTGTGTTTGAAAATACCACTTTTAGAAGGTAGGTATTTTCTTGCCTAACTATCCAAGCCTGCCTCTGCTAGGTTGTGTATTCCTTGTCTGGTTTGTGAGTGACAGGGGCTGGGGGATTCCAGGAGACAGGGTGAGTCAGCACAGGGCTGAATAGAGAGATCTGTATGTAGATGGGTGGGAGGAGTTGCACCTGGGACCTGAATAGGGCTGTGATACCCTCCACAATGCTGGCTCCACCTCCTGTGGTGGGTCTGATGTCCCTGGCCTACACTGTGAAAGGAAAGGAGGAGTCTTGTCAACAAAGTGCTCCAGGACTGACCAGAACTGGTTTGGACTAGGCAAAGGCCTCTCTGCCTTCAGAGACAAAGGACTTTGGTGTATAAAAGAGGGGACCCAAACCCCAGAACTTTAGATCACTTTGGGAAACAAGAAGAACCTTTGCTGAGGAGAGGAACCAGAGAAACTGAGGAGGAGACTATCCCTAAGCTGAGTGCTGTCTGGGGGATTGGCCTGCAGTGGTTGCCTGACTGCCAAAGAAAGGAGAAAGGAACTTTGTGTGTACTTTCATCAACTTGTAAAAGATCTCCAAGGGCTTGAGAGAAGAGCTTGCCTCCTGCTGAAGTCTCAGGGACAACAGACTTCACCAACCAGCTCCCCAAGAGTCTTTCTGGAAAGTGCCTGCTGCTGTGCTGGACTTTCTGAGGGACTGCGTGTCGCAAGGAGCTGGAAGCGCGACTCACGAAGGAGAAGCGTCGCCGCCGAAGCGCCTCGCATCGCCGAAGAAAAGGATCGACGTTGCATCAGACGCCGCCACATCAACGGAGAAGAGTGTCGCCGCCACTGTCGCATCGTTGCCGAAGCGCCTCGCATCGCCGGAGAAGAGGATCGACGTCGAATCAGACGCCGCCGCATCACCGGGAAGCGTGTCGCAGGGCCTGTCGCGGCTCAGAAGAATCGTTGAGTCGCCGCACGGCCGTCGCATCGTTGCCAAAGCGCCTCGCATCGCTGGAGAAGAGGATCGACGTTGCATCAGACGCCGCCGGATCACCGGGAAGCGTGTCGCAGGGCCTGTCGCGGCTCAGAAGAATCGTTGAGTCGCCGCACGGCCGTTGGGCGTGCACGCATCGTGTCACATCAAGAAGAATACGCCATCTTTGTTTCATTGCACCGGATCTTCATCGCATCACAGCGTTGCTGGTCGCATCGCCACGAAAGCGCAGTAAGAAACCGACGCATCACCTCCCCACGCCGAGAAGAACAGACGCATCCCCTACGCATCAGTAGGGACCCGACGCATCACCGTTCTTGCGTGTAAGGAACCGACGCATCACCTTCCCTGCAACACTTTAATTGTATAGCGTTTCGCATCCAAAGGTACATTGAACTCAAAGTGTCGCATTTTACATCTTAAGAGAACTAAGCTAATTCTACCATTTTTGAAGTACAGTATTGTGGATTTTTGTCGTTTGTGGTCTTGTGTTAAATCTATATAAAAGAATACTTATTTTTAATATACAACTGGTGTGGTGTCCATCTGTAGTGTTGTCACTTGATTACTGTATGTGTTCACAAATGCTTTACACACTGCCTCTGAGATAAGCCTGTCTGCTCGTGCCAAGCTACCAAGGGGTGAGCAGGGGTTATTTTAGGAGTGTACCCCTTACCCTGACTAGACGCAAGGGTCCCTATTTGGTCAAAGGTACCTACATCTGCCAACTAGAGACCCCCAAATCTAACATAGACATTTTACACGAATGTATGACTGTATTCCGCATGCGTTTATCTCACATGCCTTGGGAACGCCGTCATTAGAACAAACGCGTCTTTATCACGCTTTCGTTCTGCACGCAAGTCCTTATAACGACTTGCCTTAGGGGGGGCTGGATTTTGAAATAGTTAAATTTATTATTCCAACTCTAGTCTGCGCAACGACAGGGAAGGTGTTGGACTTTAATTCCAACGCCATTCCACCAATGGACCCCGTAAAGCAAGTCGTTGTAACGACTTGCATGTAAAATGAATGCTTGCTTAAGACGTGTTCGTTTTGTTGCTGGCGCTGTGAAGGCACAGCGTGATTGGGGCTTCATCTAAAGGACGTTTCCTGTTTTACACACAGATGAGAAGTATTGATTGTTAACTCAAAGAACAGCAGATATTGACCGAGCTGCCTTGTTTTTGCTTCAGTGTTGGCTTAGATATGTAATACACCTTTCAAGTCATGGTTCCTGACCGGAAGATAAAGGCAGAGACTATGCAGATTCACTAGTTCGTTTTATATTTCTAAACAGTCACTGTAGAAAATGTGGAAATTTGACTGTTTTTATGCATAGGCCAAGGTACACTTTATCATAAAAGAATAACTGTAGAATGTAACATCTTTGACAACGGTCTCTGAGATTCCTAATAGTGAGAGATGTTAACCGCGTGTATAGGGCGAGGAGTAGAGAAGAAAAAAAAAAATTGAGTATTTTGATAATTGACCTTGGAGCATTGTTTCCAGTCCAGGTCATGTTGGTTTTTAAATGTAGGCTAATTAGAAATCATGCTTAACCTAATCATGCTTCAGTTAGCAGGGCTAGTCCTCAGTCAACTTGCATTTGACAGCTGTTCCTATTTGCGTAACAATAGTGCACGTTTATTTATGTGAGCGAACCTTTCATTCTCCCTGTATTCTTGTATGTTTTTCCATTACAGGAGAAAAATTGGAAAAGAAGCCTCAACTGTGGTGTCTGCCTGTAATATTTGTGCTCTCTCGAGAAAGCAATGCTCAGGATGTTCCTCTATTTTGTAACTTTCCAAGGTTGCCAGCTGGTGTCCTGTGTATGTCATTCATTAGTTACACAAGCCATGGTATTGCTGTGTTACATAAAATGTCAAATATTTTCCTTCATTAGTTATGAATAACCCAACCAATTAAATGCATAAGGCAGTAGATATCTTTAGAAGTATCTTGTTTAGTAGCATAGTCATTGGTTTATATGTTTGCAGCATTGAAAGTCCAACCCATTTATGTCATATCTAAAGCTTTCTGTTTTCCATTTTTACAGATAGATACAGACAGAAAATATTTTATTTTCCTGTCTGCATTTATTTTAAAATGTGGATAAAAACAGAAAATGGGTTGATTTTTGAGTGCTTCTAAATATTGTTTGCCATGACTGTCAGTCCAATAGCGGTGTCAATTGATTGGTAAGGGGGTTAAAAAAAAAGGGATTTTAGTAAAAAGGCTTAAACAACAGAAGTTATTCACAAGATTGATACTGAAATTTTCATCTTTTCATATAAGTGTATTGATTATCTTCTGCTGTTCATATCATTGAAACCTGGCAGGCATTCAAGCATGGGTGCATATTAATCAGTTAAATACACTTGGAAATATACTAGTTTGTTTCATTTTTTTAACAAACCCAAAATAAATATGGATAAATACAGATAAATTTAGCAAAAAATATATATGGATAAATACAGACGGAAATGTAAAAAAAAAAAAATAGAATACCATAAAACCGGGAGCTCTAGTCATATCATACCATGAAATGTGCATGACTTCTGTATCCTGAAATATTATAAAAGTGGTGTTATTTTGGAGATGAACTAGTCTTTTGCCTTAATTCTACAGAGGCAGAGTCTACACAAGTCTGATGATTTATATTTAAAGCATTTTGCGCTGATGGAAGTGGAAATTCTTTGGCTTTCTAAAGCAGTTTGTTTACTGATTTATACTTAGTTCCTTCCTTGGGGTTTTTCAGAGATAGACCTTTTGTTAGTCCTCTTACAGAGTAATACTTTGACTTTTTGATTAGGCTGATCCCCTAATTAACTAATTACTTTATTCTTTCTGTAATGGTCATATATTAGGAATAATCCCATGAGGCTTTAACCTGGGATCTTCTCTTGCACAGTTTTATTTATGAGCCATGAACTAAGTCGTTCAAGGACTCAAAGTCTTATGAAGATCACAGTCCAGATCTTGGGTAGGTAATTAGAGTGCCAACATTGGTGTACTGGCACTTTGAGAGAAAATGGTTAGTTTGAAGATGTAGCTCTCTAATTTAACAAATTGAGTTTTATATAAGGTGCTTCTGTTTCCCTAAAGTGTTGAGTGGTATGTCACGGTCAGCTCTATCAGAGGCAGCTTACTAAAGTAAAACCAGGGCAGGTTATATATGAAGTAATACTCTACCTTTATCGAAGATGTGCAGAGCACTGAAGAGTAACGGTTTCAGTTCTAAAGCCCTAAACCTAATCAGATTTTAGCTTAGGGGTTTATTTTCCATAATGACTTTATGTAGTTGTACTGATAAACATTTCTTTATTTGTTGTGTCTATTATTGGGACCGTAATTGCAATTGCATTTAGCACTTACTAACCCTGATGAGGTGTTGAAGCGATTTACGCCGGACAGCACGCTGCTCAAGAACCTTTAGGTTAATGGTTAGTCCAGTGTTGTTGGTTGCTGTTGGGTTATTGGCATTAGTGTTGTGTGCTCAAGCAAACCATTCCAGCCATTCACTCCATTTCTTTGTTGTAGATTAAATTAATAAGAGCTAGGTGATATCATTATGTGGGGGCATGGTAGTGGTATGTGTGTCATGCAGTTGTTTGGTGGGATTAATAGATGAGCTAGAGGAGGTTAGGTATTGATAAGTTGCAGGGGTACGTCTTTCAAAAAAGGGAAATTGTGGTCTTTGGATGAGTTGTACACACATTGCAGAAATACATTATTTGAGATCAAGGCAAACATGCAAGTGACTTACAGATGGTTGTGCTCAGAGAGCAAAGACATGCAGAGTATGGGAAAAGGAGTAGAGGGTCATTTGAAAGCAAAAAGTTAAGGTGACAATCAGCGATTTTAAGTATCAGTTTTTAGGTCTCGCCTACACAGCGCGCAAGCGCTGCTTAGGAGGGGACCTTTTGGAATCGCTCAGGACTTTTGCTCAAACTCGTGCATGTTTTGCACTGTTCTCTATTGGCACTCGTGCACGTTTGGCGTTTCCCTTGCGGGAGCGAGCAGCGGCACCATCTGGTTTCAATTATCTTGCTCGCGCTTTCGAAACAGATGGCGCCGCTGCTTGCTCCCGCAAGGGAAACGTTTTGCAGAACGCGCAGGGAGTGTCAGATTGCTGGTAATGTCACTATTGTCATTAACATTACCGCTGATCTTGTCCAATGAGGCGTGTCTCTCAGTGAAGGATTCGTAGCTGGTTAAACACTTCCAGTCATAGCTGCTCTATCTACGGTGTTACAATGTCACAAGAGTAGCAGAGGTGCATGTTTACATGTTAGTAACTGGGCGCGTGTGCACAGATCCGTGCGTGAGTGCCCCAGAGATAGACAGCGCTCACCATCCCGACAGTTTACTGTTCCATCCGCTGGCGCGCTCCAGAGGGCGGGAGCGGCTGCTGGCATCAGAAGGAGTCTGGTGGCCCGCTCCGGTCCTGGCAGTGCTGTGTACGCTCCCACTCCTGCTCGGACTATATGTGAAGCTGAGCACGAATTGCATAGAGTTGCGTTTCCAAACTGAGGTGAATGTTGCTGGCACCTGTGGGGCGTGTGAAACTGGATAAGGGCAAACTTTATGGCAGGGTGGCAAACAGGAGAAAATTCTGAGTCAGTGACACCATGCACTAAGTGGCAGCACCCGAGGGTGGTTAAGATGCGAAAGGCCAGATTGATTAAGGATTGGCGCCAGCGCTAAGTCACTCAGAGTGACGTAAAGAGGTATACACTCTTGCGCGGGTATTTGCTTCCCAGTACAAAAGAGATTTTTTGCTGGGAAAGGGCCCCTTTTTAGCGCAAATATTACTTTGCGCTGGTTTATAACTTTTCAGCATGCTGCAGACTTCTGTACAGCACAACTTTAAGACATAGGCAAAGTCAATATCTCTGGCTAAACACTTATAAGGTCCCAAAGGCGAGACCTATTGGCTATGCCAATGCTTGTTAATTTCAGCTTCCATGAATATAGAGGGCGCTTTTTGAGACCGTATGCAATTAGCGGATGCAAGACTATAGACAGAAGCATTATTATTTCCGTGTGAAGATAGTGCATTCAGTTCCTTTGATAAGTTCTAGAATAGGACGAATAGTCTGTGTGGTGCTGGGATACCGCTGCTTCAGCAAGGACAGGTGATAAGCTGAGGGGTTGGAAACTTTACATAATAGGAAAGGAGATGGGGTTGGAAACTTTAAATAATAGGAAAGGAGATAATTCAAACGCTGGAGCAGATGTCTTCTCAAGTTTGGCCCACAGTATTAATTGTAAAGCAAAGTGGAATCAATGTTGTATTGGATGTAACACAGAACAAAGCATGCCTTCACCACGCATGCCTTTACCATGCATCCTTTACCATGCAATGCATTTACTACGCATTGCCTTTACCACGCATGTCTTTTCAACAAAATGGTAAGTATATATCAGGTAAGTGAAACATTCCCTTACCACCCAATACCCTTACCCACCCTAAAAACATCCTACCATAAAACACCCTTGCCACTCCATACCGTTACCCACCCCTAAACCCTAAAAACACCCTTACCACCCAATACCCTCAACCACCCCAAACCCTAAAAACACAATACCACCCAATATCCTTACCCACTTCTAAACCCTAAAAATACCCTTACCACCCAACACCCTTACCCACCCCTAGACCCTAAAAACACACTTACCCACCCCATAAACATAAAAACACCCTTACCACCCAATACCCTTACCCGCCCTAAAAACATCCATACCTCCCTATACCCTTACCCACCTCTAAAACCTAAAAATACCCTTACTCTTATTCCTAATATATGTGTGTGTGTGTGTGTATATATATATATATGTATATATGTGTGTATATATATATATATATATATTTATTTATTTCCTGGACTCCATCAATGCAGCCAAACACCTTGAAAGTGGGTGCACCATTTCGTGATGGTGGGCTCACGTATAAATTCATCAAATCCCCCAAAGCAGGATGGGCAATCACAGGGTCAATACAGTCTGTCATTTATTTATCCAAGAGCAAACGCTTTTCGGCGCGTTGCCTTTATTAATGCTCATTAAGGTGAACACTTCACATGACATTTGCATTTTAATTCATTCAACTACGCTCTCATTGGAGAGTGAGAAATAGGCAAGGAGAAGGGGCTGGTCATCAGAGTCGGGTGATTCTTTCCCTGGCTGCCTTATTAGCGTGTTAAATGTTCCTTCTATACTGTATGGCAGCAATTGTGTAAGATGGGTAATGTTCAGAAAATGCCACACAACCAGTCTCGCCATAGATAGGCATTTGCCAAACAACAACAAATTGCTGATTTGTATCTTAGCCACGCTTATGGTTCATAAATAGTACCCTGTCTCTCAATCTAAACTCTGTATGGGCTGCCAGTCACTTTCACCCTAGCAGTTCTTTACTGTATGACGGGCGTGACTTGCAATCCTGCACGCCCTTAACAGCCTCCGTGTCTCCTCTCACTGAAATGATTAAAATGTTCCAGTCACCCCTCACCTGTATGTATTCTCTAGTGGCGGTCGCCACTTGGTAGTTATAGTAGGTCTGCTGTACCATGGGAAAAGCGTTTTTGTTTCTCTAATAACTTTGGCATCGTTTGATGAATCTCCACGAAACATTCCAAAAAGATGCTACGTTTTGATTAGTTTGTACATGGAAAGTTAAGGTGTGATCAGTCAAGTGGGGCAGAGAAAAAAGGGGGTTCCAAAGTGCAAAATCCCCATGCATTTTCCATAGACTTCTTTAAGATGGGCTACAGCAAAAACTGATGAACAGAATTGCACCAAATTCGTCAGGAAGCTAGATCTTGGTCCGCAGATTGTGCTTCTTGTGATTTGCTGTAAATCCGTTCAGTAGTTTTTGAGAAATTAAGGTTGGAAATAATTGTTTATCTGGACAGTTGGGTCCGCAAGAGTCTCTCCCAGGAGTGCCAATTTAAAAATAGAGCGTTATGATTCACCCAGGGAGCTTTATTTCCCTTGGGCCATCTTGCTGAATCCCGCAGGAGCGAGCACTCTGATAGGCTGCCAGCAACATGAGACAAATGTTGCTGGTAGCCATTATAGGACTCTGGAACTAAGTCTACTGCCCTGAAGTTAAGAAAAATAATACAAGGGCACAGGGTAGGGGCCACTTACCCCCAAGGCAAAAACAAATCAGCAAAAAATGCTGCGATTCCGCGGGATCGAAAACAAAATGGCTGTCAGGCCGCATTTATTAAAGGCCTCAGGGAGCCTACCTCCAGGAGCAAAATCATAAAAAGGGGAGGGGGCCTGCATTGCCATCGCCTACCTTAGCCTCCGGTGGCCTTGGGGACCCCATCCCCCGGGGCTGATTTTCTTAATAAAGGGGAGGGGGCAGCGTGGCGCCCCACACTGAGTAATTAAAGGCCCCGGGGGGCCCATCCCAAGGCCAAAATTGTTGAAAATGAGAGGGGGCTGCACGACTCCCCCTGCCTCTCCGAGCCTCGAAAGGCACCGGGAACAAAAATACTGGACATAGGGAGGGTGGCCGCACTACCTTCCTCCCTGAGCCATTAATGGCCCCGGGACTGCATCCGCTAGGGCCAGCTCAATAGCTATATTCCAGTGAGCCCACCCCTGGACATAGTGGGGTTCCCTGCCTGCACCGATGTGGGCAGGGAAACCTGTGTTTGCTGTTGCTTGGTGGGAGCATTTTTGAATTTCCTGTCAAGTGGGAGCAAACACAAAGTCCGCTTCCAGCGGGCGGGAGCTTTAAAAATGCTTCCGCCTGCTGGGAGAAGACTTTTGATATATTTCTCTGCCTGCACTGAAGCAGGTAGAGAAACAGATCAAAATATTGCTCCCACCCAGAGGGAGCAGCATTAGGAGCTGCTCCCTTTGGGCGGGATCAATGCCGACTCCTGCTGCATGTGGGGAGCCGGCTGGGACCACGAGGGCCATGCGGCCCCCAACGACAATATGGTGGGTGCCCTGGGTGGGCACCAGGGCACCCTCTAAGTGTTCAGGGTCCTGGGGGATGGGGACTGCGGACGATAACAAGCTCGGGGAGGGAGGCTGCGCGGCCCCCCTCCCTTTTATTTAAATAAGTAGCACGCACACATACACACACTTACCTGATACATACTTACCATTTAGTTGTAAAGGCATGCATGGTTAATGCATATACGTGGTACAGCATGCATGGTAAAGGCATTGCGTTGTAAAGGCAATGCGTGGTAAATGACGTGTGGTAAAGGCATTGCGTGGTAATGCCTGCATTGTAAAGGCTGTTTACCATTTAGTACACCTCAGGTTTGGCATGGCACAAGATGGACGGCGAGTACAGCTTTCCCAGACAATGGAATTGTATTGCATGCATTCCTGTGGCTGAAGGGTGGAGATCCGGACACTGAAATTCAATAAGGTAATTGTTAGCAAGAGACTGCTGCATAGACTTTGTGGAGCATTGCCCTTTTGTAGATGATATAGGTGAGAGGTAGAACTACGAATTCTGTTGTGCAAGGTGAGAGCGGTGCAAAATCTCATACCTCTTTGTGCCTCTGTTGTGGATACTCCAGGCCAGAGACTACATCGCTGTGTGGGCTATCACTACACAAAGGTTGTTTCTGGAGAGCAACCTGGAAAGGACATTTGAAAGAACAACTATGCCAAACCGGTTCTGCAGCATGTACCCTTTAGAAATATTTATCACTAGTGTTTTAAAGCACTCCCAGTCTGTGTTAAACTGGCAGTAGTAAAAACCTTATACTCGGTTAAAAGGTTTTAATTGATGTATGATCTGACTTTCTGGATAGTTTCATTACAAGAGGTTATATTTATATACTCTAGATTTCCAAGACGAACTCATACTGACAGCTAATTGTCTATTATTATAATCCATATGTCCTATATTTCCCCATGCAGCTCTTTCCCTCACATGATTTTATTACAAAAATCGGGGATGTGCCACCTTTATCTTTACATTGGAGCCTAAATATCAATAGACACATAGATCTCAAAAAGGGCATTGTAATGAGTTTCTATTTCACATGGTTAAAAGCTTTACTTATTATCAGTGTCACTTGTGTTATGGCAGTGGTGCCCATGGGCGCACTGGCATACATTTGTACCTGAATTTGAAAAAAAGTGAAAACAAAACCTGTGAAGAACGTGAGCTTGTGGTTTGAGGCCACATTGTAGGTGTTGTTAACTTCACTGACCCTTCACTCATAGTTTGGTTGAAGGGATGGGTACTCATTGGTACTGCACCCACCTCTACTATTTGTGCTTCTCGACCCCATTGACACACAAGCTCACCTTGATCTGTTCGCCGTCGATATCTTGGGTGCGCTCTCTGAACTCTATACCAATTCTGGCCTAGGTGCCCTAGGGGAAGTGGCCCCAGCAGAAGTGGTAGGTCAGTAGTGGTTGAAGTTATTTGGGACTATCCATAAAGTCATCATTTTTTTTTTTTTTGCAGTTTTATATAGCACAAACTTGACCCGAACGCTTTATATGACTGCAATTACATTACACAAGGACACATTCTTTTTTTGGTAGGCAGAAGGCGATTAAGTGATTTGCCCAGAATCACAGGATGTTGACCCAACGCCGAGACACTAATCTGATTCCCCAGCTCTAAAGTTGGCAACTCTAGCCGTTATGCCACATCATCTCCCCATTTGATAGGGAGGTGTTCATTGAAAAACATTTTTGGTTTGCGTATAACTTTGAACCTGGTTTACGAATCTTTACAGAACTTTGTTTAAAAAATTCTCATCCACCTCAGCTCCTTCCTGGAAAGTTTTGTGGTGATCTGTCAAGCGATGGCTGAGAAAAGTAGGGCTTGCAGATCTCAATAAGAGATCGGATTGGCTGCCACCTATTACGCCCTTGCCATGCACTGCTTATGCCCTCACATATTAAATCACTCATGACATGTTCTATGACATCATTGATAACATCACTTGAACATCGAAAGAACTGCAATGATGACAATACTGTTGATGACAATACTGTGCATGATGGGAGCGCAAGTTTTAGTTACTTTAGGGCACGAGTTACAGTTACTTGCAATAACTTACTATTGAATTTCAGTGATTTTGTTAATTTAAAACAGTATGTTTTAACTGACATTTTCATTTACCTATAGTGCCCCTTTAACCTTTGTTTTTTTCCCCCAGTATGTACGTATATATATATATATATATATATATATCAAAACCAGCGCTGTGTTCCCTGTAACAATAACAGCATGGCACGGACTCCCAAAATTTCAAAAGCGGTATTTTTAATTATATGGCAACAACTCAACGCGACAGAAAACCATGAGACCCTCACGCCCTGTGTAAATGATTTGTTTCCCATCTCCTGCTCCCTGCCTGGTACACATCCTTGACACCGTGATCAGGTTATCTGGACAATGGTCTGACTGCTGGGCCTTGATCAGGGTGATTGGACAATGGTTTGAATGACCGAGCTTTGATCAAGCTGATCGAACAATGACCTGAATGACCGTGCTTTGATCAAGCTGAGTGAACAATGATTTTAGTACCAAGCCTTGACCAGGTCACCAACTACAAACATCGTCTGGACCTGGTTATCAACTGCAAACACTGCCCTGATTGAACAATGGACTAACAGCCAAAAGACTGGAATGAAAAAGTATAAAAGGCCTGTAAGCTGCGGAGTAAAGCAGCAGCCTCCTCTGTCTTGTTTCTAACGAGCTTGGGACTCTGTTCCATAGCCCGGGCTATTTGAATAAATCTGGGTTCCTCCTGCAGACGAAGGCTCCTGTGTCTCCTTTTACTACGTATGAAGGGTATGGAAGACTTGGGGAATTCCCCCGCCGCCGAGACCCAGTGAGTGGGTTATTCCGGTTCTTCAAATGGCGCCCGAACAGGGACTCCACGAGTACGAAGGTCAGGCCCGGTGGATGTGAGGAGGTGCACGGAGAGACTCCGACGGAGGCGCCCTACCCGAGGGATTCTTGCAATCCGGTAAGCCGAACGACTCGCCCGCTGTTCCTCCCCACCCGGTCTGGGCCACATGACCGCGTCCTCGCTGGAGTCCCCTAGCAAATAATTTCTGGAGCAGGACACAGCCCTACATCTGCAGAAGAGAACTACCCCTGTAAGGTAAGGGTGGACTGATCACCCACCAAGTCTGTATGATTCTGCTGTTATTGACCTTTGCAAAAGTCAAGCAAGCGAGGTGAATTTTTAAAACCCGCCGGTGTCTGTTATCTATTTACAAGCATGCCAGTCAGTAGTAAGTTCAAGAAATTATGTTGTTTTATGTGTACGCAGGACTCCCGGCTGGAGGCGGCTTGTCCGCTTCCTCCAGAAGGGACCCCTGGCCATACGATGTATGTTAAACATGGCCCTTCTGCCATAATGTTTTCCTCATTCTGGGTAAAATATACGAAACAAAGTAACGCGGAATTACAGTGGCCACTTTATGGCTCCTTTAATTCCCAAGTTCTCGCCAACTTAGAGGAACAAATAATGAAAAGAAAAACGCGCCCGTCTATGTTTGAATCTATCCGATTTTGGAGGAAAGAGATAGAGCAGAGAGCTAGAAAGCAGAAGGCTCAAGAAAGAAAACAGGAACGTATGTCAATGGCCGACCACGCCAGAGAAAATTTACAAAATCAAATGACAAAATCGGTAGAAATAGCCGATAGGGAGCATGGGGCCCGGGTACAAAAATGTTATCCAGCTCGTGAGGAAAAAAGAAAGGGCCATATGGAAGGGGGAGAAGAAGGTGATTCCTTGCTTGATACCATGCTAGAAAGCCCTCCTGCATATGCCCCAATGTACCCTGCCCTGACGCCTCACACCCCACATGTCCCCCCGCCACCGCCCACTCCTGCCCCCACTGCCCCTCCTACTGTTCTTCCTGTCACACCAACCCTCCCGATTTTTCCTATGACACCGACCACGCCCGCTAACCCTGTCCTCACTGCGGGAATGACAACAAGTCTCCATCCGCCCAACCCCTGCGGCTTTACCCCTACCCGCCCTTTTCCTACTTCCCCGTGGTCTACAGTTAAGCAGGATTTATATAAAATGTTCAATTCCCCCCGACTGGCCTCCTTGCGCTCTGCAGTCAGCTTTTCGTCCCTTCGAGAAAATGACCTACAGAAGCAACAGTGTGAATGTTGGATAAAAAACGGGAATATTTATGCCTTTAAAGACATATGGTCCACCTTTTCCCAGTGGACGATTATGGAACAGACCACCTGGGCTGAATACATGTGTACGCTGGTCATGCAAAAATTTGAGAATGCGCTTATGCAGATACCCACTGGATTAATGGACCTTAGGTCACAAATAAGAAGAGGCGATGTTCAGGGAGAGGGGATGTTTGGTGCTGTGTCTGCTTTAATGGCTTACCGTGATATGACCGCTTTTTCCAACACCCCTCTAGCGACAGCTATGCCAATGAGAGAGGCGGCCCCTGTCTTTGTTAACGCACTTACCGATGCCCAAAATAATGGCCGAGGGGCTGTTGAGGCACACTGGCGAGGGCTTTGGGTTCATGTTCCTTGGAAAAGGTCAGAAGTAATGCAGTTCAAAGAACAATTACCAGATCCCCGGAAGAATCCGGCTGCCTTTTACAGAGAATTAGGTCAGATTATATCTGCAGGTACTCTCGTTCTTGAGGATATGGATTTACTTTTTGGTACGGTTGTCCCCACTGAAATTTGGGACAAGATTCGACATACTGATCATGAAGTGGCGTTGGGAGGTAAATGGGCTGACCTAGAGGCTATGGAAGAAGCAAGGGTAGGAGGGACTAAACCAGAAGCTGCCATCCTGACTTTGCCCGGTAAAATAATAACGTTTATGAAAACACTTTTGCCGGAAACTGTCATTAACTGGGATAAAATAAACGCCTGTAGGCAGCGAAAAGATGAAAATGTGGCTGACTTCTTTACCCGTTTTGAGACAGAATATAAGGGACATAGTGGTTTGGATCCCCGGACCCCAGGTTCTGGCCCAGTGTTTGTCGATAAGTTTGTCAGCAACTTGCTTCCTGAGATTTCCACCAGGCTTAAGAAAGTTGAAAGTACGTGGTCTGCCCAAACTATGACTGGTATCTTGGCTATGGCACAATATCATGAGAATAGGGAGAATGAAGATAGAGACAAGGAGAGTAAGAAGGTTAGGGATCTTAAGACTAAGGCACTTCTGCAGCAGGCTTACCCTCCCCGAGGTCCCGATGCCCGCGGGAATTTCAGACCTCAACCCCAACACCCTCCGAGGGCTCGCCAGTCTACCCCCTCCAGCCCTCAACATACGGGAGCCCTCCAAACAGATCAGTGTGCTTATTGTAAGGGGTACGGCCATTGGATAGACGAGTGTCCCGTGTTAGCTGAAAACATCCGAACAGGGAAGACTCGGCCTCGCGCTCCCAGGGAGGGAAGGCCGACTAGGGACCATGGCCCGCCCCATCCACAGGATAAAGAACGTAGGCCCAGGGATCACGTTCCCGTCCGGCCGCGCCCGGCCAATAGGTTTGATGGGTACGAAGCAACACGCACTTATTACAATGATGATTATGACGAAGTTGATGAGATAGGGTCCTACCAAGCATAGGACAGCCAGGAAAGGGGTATTACCAGAGTGCAAATTCCAGTGGATCAAAGGGGCCCGTATGTTCAAATGTCAGTTGTGGGGAACGATCAGAATTTTCTTTTGGATACTGGGGCCACCAGGTCTTCTATTGCACGTCTGTCAGTCCCGGAGGCACCCCTTTCTGGCAAAATAAATGTCTCCGTGGGTTTTGCAGGAACACCTGTGACGAGCCCTGTCTCTGAACCCCTCCCTCTCGATATTGGCCCTGCACATGTTGACGCTCCCTTGGTCCTTACTACAGGTTGCAGTGAAAACTTGTTAGGCATGGATTTACTGAAAGCTCTGTATGCGACCATATCATGTAGTCCCCAAGGTGTATCCCTAACAATTTCTCCCACCGCAGCTTCCTATATGTATCTGTCTGGTCCCCTCCCACCAGAATTGCAGTTTTTACCTTCCTCCCTCTGGGCATCATCAGACACTGATGTAGGGTGTCTCAACATATCCCCTCATGTGGTACGCATCCAGCCAGGTGCACTTCTCCCCCGCCTCCGGCAGTATCGACTACCCGCGGAAGGAGAAATGGCCCTTTTAACAATAATATCTGAATTAATGGACAAGGGCGTAGTGGAGGAAACACGTGGCAATATCTGTAACAGTCCCATTATTCCCGTTCTTAAAAAGACCAATGGAGATGCTCTCTCCCCTAAAATATACAGATTCGTGATTGACCTGAGAGCCCTTAACAAAATAACAATCTCCCAATATCCTGTTGTCCCCGACATTACAGCCCTCTTAACGATGGTCCCTTCTGACGCAACGCACTTTTCTGTCATAGACCTGAAGAATGCTTTTTCAGCATTCCTATACATCCTGACAGCAGACATTTTTTTGGTTTCTCCCTTGGTGGGCGAAGCTTTAGATTCTGCCGCGCCCTCAAGGTTTCACCGAGAGCCCCAGTATCTATAGTCAAGCCCTCAAAAGTCAACTAGATTCCTTGGAACTCCCTGATAACTCCACACTATTACAATATGTAGATGACCTCCTCATTGCTGCAAATTCTGCCCCATCATGTAAAGAAGCTACTCTCTGTTTGTTACGCCACCTTGCCCTCCATAATCACAAAGTCTCTTTAAAAAAGCTTCAGTTTTGTCAAGAGAAGGTGACCTATTTAGGTCATCTCCTCTCGAAGGAGGGAAGGCAGCTCACCGCTGATCGTGTAGCCATTATCAATGCTATGACGGCCCCACGAACACAAAAGCAGGTGCGAGCCTTCATAGGCCTAACCTCATACTGTAGACAGTGGATTTCCAACTATTCGGCCATGGTCAAACCTCTTCTTGCCCTCACCACTAAAGACATATCAGACAGTTCCTTTCCATGGACTAGAGAGCATGCGCAGGCCTTCCAAGATTTAAAGAGGGCTCTGTGTACTGCTCCAGTCCTCGGTACTCCTGATTATAGCAAGCAATTTTTTTCTTTTTGTACATGAGACAGACGGCTGTGCATGCGCTGTCTTGACCCAGATGTTCAGAGGTCACCATCGGCCATGTGCCTATTTTTCAGCCACCTTAGATCCTGTTGCAAGGGCTCTCCCAGGATGCCTACGGGCGACCGCTGCGGCCGCCCTCATGGTCCGTCAGAGTGCGGGGATCGTCATGAACTCCCCCTGACTCTGATGGCCCCCATTCTGTAGATACCCTCCTTAATAACACCAAGACACAGTACCTCACTAGCGCACGACTCACAGGATATGAACTGACACTCTTTTCCAGCCACATTAACATCAAGAGATGCACTGTACTGAACCCCGCAACATTACTCCCACTGGATACTCAGGATGCCCGCTTAGACCCACATGACTGCATATTAAGGACAGAGGAGGAGACGAAGGGACGGGTTGACTTACAGGATACCCCGATAGCAGAACCAGAAGGTACACTATATGTGGACGGATCATGTCTCAGAGGGCCAGATGGTAACACCTCAGCCGCCTATGCCCTCACGACATTAGGACAAGTAGTAGAAACAGCTCAGATTCCGCAGTGCTCTGCTCAAGCAGCAGAATTAGTGGCCCTCACTAGAGCCTGTGAGTTAAGCAAAGGGATGACGGTAAATATTTATACTGACAGCCAATATTCCTTCGGGGTGGCCCACAACTTCGGGAGGTTATGGAAAGAAAGGAATTTCCTTACTTCCCATGGGACCAAGATTCAACATGGCCCCCTAATTCACCGATTGTTAGACTCCCTGACACTCCCCAGAAAGGTGGCCATTATAAAATGTAAGGCCCATAAGAAAGTGACAGATGATGTTGGGAAAGGCAATGCCCTGGCTGACCAGACGGCCAGACAAACAGCTCTTAGAAAAAGGGAAGGAATGTATGTAGGAGGTCCCGCTAGGTGGGTGGCAGACGAGGGCATGGTTGAAAACACAGTACAGAGTGTGATCGATATTCAGTCCCATACTACTCCTGAGGAACTACGGGTGTGGAAGGAGCAATTAGCAAAGGAGGGAATTGATGGTTGCTGGGTCCGCACGACTATGGAAAGACAATGGATGTTACCTGACAGTCATGTGCTACCAGTAGTTACGATGGCCCATGGTCCTGCTCACATTAGTGCAAAAGGGATATGTAAACTGTTGGAACCTACATGGTACAACTCTAAGATACCAACATATGCTGAAAAGCTGGTTAAAACATGCATGATTTGCCTAATGTATAACCCAGGAAAAGGCACAGTTACTCCTAAGGGAGGATTCTCTCCTCCTACCTTCCCTTTTGAAGTCCTCCAAATAGATTACATCCAGATGGACCGATGTAACAATTTAAAATATGTCCTAGTGGTGGTCTGTACCTTCAGCCGATGGGTGGAGGCCTACCCCGTCAAAGACTGCACCGCTATCACTACCGCCAAAATGCTATTAAAAGAGTACCTCCCACGATTCGGTTTGCCCCGCTTGGTCTGGAGTGACAACGGGACACACTTTACGGCTCAAATTATGGAATATATCTGTACAGCATTGGGTATAAAACAAAAATTTCATGCAGCTAACCACCCCCAGTCAGCAGGTCTAGTGGAGGTGTACAATGGCATCCTAAAAACTAAAATGGCCAAAATAGTAGCCGAGACAGGTGTCACTTGGGTTGATGCTCTGCCCTTGGCCCTATTGTCTACAAGAACAACAGCCCACACCAGGATAGGGCTATCCCCCCATGAGATTGTGTTCGGGAGGCCTGCCAATGTATGGGGTGTCCCGCGGCCTAAGAAACTGTCTGATGTTGAATACCCTGTATTAACTGATTATCTGTACAGTCTAACTAATACCTTTCGTACACTTTATCACCAGGTGCATGAGGCCATACCTGACAAAAGCGAGGGCCCAGGACACGTTATCCAACCTGGTGATTGGGTCTTAGTAAGAAATTTTCAACGGACTAAGAGCCTCGAACCCCGCTGGACACAGCCCCGTCAGGTGTTACTGGCCACCCGCACCGCCGTGAAAGTAGGAGGTCGGAAGAATTGGGTGCATTCGTCCCACTGTAGGCGTGTGCCTCTGCCCCTCCCCTATGATCAGTGGGTGAGGGAAGGACAAGGAGACTCAGAAACAGAAACAGTCCCGACGTTTGTCCCATTCAGCGATGCCAGACTGCATTTTACATCTACGGAAGCAGAGAGTGACAGCATACTGAAAGGAAGGGTGGAACCCTCCCTTAACTCTGCTCAACGTCCAGAACAATTGTTTCCCGACCATACTGACCCTACTTCCGACCGATATAACTTGCGCCCCGAGGGAAGGCTTGCCTTTGACTTCGCCAAGTGCCTATAGGCTGTAGGGCTGTGATCTCCCCGGCCGAGAGTAGTGCTGGTGTGTCAGACTAAGGTACGCCATAGGGCTCTTGGCACCTGCGCCCAGTGAAGCAACCACCAATCACAGACAGCCACTAGAGGTCCCTGGCTTAGCACAATGGCTGCCGTCCAAAACACTCGAATCCAGAAACAATATGTCAGTCTCCGACATAGTAAATGCGTCATGGCCACCGTGGTGACGCTGTTTGTCTCCCTCATCCTGTCTATTCTTGGTTGGCTGTTACTAATCTACCATCCTGTTACCTCACCAACCCCTACCCCAACTCCTGCAGAGCACCAGTATTACACGCTACCAGCCCACGAGTTACCCCGCCGTGCAGAATTCTTCAATAACACCTTCATCCAAATGTTGCATCATCATCAGCTGATCATGAACATTTCCAACTGCTGGGTTTGCGGACTGATGCCGCATTCCATGATACACCCTGTCCCATTCTTTCCCTACCCCTTTTCCATCTCTGGGTCTTGTCTTGCATGGTGGATGTTGATACAGGAGGCCTACACTGTCAATGGTACTGCCAATTCTGCCCTTGGAACATTTCAGGATGACTTCTGGCGGAACAGATCTGGCCATGCCAATGCTCCTTTTGCCCGACCAGCTCATCCACATCGCTACTATCACCAGATGAACTCGGTGAGATGGTAGTATTCAACCCAACCACTCGACGAACATTTTCCAGATTCCGCACAAGAAGGATACTGCCCGATGAACGAGACACTGTGAATGTCATAAATGTGCAAGGCCGTGTCTGCATCCATGGCCTAGGGACTAAGAACGTTGGTACCAGTACTTGTAATATCACAAAATCTTTAAACTCTACATCTCCTCCGAAGCTGGTGGCATCCTCCAACACCTATTTTATCTGTGGCACTGCCGCCTACACTTGGCTCCCCCGTAACTGGTCTGGTACCTGCTATCTGGCCTTCCTCCTTCCGCCAACGTATTCTACCCATGGGAGTTACCACCTGTTGATGAAGGGCGCTCTGCGTCGCTCACGTAGGGGCGTCATATCAGCCGAGGATACAGCAGGCCAGGAAACAGGGGACTTCCTTAAAGGTTTCCTTCCATTCTGGGGCCCCATGGCAAACAGTCGGGCTGTACGAGGACTGACCAGGGTCCTTGAAGCCACCATCACAGTAACAGCTGGTGCCCTCTCCAACATCACTGCAGAACTACAGGCGGACCGCCTTATAACGCTTCAGAACCGCATGGTCCTAGACGTCATCCTTGCTGATCGTGGTGGTGTGTGTAAATTGATCGGCTCCAGCTGCTGCGTGTACATCCCAGACAACGCACCTCCAGTGTACAATGCCATCCAACGTCTGCATCACCTTTCTTCCGAAATTCATCTGGATGAAGGCAACTGGTCCCTCACAGGCTGGATCTGGGGCCTCCTTTCCCAATGGGGATGGAGGGTCCTCATCTTCCTTGCCTTGGGAGTAACTGTCCTGGTCTCCTGCTGTTTGTGCTTTCAGTGCCTGCCAGTGCTCTGTACAATGTGTGTCCAGACCATCCAGCCTCCACCCTCCAACATTCGCAACACCAATATGATGATGATGCTCCAACAAGAAACCGATGGCCTTATGAAAATTGACATTTCTTAAAGTATTTGCCACTCAATGGCAAAAGGAGGGTCTGAGGAAAAGTGTTCTTCTGATCGGTATCATTTGTACCAGGACTCCATTGTTTTTTCATTGCCATTTCGTGTCAAACACTTCCACACGACCCACCTGGTCGTTTCTGCTGATGCCTGAGGAAATTCTAACTAACACGACAAAAACCATCTTGCAGCCTGCATTTCTGCCCAGGAACTGTCGCACACCCAACCCCCTGTTCTTTGCAGTTCGACAGAAAACCATGAGACACTCACGCCCTGTGTAAATGATTTGTTTCCCATCTCCTGCTCCCTGCCTGGTAAACATCCTTGACACCGTGATCAGGTTATCTGGACAATGGTCTGACTGCTGGGCCTTGATCAGGGTGATTGGACAATGGTTTGAATGACCGAGCTTTGATCAAGCTGATCGAACAATGACCTGAATGACCGTGCTTTGATCAAGCTGAGTGAACAATGATTTTAGTACCAAGCCTTGACCAGGTCACCAACTACAAACATCGTCTGGACCTGGTTATCAACTGCAAACACTGCCCTGATTGAACAATGGACTAACAGCCAAAAGACTGGAATGAAAAAGTATAAAAGGCCTGTAAGCTGCGGAGTAAAGCAGCAGCCTCCTCTGTCTTGTTTCTAACGAGCTTGGGACTCTGTTCCATAGCCCGGGCTATTTGAATAAATCTGGGTTCCTCCTGCAGACGAAGGCTCCTGTGTCTCCTTTTACTACATATGAAGGGTATGGAAGACTTGGGCAATTCCCCCGCCGCCGAGACCCAGTGAGTGGGTTATTCCGGTTCTTCATATATATATATATATATATATATATATATATATATATATATATATATATATATATATATATATATATATATATATATATATATATATATATCTCTCTCAAAACCAGCGCTGTGTTCCCTGTAACAATAACAGCATGGCACGGACCCCCAAAATTGCAAAAGCGGTATTTTTAATTATATGGCAACAACTCAACGCGTTTCGGAGCTTGCGCTCCTTGTTCACGAGGTTACTCCGAAACGTGTTGAGTTGTTGCCATATAATTAAAAATACTGCTTTTGCAATTTTGGGAGTCCGTGGCATGCTGTTATTGTTACAGGGAACACAGCGCTGGTTTTGATCGATTTGGGACTCGCCACCCCACCACGGAACGTCGTTGTTGGAGGCTCGGGTAAGAGCGAACTGTTTTGCTGTGGTATATATATATATATATCTACATCACGCTCCACTGTCCCTCAAAACAGTAAGGACCAGCACTCTATCTATTCCTTGGCCTGGTCGGCGCCGGGAAACCCTTTTTGGGTAGCTGTTGCGCCTTATAAATTAAATTAATAATAATAATAACTCTCGTTGGTACAGAATCCATAGGCAGGTATAGATAGGACCAACTTTTCACATAGATGAAGCGTTTTTTGTTTTGCTAATAACTTTGGCGCAGTTTGATGAATCTTAATAAAATTTTAAAAACTTGTACCCCAGTTAGTTCAGCTTATGTCTGGAAATTTTTGGGATGACTCGTCAAGCGGGCCGAGGAAAAAAAGGCAGTCCCAAAACGTTTTTTCCCCTATGCAATGTCTGTGGTGATTTTGCAGCTTTAGAACTCTACTACAGCCCGAACCGCTGAACAGATTTACACCAGATTTGACAGAAAGCTAGATCTTGATCCAGAAAGAGTACTTTTTATAATTTGATGTAAATCTGTTGAGTAGTTTCAGAGTTAATAAAGGAAAAAGAAATGTGTATATCTAGTAACGCGAATCCTTCGCAGATCCACTTGGGGTGGATCCAGAGTCAAAAGCAAGGCTCTGATTGGCTGGCCGCAATCTGACAAGAAAGTTGCGGCCGCCCTTTTGTTTCTCGGTCGACCCGGGGGGTGTTGGGGGAACAAAGCAATGTGAAAAATAACACAAGGGGTCAGGATACAGGTATACTGTCTTGGACAAGACATGGCCCAAAATGTTTTTTTTTGGGCCTATGCGAGGATCCACGGATTCACCGGGGCGCTCAGTGCGGCACCCAGTGTAACTTCGTGGTGGATCGTGGATCTGCGATTCCGAAGTACAATAAAAAAAAATACTCACACACCAAACCCCCTTCGCACACGGCCAAAGGCTGTGCGCAGCGTGGGGTTGGCTCCATGCGGGAGAGTTGGCTGCAGGGCCTGGCCAGAGGCCAGGCGGCCAACCCTCCCTGCACACATCCGAAGGCCGTGTGCAGCGATGGTTGGTTTAACGTACAGTAATTATATATTACTTTGTTAAAAAACACATCATTTTAACCGTTAAGTAACATTAGGCTGCAAGTTATAGTTTATTAACATAAGTATAACTGTCTCCCTTTTCCCTGGGTCAATCAGAACACTCCATTTTTAAACTGACATTCCTGCAAGAGTCTCTCAAGCCTCTTATGGACCCAACCGTCCAGATATACAAATCTTTTTGATCCTTAATTTAAATAAATAAATAAACTACTGAACAGATTTACACCAAATCCCCAAAAGTACAATCTGCGAACCAAGATCTAGCTTCCTGACAAATGTGGTATAATTCCTTTCAGCAGTTTTTGCTGTAACCC
This sequence comes from Calotriton arnoldi, assembly GCA_963921515.1. Classification (NCBI taxonomy): domain Eukaryota; kingdom Metazoa; phylum Chordata; class Amphibia; order Caudata; family Salamandridae; genus Calotriton; species Calotriton arnoldi. The sequence goes on from CAWUFW010015569.1 coordinate 335,144, forward strand.
TTCTTAAAGAAGTCTATGGAAAATGCATGGGGATTTTGGGTTTTGGGAAGCCCTTTTTTTCTCGGCTCCCATTTGACGGATCATCCCGAAACTTTTCATGAACAAACTAATTAGAAAGTAGCACCTTTTTGGAGTGTTTTATGGAGATTAGTCAAACGGGGCTAAAGTTATTAGCAACATAAAAAACGATTTTTCTATGGAACAGCTGACCTAACTAGAACCACCACTAGTGTGTGTGTGCCTATATATATATATATATATATATATATATATATATATATATATATATATATATATATATTCACTGAAAAAACCATAGGTTTCAGGGACGTTATAGTTACAAATTAGCATTTAAAAAACCTTTGAAATTCACTGAAAAAACCATAGGTTTTAGGGACAGTTATAGTTAGTTGGACATTGCACTCGTACAAAACCCATGAAATTCCCCCGTTATAGTTAGTCCAGCTAACTATAACTCGCGCCCCCGCAATGCACTGCTGATGACGTCACATATTGCATCACTCATGACATGGTCAGTGACATCACTGATGACATCACTGATGACATCTCAAATGACATCACTGTTGACATCATCCAGTGACTGTGTGTTTCTGTAAAGTTTAAATATTTTTAATATATATAGGAAAAGACGTATTGAAGAATGAGTGGGTGTGTAAGTGTCTGTATGGATGATTTAGTAGGTGCGTGACTGACTGTATAAGTGAGTGATTTAACGTATCTTACTGAATGCATGGGTTAGTGACTAAACTGGGTGAATGTCTGTATCCGTCTGTCTGTTGCTGTGTAAGTGGCTGCATGTGTTTGTGAATAGCTACATGAGTGTCTATATGAGTTAATGAATGCTTGTGTGAGTATCTGTATGGGTGCCTGAGTGTTTGTGTGGGAGGGGTGTGTGCGACTCTGTGCATAGATGTGTGAGTGGGTGATTCACTGGGTGGATGGTTTCAAGAGTGCATCTGTGATAGACTGTATGGGTGGGTAAGTGTGTGTAAGAGTGTGTTAGTGAGTGAATGTATGTCCCAGTGGTACATGTGTGAGTAACTACATATGTGAAAGGCAGTATATATGTGTGTTGGAGTATATAAATAGCTATAAGCGAGAGTGAGTGATTGTGATAGTGGCTGTATGGATGAGTGTGTGCTTGTATCAGTGATTGTATAAGAGCGTAAGAATGTGCTAGTATTTGTATGAGTAAGTGAGCTGGTATGTGTATAACTGTATAGGTGAGTAAATGGTAGTGTGTTTAATTATTTGCATGACTGACTAGGTGTGTGAGTACCTCTATGGATGAGTGGCGGTGTTTGAGTGTCTATATAGGAGTATGAGTGCATATGATAGTCCTGTACTGAGTGACCGTAAGTATGAGTGACTGTACGGGTGAGTGAGTTGATGTGTGCGTAGACCTAAGAATCAGTGAGTGGGTATGTAGATATTAGTGTTGGAGTGTCTATGGTTTTGCGAATGGCAGTCTGTAATTTAGAGTGGGTGTATCAAAGGTTATATTAGGGTGTGAGAAGATGCATGAAATTATCACATGGATGATGTCACCAGTGATGTCATCAGTGATGTCATTTGAGATGTCATCAGTGATGTCACTGACCATGTCATGAGTGATGTAATATGTGACGTCATCAGCAGTGCATTGCGGGGCGCGAGTTATAGTTAGCTGGACTAACTATAACGGGGGAATTTCACGGGTTTTGTACGAGTGCAATGTCCAACTAACTATAACTGTCCCTAAAACCTATGGTTTTTTCAGTGAATTTCAAAGGTTTTTTAAATGCTAATTTGTAACTATAACATGTCTGAAACCTACGGTTTTTTCAGTGAATTTCAAAGGTTTTGTAAATGACAATTTTTAAATGTATTAATTGTTATATACATTTTTTTAATACTAATTTACTACATTTTTAGAAACAATTTTTTTTTACATAATTTATTTTTTAAATTACATTGTAATTACATTATACATTACATTACAAAAATACTTTCTCAGAATGAATTACTTTAGTTTAAATACTTTGCACATAGGCAATATACTTTTAAGTACAGTAGTTACAGTTGTTGCAATGGGCAACACATTTTCAAACACAATGCAACATTCAGCTCAATGTGAATTTCTAGTTAAATGCAATTAGTTACTTTATGGATTACTTTTCTAACCACAGGACTGGATCCTAGATTCAGTCCTGGCACATCTCCTGTAAACAGTTGAGTAAAAGCGTTTTGGTTACAGTCGTGATTTTTAAGGAATATTATTGTACTTTAAAAGTTGACACTTAGAAACTTTTTCTCATAGAATCACCAATGTTATCCTATGGAAGGAAATTCACTTAGAAGGAAAAAACTGTTATCGTTACTTTTTCTTACTCAGTGTTGGATCCTGGATCCAGCACTGGTGCATCTCCTGTAAACAGTTGAAAGAATGCGTTTAAGTCATAAAGGCGATTTTTTAGGAATATTTGTAGTTTGTGAAAATCGACACTTTGAAACTTTTCTGCTGAAAAGCAGACAATGGATTCCTATGGAAGAAAATATAAGTTACTGGTAAGTACGGTTAAAATTACTTTTCAGGGTCAGTGCTGGGCTAAAAGATGCAGCACTGGGTTCTCTCCTGATAACAGGTGAGTAAATTGGAATTCGTACTTTGGTTGATTTTAGAGGAATATTATAAAGTTCCAAAACTCCACACTTAGAAGAATTTCCAAGTGAAACCAGTCAATGTTAGCCTATGAAGGAAATTCAAGTTACCGGTAAGTACGGTTAAAATTACTTTTCAGGACCAGTACTGGGCTGAAAGATGCAGCACTGAGGTCTCTCCTGATAACAGGTGAGTAAATCAGAATTCGGATTTCGGCTGATTTTAGAGGAATATTTGTATGTTTCAAAAATCAACACTTAGAAACTTTTTCAGCAAAAAGCAGGCAATGATATCCTATGGAAGGAAATTCAAGTTACTGGTAAGTACGGTTAAAATTACTTTTGAGGATCAGTACTGGGCTGAAAGATGCAGCACTGAGGTCTCTCCTAATAACAGGTGAGTAAATCGGAATTCGTATTTCGGCTGATTTTAGAGGAATATTTTAAAGTTCCAAAACTCCACACTTAGAAGAATTTCCAAGTGAAACCAGTCAATGTTAGCCTATGGAAGGAAATTCAAGTTACTGGTAAGTACGGTTAAAATTACTTTTCAGGACCAGTACTGGGCTGAAAGATACAGCACTGAGGTCTCTCCTTATAACAGGTGAGTAAATCGGAATTCGTATTTCGGCTGATTTTAGAGGAATATTTGTATGTTTCAAAAATCAACACTTAGAAACTTTTTCAGCAAAAAGCAGGCAATGATATCCTATGGAAGGAAATTCAAGTTACTGGTAAGTACGGTTAAAATTACTTTTCAGAACCAGTACTGGGCTGAAAGATGCAGCACTGAGGTCTCTCCTTATAACAGGTGAGTAAATCGGAATTCGTATTTCGGATGATTTTAGAAGAATATTTGCACAATGGTGAAGGGAGGGGGCGGGGCCTGAGGTGACATCTGTGCAAACGCGTCCCGTGGCGCGTTTTAAGTTGGGGGATTAAGTCCCCTTGAATCCTGAGGGTCCCTAGGGGCCAACTAGCCCACCAGGAACCTCCAATATGCGCCAGGGGCTGCGTTGCAGAGACGTGTAGAGAGGCCACACCCCTTTTACACATCTCTGCAACGCAGCTCTGTGGCGCTTTCTGGATGTACCTGTTGGGCTAGTTGGCCTCCAGGGACCCTCAGGATTGAAGGGGATTTAATTCCCATCTTAAAACGCGCCACGGGGCCTGTTTGCACACATGTCACCTGAAGCCCCGCCCCTCCCTTCACCACTGTGCAAACGCGCCCCGTGGCGCGTTTTAAGTTGGGGGATTAAGTCCCCTTGAATCCTGAGGGTCCCCGGAGTCCAACTAGCCCACCATATACCTCCAAAAGCGCCACAGAGCTGCGTTGCAGAGAGGTGTAAAAGGGGCGTGGCCTCTGTACACCTCTCTGCAAGGCAGCCCCTGGCGCATACTGGAGGTTCCTGGTGGGCTAGTTGGCCCCCAGGGACCCCCAGTATTCAAGGGGAATTCGTTCCTCCTCTGCAAACGCGCCAGGGGCGCGTTTGCAGAGTGGTGAAGGAAGGGGCGGGGCCTGCGGGCCCGATCGTTTAAAAAAAAAATCCCCCGGGGCCGGCCATACCCTTTTTTTAAATTTTTTTTAATTTTTGAAAACTTTGGGGAGGGGGGCCGCGTGGCCCCCCTCCCGGGCTACTACTTGCCCCGGGGACCCCATCCCCCGGGGCTGGCCCTCTCGTTGGGGACTGTGGGGGGGTCCCCAATCCCCCCACAGTCCCGCCGGCTCCCCGTGTCCTACGGGAGCCGGCATTGCTTTACACATGGGGAGCTGCTAAGATGCAGCTCCCCATGTGGAAAGCAATCGGCTTTGGATATTGGAAGAGAGAGCAGGTTTCCTGCTCTCTCTTCCAATATCCAAAGCAAGTTTGCAATGACAGGACGGGAGCCGCGAGGCTCCCGTCCTGCCATAGCAAACTACAGTGTCCCGGGGTAGGCACCCCGGGACACTGCAGGAGCCGGCCCTGGGGGTGGCGGTCCCCAGGGCCATCAAGGGCTCCAGGAGGGGGGCCGCGTGGCCCCCTCCCTACATCAGCACAGCCCCGGGAGGTGGTGGTCCTCGGAGCTTCGGGGTCCAAAACGGACCCCCATTTTAATTTGTTAGTGCCCCGGGGAGGTGGCGGTCCTCGGGGCGTGTGGGGGGCTGGAGCCCCCACACAGGTTGTTCAATTTAAAAATTAAAAGCCCCGGGAGGTGGTGGTCCCCGGGGCTGCGGGAGGGCTCAGAGCCCTCCCGCAACATTTTCAAAAAAAAGCCCCGGGGGGTGGCGGTCCCCGGGGCTTGGGGGGCCCTCTGAGGCCCCCCACACATAAAATTAACCCCCCCCCACCATGCCCCCGGGACTTGGGCCAACCGGGGGCAAAATACAATCGACGCGCGGGAGACCGCGCTTCGATTTTTTTTTTTTCGGCAGGATTCGCGCACCCTGAGCGCATCCTGCCGATTTAAAAAAAAAAAAATTATTTTATTTTTTTGCCCAGGGGGTCCTTGTGGGACCCCTGAGCAAACCTAGGGGTCAGGGTGTTTCTACCCTGCCCCCTTTGTGCGCTTTGCGCACTTGTTTCTGTCCCTCGGTTCTACCGAGGGACAAAATGGCTGCCAACATTTCCTGAATCGGAATGTTGACAGCCAGCTGACAGCCAATTAACATGCAGCTCGTGATCGGGAGGGTACGCGGACCCTACTCGGCCATAGATATCACTATCTTTTTACTTTTCATTTTTCTCAGCAACTACTGAACGGATTTACACCATTTAACAAAAAGGGTTCTTTCTGAACCAAGAACTACCTCTTTGCCAAATTTGGTGTAATTCCGTTCAGCAGTTCGGGCTGTAGCTGTGTCTAAAGTTTCCTATGGAAAATTGCATGGGGAAAACGCGTTTTGGGACCCCCTTTTTCTCGGCCCCCGCTTGACGAATCCCCCGAGACTTTCAGGGTAGGAGCGGACCGGAGCGGGCCACAAAGTTTGAAAATTTTGCGAAGATACGTCAACCGGCAAGAGAGTTATTTCAAATAGAATGTCGCGGATTTCCTATGGATAATAGGTTCTAACTATAACTATCTACTGGCGACCGCCAGTAGATATAATATATATATATATATATATATATATATATATATATATATATATATATATATATATATATATATATATATATATATAGATCTCAACACACAGTTCCTTTTATCCAGGAACAGCCACAGACTCTTAATTCAAGAGCAGGATAGTTTATTCTGATAACATCCGCCCGATGCATTTCGGATGATATTCCTGACCACATTATTAAGAGCAAAATTTATAACGGACTCCAGGAGCAATGTTCTAAAATTGCTTACTTAATTGTTTAGTACTTTAAATTAATTTTACTAATAAATATCAGAATTAAGGGTGTTAAAGAGCATAGTTGCAGTCATTTATGATACCAATGCTTCTCTGAGAATAGCAAATCATATGTTTGGCCCTTTGCAGGCTGACCTTTTACTGATTTTAAAGCAGTTAACCACCACCAGCTTTCTACAAGCAAGTGAATGCCATGCTTATAATGGCGGATAGTTTCGTGTTCTTTGTGAACAGACCAGTCCAACCATCTGACATGGTTCGACTACAAGGCAAACAAACATAGCTTTCAATTACCAATGTGTGGTTGTGTTGGCATGCATTCATCCTCTGGTAAAAGCCAAAAGAAACAAATCAAGAACATCTTACATCTCTTTTTGTATGCATGTACGTTTGTTTAGCAACAGTGGGATTATCACTAACCGTGTATGTGTTTCTTGCAATCCCTAGACCAGTGGTTCTTAAACTCTGGGCCAGGGACCCCTGGGGGTCCAAGACTGCGTAGAAAATTAAATATTATTAGTAGATTAATAAAGTGTATTTAAATAAAGAAGCAAATTACAAAACTGACATTTTTACAACTTTCTGTAAACGTGAAGAAATTTGAAACTGGTAGCTAAAACTTAAGTTAGTATCCTCGGATTGCTCTGTCGGAGCAGTGCAAGTGCATCATACAGAATATAGTATGGAGGATGAAAGACCTCAATTGAATTTAGACCAGCTCTAACCTTCCGATTAAATTTAAAATTGTATTTTTTAAAATATTTTTTGTGTAAATTAAATAAAATATTTTATCATTTTTGTATTTGTTCGATTGATACTTGTTTCTATATTTTTTTGTATTGTTTTGTTAATCAAATCATTGATTCCCTTAATACCTCAGTGGGGGTACCCCGGATTCCAACTATGATTCAGTGGGGGGTCTCAGAGTTCCAGTAATGATTAAGTGACGGTCCACAGAAGTCAAAAGTTAAGAACCACATCTCTAGTCTGTGTATTTTAAGAGTTAGAGCCTGATTACGATGCATCTCAGCGGGCAGGTGACCGTCCGACAATGTGTCGCGGTCCCGCTCGCCCGATTATGATATGACTGCCGTGCAAGTGGTCGTAAAATCCCTTTTTCCATTGCGGCTCCTCCTGCGGCCCGAAAAAGGGCTGCAGCACAAGCCGCAGTAGAAAAAGGCACTTAACAAACATCCATGCACTGTGTGCCAAGCACCATATGGTGCCTGGCACATGGTGCATGGAAGTGTGGGGGCACCACATGTGCCTCCTGGGGACGGGAGCCCGGCTTGAGGCTCCCAAAGTCTGTTTCCACCTGCCTTTTCAAGGCGATGGGACCGCCATGAAAAGGCAGTTGGAAAGGGACATCCTAATCCCTACGGCGGTGCCTGCATGGGAACCCCCTCCATTGTAGGGCTTAGGGTCCGACCGCCTCCCCGAAGGGCTTCTTAAGCCTGTCGGAGGCTGCGGTCTTTCCCCCCGACATCATCGCTCCGACCGCCGGTATTGCAATCCGGCGGTCGGACCGATGGTCTGGATGTCGGGTGGACCACCACTGATGGCCTGTCGGTGGCGGTCCACTCAACATGAAAATGAGGGCCTTAGTGTTAACTCATTACATACCCTTTAATAATTTTGTAATGAAAGTAATTTTTTGTTACCTTTTCTTAGGTAGGGTATTCTGTTAATTGCTAAGAAGCTAGACACTGAAGTAATGTGATCATACTTTGTTTTTCAACAAATCCACTACAGTGCTTTGAAACATTTTGTTTTATCACGTGTCAGCCTAATATTTGGAGAAGCATGACAACCTATATTAATCAATGTCAGTAGATACATGCTGAATAAACTGCAGCCTGATGTGGCGATACAGAAATCAAATAATTTCTGTTTCTTGTTCTCCCTTCTCCTTATTTAAGTGGCGGGATGATTTTGTGAATGGATGGGTGAAAATGCCAGTCACTCATGAAACCCAGGAAGAATGCCTTGGAATGGCTGTCCTCGATATGATGAGAATGGCCAAGGAAAAAGAGCAGACACCTTTGGCTATCTATAATTCAGTCAGGTAATTTCACTGCCCTTGCAACTTTACCATTGCCATTTGAACATGCTTTGTTATCACCACCACTTTGACAACCATGGTGTGCGTGAAAGAAGGTGCATATGATGTAGGCTTAGTAGAAAAGTATATTTTCGTGATCCACCTGCTGTGATCAGTGCTTTTAAAATGCAGAGATAAAACAAAATGATTATCGATTTAGAGCCCGCATTCCCTTTACCTGTACCTTCGGTTACAATCCAGGTGTTGCAGACTTGTATGTGTATTACATTACTGTAGGACTTTAGCGACTGCTTCAGTATCCTTTCTGCTACATTTGGCTCCTGTCATAGCCCACAAGCCTCTATTTGAACTACTGAGCAAAGCAGAATATATTTTTGCCATGCTCGTAATAGTTTTTCATATTTCAGTTCAGCTTGTGCTCTATAGACTTGCAGCCACAATAATTGCGTTTTAAATTCAGTACGTTATCAAAACAACGATGGGCCATGTTGCCGTTTTCTACCCAGAGGTCAGTCCAAGCCAGAATTATCATTAAATCCTATTAATTGTTTTACATTGATAGATTATTATCTGGACACCTTATAGTTTGGAAGATCAGAAGGAATATATATATATCTATATATATATATATATATATATATATATATATATATATATATCCCAACAACTTTCCACCAGGCGGTCGAACACTCGGCGGGTGCTTCCGTGCGACGGGAGAGGTCGTTTGTTGCACAACAACTACGGTAAGAAATCGGAGCACTCACGGGGTCTTCAGAATGATTTATTGAGCAGACGCGTTTCGGTATAGTACCTTCCTCAGTGCCACAAATCATTTGAAATTTTCTGCACAGCTTGCAAATGCTTTTAAACAACTAATCACTCCATTGGTGGGGCTATCGCCAATCAGGAAACTACCTCATTTTTTCTGCATCGGCATGTTTCACACATAAAGAGAAAGGAGCCTCAATGTCCCATAATGCAACATCCATTCATGGAAAATTTTTCGTTGCAGCCACTTCTCTTTAAGTCCTTCCCTGATTGGTAGCCACTTGATATCCGTTTTTCAGGCTGGGCATCTCTCCCTCGCCTGCCGCTGGTCTCATTTCGCACAGCTCCTGCTGGTGTCCCTCATATGGTCGGTCCACCACAGACTTGAATAGTCCGCTCCCCTCAATCAGTCAATCAATCAGACATTTGTAGAGCACACTACATACCCGCGAGGGTCTCAAGGCGCTGGGAGGTCAGTTTCAAAACTAGTGGGGCGCTCCGGTCAGCTCCTGTCTTGAAAGTTTCCGGTGATTCATCAAGCGGGGGCAGAGAAAAAAGGGGGGTCCCAAAACGTGTTTTCTCCATGTTAATTCCCATAGGACATTTTAGACACGGCTACAGCCCTAACTGCTGAACAGAATTACACCAAATTTGGCAAAAAGGTAGTGCTTGGTTCAGAAAGCACCCTTTTTAAAAATGTGTAAATCCATTCAGTAGTTGCTGAGAAAATCAAAAATAAAAGTTTCGATATTTATGGCCGCGGTGGATCCGCGCACCCTCCCGACCACGAGCTGCATGCTAATTGGCTGTCAACACTCCAAACCTCGCGGCTCCCGCCCTGTCATTGCAAACTGCTTTGCTTCATTGAAGCGAGAGCAGGGAAACATGCTCTCGCTTCAATGAAGCAAAGCAGATTGCTTTTCCATAAGGGGAGCTGCATGTCAGCAGCTCAGTGGAAAAGCAATGCCGGCTCCCACAGGACGCGGGGAGCCGGCGGGACCGTGGGGGGTCCCCAGTCCCCAACGAGAGGCCAGGCCCCGGGGGATGGGGTCCCCGGGGCCATGAGTGGCCCGGGAGGGGGGCCACGCGGCCCCCCTCCCCCATAATATATTTTTTCTTTTTTTTAAACGCAAAGGTCGGCCCCGGGGGATGGGGTCCCCGGGGCCATAAATGGCCTGAGGAGGGGGGGCACGTGGCCTCCCTTCAGTTTTTAAAAAAATGTAACCAAATAGGGGTCAGGCCCTGGGGGATGGGGTCCCCAGGGCCCAAAAATAGGAAAAGAAGGGGGGCCACACAGCCCCCCTTCTAAAAAAATAAATTTTTTAAAAAAGACCGGTATCGCGCCGGAGGCCCCGCCCCCTCCCTGCAGCACTCTGCAAACGCGCTCCCTGGCGTGTTGTAAGATGGGGAACTAATTCCCCTTGAATACTGGGGGTCCCTGGGGGCCAACTAGCCCACCAGGAATCTCCAGTATGCGCCAGAGAGCTGCGTTGCAGAGAGGTGTTCAGAGGCCATGCCCCTTTTTACATCTCTCTGCAACGCAGCTCTGTGGCGCTTACTGGAGGTACCTGGTGGGCTAGTTGGACCCCAGGGACCCTCAGGATTTAAGGAGACTTAATCACCCAACTTAAAACGCGAAGGGTGGGGGCGGGGCCTGAGGTGACATGTGTGCAAACACGCCCTGTGGAGCGTTTTAAGTTGGAGAATTAATTCCTCTTCAATCCGGAGGGTCCCTGGGGGCCAACTAGCCCACCAGGTACCTCCAGTAAGCGCCACAGAGCTGCGTTGCAGAGTGGTGTAAAAAGGGGCGTGGCCTCTGAACACCTCTCTGCAAGGCAGCTCCCTGGCGCATACTGGAGGTACCTGGTGGGCTAGTTGGCCTCCAGGGACCCTCAGGATTGAAGAGGAATTAATTCCCCAACTTAAAACGCGCCACAGGGCGTGTTTGCACACGTCACCTCAGGCCCGCCCCCTTCCTTCACCACTGTGCAAACGCGCCCCCTGGCGAGTTGTAAGTTGGGGAATTAATTGCCCTTGAATACTGAGGGTCCCTGGGGGCCAACTAGCCCACCAGGTACCTCCAGTATGCGCCAGGGAGCTGCGTTGCAGAGAGGTGGTCCAGGCCATGCCCCTTTTTACACCTCTCTGCAACGCAACTCTGTGGCGCTTACTGGAGGTACCTGATGGACTAGTTGGACCCCAGGGACCCTTAGGATTCAAGGGGACTTTATCCCCCAACTTAAAACGGGCAGAGGGCGTGTTTGCACACATGTAACCTCAGGCCCCCCCCTCCCTACACCAGTGTGCAAACGAGCCCCATGGCGTGTTTTAAGAGGTAGTTTTAATCCCCCTGCCCTATTATGTACTAGGGAGTTACAGAGGAGGTCATGCTAATCACAGGGGTACCCCAACGCATAGTGTTCCCTAGTGTATGTAGGTGTTTTAACTGTATTCTAAGTGTCTTTTACCATAGCACTGGCTCTAAGCCTGGTTAGTCAGTCAGTTACCACCAGTACCCGTCTGGAAAAGGTGTGGGCACAGGATGATTTTGCAACAAGGCCTCTTTCTGCTCCTCTGTTGGTTCTTTCTGCACATGTCTTGCTTCTTCCTGCATTTTTCTTAGTCTTTGTGGACTTCTGTTTCTTTCTACATTTCTTTTGCTTCTTTCTGTGCGTTTTTTCTTCTTTCTTCACATGTCCTACTTCTGTAGGTATAGTTACAAACTAGCATTTGAAAAACCTTTGAAATTCACTGAAAAAACCATAAGTTTCAGGCACGCTATAGTTAGAAATTAGCATTTAAAAAACCTTTGAAATTCACTGAAAAAACCATAGGTTTCAGGCACGTTATAGTTAGAAATTAGCATTTAAAAAACCATAGAAATTCACTGAAAAAACCATAGGTTTTAGGGAAAGTTATAGTTAGTTGGACATTGCACTCGTACAAAACCCGTGAAATTCCCCCGTTATAGTTAGTTCAGCTAACTATAACTCGCGCTCCCGCAATGCACTGCTGATGACGTCACATATTACATCACTCATGACATGGTCAGTGACATCACTGATGACATCTCAAATGACATCACTGATGACATCATCCATGTGATAATTTCATGCATCTTCTCACACCCTAACATAACTTTAGATACACCCACTCTAAATTACATACTGCCATTCTCAAAACCATAGACACTCCAACACCAATAACTACATACCCACACACTGATTCTTAGGTCTACACACACATCCACTCACTCACCCGTACCATCACTCATACTTATGGTCACTCAGTACAGGACTATCATATGCACTCATACACCTATATAGACACTCACACACCGCCACTCATCCATAGAGGTACTCACACACCTAGTCAGTCATAGAAATAATTATTCAAACTACCCTTTACTCACCTATACAGTTATACACACACCAGCTCACTTAGTCATACAAATACTAGCACATTCTTACGTTCTTATACAATCACTGATACAAGCACACACGCATCCATGCAGCCACTCTCACAATCACACACTCTCACTTATAGACATTTATATACTCTAACACACATATATACTGCCTTTTATATATGTAGTTACTTACACATGTACAAATAAGATATACATTCACTCACTAACACACCCATACACACACTCACCCACCCATACAGTCCATCACAGATGCACACTTCAAACTATGCACCCAGTGAATCACCCACTCACACATCTATGCACAGAGTCACACACACCCCACCCACACAAACACTCAGGCACCCATACAGATACTCAGACAACCAATCAGTAACTCGTATAGACACTTATGTAGTTATTCACAAACCCATGCAGTCACTTACACACCAACAGACAGACGGATACAGAGATTCACACAGTTTAGTCACTAACCCATGCATTCACTAACATATGTTTAACCACTCACTTATAGAGTCAGTCACGCACCTAGTAAAACATCCATTCAGACACTTATACATCCACTCATTTTTCAATACGCCTTTACCTATATATATTAAACATATTTAAACTTTACAGAAACACAGTCACTGGATGATGTCATCAGTGATGTCATTTGAGATGTCATCAGTGATGTCATCAGTGATGTCACTGACCATGTCATGAGTGATGTAATATGTGACGTCATCAGCAGTGCATTGCGGGGGCGTGAGTTATAGTTAGCTGAACTAACTAGAACGGGGGAATTTCACGGGTTTTGTATGAGTGCAATGTCCAACTAACTATAACTTTCCCTAAAACCTAACGGAAAAAACCATAGGTTTCAGGCACGTTATAGTTAGAAATTAGCATTTAAAAACCTTAAAAATTCACTGAAAAAACCATAGGTTTCAGGGACGTTATAGTTAGTTGGACATTTCTCTCGTACAAAACCATAGAAATTGCCCCGTTATAGTTAGTTCAGCTAATTTCTAACTATAACATACCAGTCGCGTTTCCAGAGTGGTGGAAAGGTGAGCGTGGCCTCCGAAACACCTCTTAGCAATCCCACTGTGTGGTATTTACTGGAGGTAACAGGTGGAGTAGTTAGCCCCCAACGTCAACCTTGGGGGCCAACTATCCCTTTTATTACCACCAGTAAGTCCCACACAGCAGGATTGCTAACTTCTTATATCAGGCCCCGCCCCCTCCCTGTACCACTGTGCAAATGTGCCCCCTAGCACGTTGTAAGTTGGGGGATTAAGTCCCCTTGAATCCTGAGGGTCCCTGGGGGCCAACTAGCCCACCAGGCACCTCCAGGAAGCGGCACAGAGCTGCGTTGCAGAGAGGTGTTCCGAGGCCACGCCCCTTTTTACACCTCTCTGCAACGCAGCTCATGGGCGCTTACTGGAGGTACCTGGTGGGCTAGTTGGACCCAAGGGACCCTCAGGATTCAAGGGGACTTAATCCCCCAACTTACAACGCGCCAGAGGGCCCGTTTGCACAGTGGTGCAGGGAGGGGGTGGGCCTGATGTGACAAGTGTGCAAACGTGCCCTGTGGCGCGTTTTAAGTTGGATTCAAGGAGACTTAATCCCCCAACTTAAAACACGCCACAGGACGTGTTTGCACACATGTCACATTAGGCCCCGCCCCCTCCCTTCACCACTGTGCAAACGCACCCCGTGGCACATTTTAAGTTGGGGGATTAAGTCCCCTTGAATCCTGAGGGTCCCTGGGGTCCAACTAGCCCACCAGGTACCTCCAGTAAGTGCCACACAGCTGCGTTGCAGAGAGGTGTAAAAAGGGGCGTGGCCTCTGAACACCTCTCTGCAACGCAGCTCTGTGGCGCATACTGGAGGTACCTGGTGGGCTAGTTGGCCCTCAGTATTCAAGGGGAATTAATTCCCCAACTTACAACTCGCCAGGGGGCGCGTTTGCTGAGTGCTGCAGTGAGGGGGCGGGGCCTCCGCCGCGATGCCGGCTTTTAATTTTTTTATTTTTACAAGGGGGGCTGTGTGGCCCCCCCTTTGACATTAACTGGGGCCCTGGGGACCTGCTATTTATTTATTTTTTAAACGGGAAGGGGGCCGCGCGGCCCCCTTCCCGAGGCCAATTTCGGCCCCAGGCACCCCATCCCCCGAGGCATGGCCACATTTTGTTTTTTTTATTTTTAAAGGAGGGGGGCTGCGTGGCCCCCTCCTTAGGCCACTAGTGGCCCCGGGGACCCCATCCCCCGGGGCTGTGCCTCTTTATTTTTATTTTTTACAATATTGAAATGGGGCCGCGTGGCCCCCCTCCTGGGCCACTTCTGGCCCCGGGGACCCCATCCACGGGGCCGGCCCTCTCCGTTGGGGACCGTGGGGGGAGCCCCAATGCCCCCACTGTCCCGCCGGCTCCCCGCCTCCTGTGGGAGCCGGCATTGCTTTTCCACACGGGGAGCTGCTGACATGCAGCTCCCCTTGTGGAAAAGCAATCTGCTTTGGATTTTGGAAGCGAGAGCAGGAAACCTGCTCTCGCTTCCAAAATCCAAAGCAGTGTTTGCTATGGCATGGCGGGAGCCACACGCCTCCCGTCCTGCCATAGCAAACAGCAGTGTCCCTGGGGTGGGCACCCCGGGACACTGCAGGAGCCGGCCCTGGGGGGTGCCGGTCCCCAGGGCCATGAAGGGCTCCAGGAGGGGGCCCCCCTCCCTACCATTGCAAAGCCCCGGGGAGGTGGTGGTCCCCGGGGCTTGTGGGGGGGCTCGAGCCCCCCCCACACAGGTTTTATTTTTAAAAATAGAGCCCAGGGGAGGTGACTGTCCCTGGGTCTGCGGGGGGGCCGCGTGCCCCCGCGCTTGTTAGTTGAAGCCCTGGGGAGGTGGGGGTCCCCGGGGCAGTGTGGGGGGGATTGGGACCCCCCCACACATTTTTTTAACAGCCCCGGGGAGGTGGCAGTCCCCGGGGCTGCGTGCCCCTGCTAATGAATTTACAGTGCCCCCGGGACCTGGCCCACTCGGGGGCTTTTTTTAAACGAAGCGCGGGAGTCCGCGATTTGTTTTTTTAAAAATAATTTTGGCGGGATTCGCCATCCCATCGCGATTTCCGCCGAAATTATTTTAAAAAATGTTTTATTTGGCCCTGGGGGTCTTTGTGGGACCCCTTGAGCAGGCCTAGGGGGTCAGGGTGTTTCTACCCTGCCCCCTTTTCTTCTTTTTTAATGTTTTTTCTACTGTTTTCTTGTGACTCAGTTCTACCGAGTCACAAGATGGCTGCCAACACTTCCTGGTTTGGAGTGTTGGCAGCCAATTAGAATGAAGCTCGTGGTCGGGAGGGTTCGCGAACCCTCCTCGGCCACAGATATCGAAACTTTTTCTTTTTCTATTTTCTCAGGAACTACTGAACGGATTTACACCATTTAACAAAAAGGACTCTTAATGAACCAAGACCTACCTTTTTGCCAAATTTGGTGTAATTCCGTTCAGCAGTTCGGGCTGTAGCTTTGTCTAAAGTTTGCTATGGAAAATAACATGGGGAAAACGCGTTTTGGGACCCCCCTTTTTTCTCGGCCCCCGCTTGGCGAATCACCCCGAAACTTTCAAGACAGGAGCTGATCACTAGTTTTGAAAAATTCACGAAGATTCGTCAACCGGCGCCAAAGTTATTGGGAAAACAAAAAACGCTTTTCCTATGGAAACTAAGCCCTAACTATAACTACCTACTGGCGACCGCCAGTAGGTAATATATATATATACATATATATACATATACATATAAATATATACATATATATAGTTAGGTTACACAAGGACACATTCATTTTTGGTGATATAAATAAGTGTGAGAGAATGTTAAAGGCAGACACTCAGACCATACACCATGCAATACTGAACGTATGTTAGAAGGTTGCTACCTTTTATACATCAGAAAGCTTTATTGTTTACATCCCCTAAGCATAGTTAGCATAACTAAACTCACAAGTATTTTCCATTTGTCAGTGACAGTATGTCTGTGTCACTGTGACGTTTTTTTACATTATTCCCTGAAAGAAGGGTTCATCCTGGTATTGAATCACACTGGTTCCTAGGAATGGAAGCCAATGACCGCTTCTTTCAAGTTACATCTCTCAAATCCCATCCATAGTTTAAAAGTCTGACAGATATATTTCTACCCAGTTCTTACTGACAAATTAAATCATGCAAGAGTACAGCGGTTACATATGCTAATCATCAGTTAAAGACAACCAAGCCTCAGGGACATCTTAAGGATTTTGGGGGCCAGGACCAAACATATTTTTGGGGCCCCTGTTCAAAACAGCTTTGAATTTATGATTCAATCTCACCTCTTTTATGCCCTCTTTGGCCTAGTCACTGACAGTGCACAGGCACACTCCTCCAAATTCAAAATGGGGTGTGTTTTTTCAATATTGTAACAAAGCAGCTCCTCGCTAATATTACTACAAATAATATATGTGAACCCTCTCATTTCTCATATGTGAAGTCTTATTGTGAGTTATAGTTAGCTGAACTAACTAGAACGGGGGAATTTCACGGGTTTTGTATGAGTGCAATGTCCAACTAACTATAACTTTCCCTAAAACCTAACTGAAAAAACCATAGGTTTCAGGCACGTTATAGTTAGAAATTAGCATTTAAAAAACCTTAAAAATTCACTGAAAAAACCATAGGTTTCAGGGACGTTATAGTTAGTTGGACATTTCTCTCGTACAAAACCATAGAAATTGCCCCGTTATAGTTAGTTCAGCTAATTTCTAACTATAACATACCAGTCGCGTTTCCAGAGTGGTGGAAAGGTGAGCGTGGCCTCCGAAACACCTCTTAGCAATCCCACTGTGTGGTATTTACTGGAGGTAACAGGTGGAGTAGTTGTAGGAGAGTAGGATCTGCTTCACATGGGTACCCCCACTTTTTGCTGATGCTTCACTGGTTTTCGACATTAGTCTGGCTGGGGCCCTGCTATTCAGAACCCCAGCCTAGCTGTTTCCTCTTTAAAAGGGTCTCCATGTGCCTTAGGCACATCACTGATTGGGATCTGGAGTGCCCTTATAAGTCCCTAGTATATGGTATACTATGTACCAAGAGCATAGGTACCTCAGAGGCCTGCCAGGGGCTGCAGCATATATTATGCCACCCCTGGGAGGCCATCCAAAATGACACCACAGGTCTGCTACTGCAGCCTGGGTAAGGTGGTGCATGCACCCCTTACTGTGGTATAGGTTACCTATATCACTAAAAGCATACACACATATAAACCTATAAGTCACTCCTAAGGCAGGCCTTATCAATCCTAAAGGCAGAGTGCATGGTTCCTATGTGAGAGGGTGCCCCTGCATGAGCAGGGCCCCTCTGCAGCGTTCGGAGACCATCTCTGATGCTGTTTGTAGTGCAGCCTGACCATATACTCTTAAGCGCATTATATCCTCGCGGTAAAATGCTAACTTTGGAATGGCTGCACCTAAACATGTCGTGTTTGGTGTCAAACATCTTGGAATACTACCCCCCGCCAATCCTGGCGGTGGGGGTAGCATTCCACCCTTCTAGAGGGAAAGGCATGTTAACTCTGACGAGTCCGGTAACTTCTTTCCAGAGCCCTGGCATCACAAAATGGATGCTGCTGCCACAGACACGAGTCTGGCCTCCTGCTGCTGGACGAAACTCCGGCAGGGAGGCCTGGACAATAGGTTTCCTGTCCCAGGGAGGTGTGACCACCTCCCCAGACAGGACAATGTGTATTGGGGCTGGGCGGGAGCACTTTCGGGTGCTTTGAAGTCCTGCACTGGGGGCACATTTGGTGTCCCTGTGCATACCCCAGTTCAAACCGGATCAGGGGCTCGCAGCCCCTGCTTTGGCGCGAACTGGACAAAGGGAAAGGGGTGTAGCCACCCCTCTGCCCTGACCCACCCATAGGTGGGGCCACAGAGTAGTCCATCCCCTATTTTTAGAATAAAGGTAGGAACCCAGTCCTTAGGACTTTAGATTATACCTGGACGAAACTCTGACACGGAATCCTGGACCTTCGACGCTCTACTCACGATTAGAGGACTGAAGAATCTCCCTTGGGGTCAAGGAGTGACTCCCCTGCTTGGCAGGCACCAAAGAAGCATCTGTCCGGTTCGCATTACTGAAGCTCCCGTCGGACGCCGAAGTCATCGCATCACCAGAGGTGGATTCTCAGACTTCCCGAGGCTACCCTGAGTCCCCAGCAAAGCTGAGGCCCGTGGCTATCGTGGGTGACTTGAGACCGTGACCCCTGGACACCGAGCACACTTGCAAGTGCACCATCTTCTGGGTCTCCCAAGAAGTCGTGCTTTGGGCTCCGAGTAGCCCTAGCCTCCAGCACCACCTGCACCGAAGATCACTGGCCCCCACTCCACGAGTGTCCTGTAAGCCAGCTCCACGTGCGGCGTCACGAGGCTCCTTCGCGGTCGCTAGCCCGTTGGCTAGTAGCCCTTAACGAAGGCCAATCTTTTCTTTACTTGGCATCCTGGTTGCTCCAGGCCTGCCCTCACTTACCCTCGCTGGGTGAGTACCACAGACCTTGCTGGTCTGCATCATAGACGATCTACATCTTACTCGAGACTTGCCGTTGCCAAGGCTTGTTGGGTCCAATCCGGTCGCCGACACCTCAGCACTCGACAGACATCGAGCAACTGCCCGAATCCTGCTCCTGGTTGCCGACAACGCCTCCCGGACCTCGTGGCTGAAGAGTCAAGACGACCGTCACAGCACCTGAAGCACTCGACATCGGTGGGCATCTGTCCATCGCCTTCCTGGTCACTGGCTAGTGACCCAGACTCTGTCCCCTCTGCTTTCAGGTTCTTCAGAACTCCGATCCACTCTTGGATCCACCCGGACACTTTTCTCCTGGTCGCCAGCAGCACTTTGCAGCAGATCGCCATACGAAACGACGACGAAACCCGACCCCGAAAGGCACCTATGCACCCGGCTTCCCTGGGTGAGGTAACACGAGTACTCCGGTGCTCCCGTGGGTAGAGACTCTTCAAAGTCCTAGATCTCAAAGGGTTTTGTCCTAGTCCTCTTTTAAGTGTCCCTTTCCTCTATCTTCCCGATCCCGACTTTCTCCATAGAAGTTAACGGCGTATCGCAGTTGTGTATTTACACTGCACGCGTCTCCCGTGGGTCCCCTGTGTCACTACCTTGGGTGGTTCCTTGTGGTCCAAGCACTTCTAGAGGCTCTAGGCCTAGTGTCTAGTTCAGTCGTGGTTCGCATACCACTTTATTGGTATATGGTTTGGTACGCCCCTAGGGCCCAAACGTGTATTTGTGCTATTACTGTGATTTAAGATCTTATAACCTATGTATTTCGAACTCTAGCCTCATAAAGAGACTAGAGGGGTGTGTTTAGTAATAAATACATATATTTTGAATATATACCTGGTGTGGTGCTCTTTCATTTGGTCACTCAAGAGATTATAGACTGGTAAAACAAGCTGCTTTACATTCCTTCAAGACTTAGCCTGAAGGCTGCTCTCCATAGCTACCACTAGGATAGCTTTCAATAAGGTTGTCTTTAACCTACCTACCATAAGAGTCGATTTGGACTGGTGCAAGGTGCCCACTATAATTAGTGGACAGCATATGCCAGGCCAACTTCTCACATTGGTGTGCAGCGTGTG
The DNA here is from genome assembly GCA_963921515.1 of Calotriton arnoldi. NCBI lineage: Eukaryota > Metazoa > Chordata > Amphibia > Caudata > Salamandridae > Calotriton > Calotriton arnoldi. The sequence goes on from CAWUFW010015569.1 coordinate 355,056, forward strand.
GGATTCCAGCTTGCTATTGTTTTACCAGATAATCTCAATTGAATTGATCAACTGAAAACTACCAAAGGTACCTAAGGTACATATAATTTAAGCTTAGAATAACAGTAAGTTCTACTGAACTTAGAGTTGTGTGTAAAGGGATAGCACAACCCTTTCTACAACTCAAGAGAGTTTAGTAGGCCACACTAGAGTAGGTAGTGCATACACCACACCACACTAGTAATGTCTTA